>LPNX010810608.1:13124-86359 GCA_001517045.1 Pseudotsuga menziesii | reverse complement strand
ATTAATCATGGTAAATGGGAGAATCATTTGTCATAGATGAGTGACTTTGGATACACACTTAATCTTGAAAATCAATATCTTAAATAACTTATTTGTAATTTCTTTGAATCATTAGTAATCAAAGAACACAAGGACATACAAAGTTTGACTAAAATTCATTAAAAATGTGTTTCAACATCTATCTCTAATTCAATATATTCAAAATTCTTGTCATTTTCTCCTCTTCATGAAAGCAATGATCAAACATGGTGTTTTATAATATAAATCTTTTTAGTACTTCGATCACCTCAAATATAGTATAGAGCATGTCTTAGAGTATTATAGTATAAAATTATGTGTGCAATTTCATTCAATTTGGATTATTCCCACATAATATATCTCGTTGTCTCAAAGATTTTAACATCTACAAAATTATTAATATTCATAGACTCATCAGGATTTATGTCCAACCCATCTAGTTCTAATTGAGATGTAATATTTCCTAGACTAGTTCTATTTGAGATGTAATATTTCCTTTTGAATGGTTGAATACTAAAATTTTATTTGAAATAAATAAAAAATATTAATTGAGAAAATACTTCATTGGATTAATTATTCCAAATTTAATGGAATAGTTCTTTAAGTTGATTTTTCCAGATTTAATAGAATATGTATTTAGAGATTTACAAAAAAACTCAATGTGGATGAAGTCCTTGTAATAGAATATTTCCAAATTTAATGAAATATGTGTTGTATGGGACCCTTGTTGTTTTTCTTATTATTGCAAAAATTTTGTTTCTTGGGAGGCTTGGACTTTTCTTTCGATTGGGACAATAAGGCTTTCCCAGATGTATCTGCATTGTTAATTATTCCAAGATGAATGAGATTATCTTTCTCTCTAATTAAGGAATCACAAAAGGATTGAAGACTAGGCTCTACATAGCTGGATGCAGTCAAGGATTCCTTCATGGAGTAGAATGTATATACAAAAACAGAATATGCAGGTCCAAGTTTGGAAAGAATATGATAAATATATTGTTTTTCTTCTTTCTTAATCTTGCATTCTGCACATAATAGTCTAATAGTTTTATACTTATATAAATAGTCTTGAATGCAATAAAAATCATTAGGATTAAAGGTAAGAAACTCAATTTCAATTTGATGACCCCAAATTTCATTGTGTTTACCAAACACAGATTCCAACTTTTCCCAAGATTTATCAGGTTCATCAATGCCAGATATGTGGAATCGTAAATCAGTAGAGATTGACATCCCAATCAATCCATGAGCTTCATCACATATATTTTCCCATTTAATTTTCTTATCATCATTAGTGGGTTCTGTTTCTTTCCCTGAGGTTATCCTGAAAAGTCCCCTACTTCGCAGAACATCCTCCATACGAGATTTCCATGAAAAATACTTAGAACTTGTAAGTATAATATCACAAGGGGAATCCATACTGTAAAATAATGGCTAAAATAATAGAAACTAACTGTCTGGATGCAAAGAGCTCGAAAAAATATGCGGTTTAAAAAAAAATGGCACTTAAACGGATTCCGGATGATGAATTTATGCTTGATCAAAGGAAATGTTGAAGATGTCCCCAATAGTGATGTGGCAGATATTAAATTGACCAAAAAGAAGAACCCCCCTCTTCCAAAGATCAACCTTTGACAATCACTTTACAATAAAGTTTCTTTAAAGTGAATCACTTTTGTAGAATAAGTGAAGTTCACTTTTACAATAATGTAATTTTAAATAGTGCGGCAATAAATTAAAAGACTTAAGTGACTCACTTTTATTTTATTTTATTTTAGTAATGTGAGATGCACTTTTACAATAAAGTAACTTGAAAATAGAAATTGCATGCACCAAAAAGTAGCTTGATAAAACTTGAACTCAAGACTTATCAAGGTGTAAAGCAACTTTGGACCAAGTGAGCTAAGTTTAAAAGGTACGTAAAACTATGGAAAGAGGAAGGGGGATTTTTTTTTTACTCTTCTCTCTCGTTTTCCGTGCTTGCTTTCTTTTCCTGCAAATCACAAAAAAAAACGAAAAACAAAAAACAAAAAAAAAAATTTCCACACAATGGGGTTAGATCTTGGTTAGCTTACTCGGAAAGTCTACGTTTTCAAGTTTTCTCGCTGTTTCTGATTTGCCGTCATCGCACAAGGTGCACGGCAAAGAGCATACGTAGCCGAGAAGACAAGAAAAAAAACTTTCCCTCACTATTTCTGATTCGCCGCGATCGCGCAAGGTGCACGGAAAAGAGCATACACAGCCAGGGAAAACAACAGCCCAAGACAAAAAAAATAAAAGATCTAATAATAAACTGATAAATATTAGAGATTTAAAAAAACAAATCTGTCACTGTAACATTATACCTTCAAATTTGCCGAAATGGGTGTTTCTGGAGCAAACGGAAATGGTTTTCGGTGAAATGAAAACTTTTTCCAAATGGAAACGGTACTTCAGATGCAATGGAATAGATCCCATAGGCCACAAATGCATAGAAAATCCAAAAAATAGAAACCCTTTCAAAGTTTCGGCAACACCGGTTCCAGATCTTGATCAAAACCGAAAGTGTCTCTTCATAAAAGCTCTGATACCATGTTATGGTACACAGGGTACTCCCAAAGGACCGAACACCAAGAAAAACCACTTCACACAAATATATCATAGATCAATACACCAATGTTTGTCACATGGTTAAAACCCTCAAGAGGGAAATAGTCCATGGCCCTGGCCAAATAGCTACTTGGAGCAATTTATTATGCAAAAGAAAGAAAGTTACATGAGCTTCTCATAATCGATCAACTAGCCAAGGACCCTCTATGCTCCTTAAATAGAGATCATAGACTAATCGGGTGTTAAGCCATGGATCAATGGTAGGTATGATCTAAGAGAAGTTGAACCATCGGATCACTCTATGTCTAGAACATATCATGACCGTAGGATTAGAATATTTACAAATGCATACTAATGCATACTAAAGAAACACACTTTTACCTAATGGATATATTACACAAGTTGATCTTAACTAACTCCTAAGTGTCTAAATATCCTAACATCCTAACACATAGGATGCAATAGTAATTGGAGAAGAAGAGGGAGGCTTGTACAAATTGAGGGGATGTCCTGAACAAGCATTAGTTCATGAGTCAATTGAACCAAATGAGTTGTGGCACATAAGTCTTGTACATGTGCACTATAGATAACTACCGATGGAAAGAAAAATAGTTTCAGGATTTCCAAAGATCCAGGCAAAGAATGAGGGCATTTGCAAAGGATGTGCAAAAGGAAAGAATGCAAAGAAGACATTTCCCGATAGTGAGAGAAAGGATAAAGGAATGTTGGAGATAGTACACTTGTATGTATGTGGATCCATGTCGCCTGGCTCATTAAGAGGGTATGTGTACTGTGTTTCCTTTATATATGACTTCTTACATAAAACTTGGATATATTTCTTGAAATAGAAAAGTGAAGTTTTCAGTAAGTTTAAGAAATATAAATCCTTGGTCGAAAACCAAAAAGATAGGAAGATTAAGATTCTACGGTTAGATAATGGTGACGAGTTCACTTTGGAAGAATTCAAGGAACTTTGCAGAGAATATGGGATTAAGAGGGAGTTGAGCACTCCATACAATCCTTAGCAAAATTGGGTTGCAGAATGAAATAAAAAAACCATAATGGGAGCAGCAAAATAAATTTTGCTTGACCAGGATCTTCCTATGCACCGTTGGGTGGAGGAAGCAATAGCAACAATGTATGTACAGAACCGTACTCCTCATCGAGTACTTGAAAACAAGAATTCTAAAGAGGCTTTCTCAAGAGTGAAACTCGAAGTCAGCCATCTGAGAATATTTAGATGCCTGGTGTACATACATATCCCAAAGGAAAAAGGGACCAAGATCGATCCTTCTGGGAGGAAGGGTGTATTCATAGGATACAGTGATACATCAAAGGCCTATCAAATATACTTCCCAGGATTTAGGAAGATCAACATCAATAGAGATGTAACCTTTGATGAAGATTCAGCATACTTAAGATCTAGAAGGACTCCTATCTAGGAAGTTGAGGGACCTGAAGAGACGAGATTTTGACACATGGAAATTGGAGAAGCAATTCCAAAAGACCCTAAAATCATGACATGACAAAACCACAAGAGTCGGTAGAGACATTCCTTGATAAGGACTCCCACAAGAGGAAACCAACATGGGCATGGGAGCTCTTACAAGAAGCTAAAAGGTATGTTGCTTGAGAAGGACTACATAGAGAGAGAAAAAGGGAAAATACCTACAATAGATATGTAGCCCTGTTGTGTGACATCATTGATAAAGAACCTTTCACCTATGAAGAAACTACAGAAATTAAAGAATGGAAGGATGCAATGATCGAGGAATATCAGTCGATCATGAAGAATGATGTCTAGGAGGCTGTTACAAGGCCAGAGAAGAAGTCTGTCGTGACTTCAAAGTGGATCTACAAGATCAAGCATGCTACATATGGAAACATCAAAAAACACAAGGAAATATTTGTAGCACAAGGCTTCTCACATAAAGAAGGCATAGATACAAAGAGACATTTGCACCTGTGTGAGGTACACTTCTGTAAGGACCATACTTTCTCTGGAAGCAGTTATGAAATGGAAAGTACACCAGATGGATGTAAAGACATATTTCTTGAATGGTGTATTCGAATGGTGTATTCGAAGAGGAAGTATACGTAGAATAACCATTGGGATTTGAGACAAATGATAGGAAGACCCATGTGTGAAAATTGAAGAAGGCCTTGTATGGTTTGAAACAAGCACCAAGGACATGGTATGTAAGGATGGATAGATTCCTAATGAGCTTCGTATTTACTAAGAGTAAAGAATATTCCAACCTCTACTTCAAGGTGGAAGACGGAAGACCAATAATACTCATGTTATATGTCAATGACTTGTTTCTAATAGGCGGTGAGGAACTCATTATAGATGCAAGGAGGAGACTTCTTAGGGATGAAATACCTAGGAATGATGCACTACTTTTTAGGGATGGAGGTGTGGCAGAGTGAATATGGAATCTTCCTTAGGCAAGGAAAGTATGCAGTGGAGATTTTGAAGAGATTCAGAATGTTGGATTGTAAGGATATGGCCACACCTATGGAATCTAACTTGAAGCTTCTGAGTGATGCTTCATCCGATAAGGTCTATGCCATAATGTATCACCTGATGATTGGCTCATTGATGTATCTAACAAATATGATTCCAAACATATGCTTTGCGATGAACACCCTGAGCCAGTTCCTGACAGATCTTATACAAGTTCACCTGATAGTGATAAAACATTTTCTAAGGTACCTAAAAGGTACAGTGGATTATGGGCTCAAATATGATGCAAATCAAAAGATAAACCTACATGGTTATGTTGATTTTGACTAGGAAGGTAGCACCACTAACAGGAAGAGCACCTCAGGTTGTTGCCTCATCTTGGGATCTGGCATGATCTCCTGGTTCAGCAGGAAGCAATCATGTGTGACATTGAGTATAGCTGAAGAAAAGTATAATGTCTCTTTCTTGGCTAGTTGTGAGGAAATATGGTTGTGAAAGCTACTATATGACTTATTTGATCTCCAGTTGGATGTGACTTGCATCTTCTGTGACTATCAAAGTTGCATGAAGCTGAAAGAAAATCCATTGTTCTGTGACAATTCGAAGCACATCAAGATCAAGTTCCACTATATCAGGGATATGGTGTAGAGAGGAGTAGTGAAGCTCCAGTACATGGCATCAAAAGAGGAGATAGCCGATGTGTTTACCAAGCCTCTTGCAAGAGTGAAGTTTGAGTACTTTAGAGAAAGACTTGGTGTGATTCAAATGGAGATCCCTCGAAAGAGGGAGTGATGTGTTCTAACATAGCTAGAAAGACAAGTTGTCTAAGCATAACATCCTGGCGAAGCTCATAGGTTATCTTTGGATGTATTCAATCATGATAAAAAGCATATTATCTCACATGGGAAATGAGACAGGTTATCCAAATGTAAATACTGAGCCTTGGCATATTACACAGGTTATTCAAATGTAATATGTCCTGTATGTTTTTCAAGTGTAAATAGTAAGCCCTGGTGTGGTACACAGGTTACTCGGATGTAATATGTCTTGAAGGTTATCTGAATGGAAAAGATCCTAAACAGAGGTTGTTCAGATGTAATTCCTTGAGGTTGACATGAAGAACATAAAAAGGTCCTAGTGTATTAGGTTGTTGGGTTGTAATTAGTCCTACCGTATATATGAGATATATGAAGTTCCCATGATGAGATGATAAGGTCATGAAGCACAAGAGGTTCACCTAGGAGGTTATTTTAATAGAACGTGTGTCGACTGTAGATGCAGGAAAACATAGATTATTTTGATATGAAGAGATGAAGGTAGAAGACACATGATATTTTCATGGCAGGTTAAAGAAGATCCTAGACAGATTCTACATGAATACTTGCTCGAGATGTGATCAAGAACTAGCAAAGGGCTAGGCCTACATCCATAATGAAAAAGGGCTGGCACCATAGAAACTTCTGCTGACAGACAGTATGGGATGATAATCAAATTATAAGAATATGATGGAAACAGCTATGATGAAGAATCTATGAATATGTGATGATGCTGATGTGTTGAAGACCTGACCAGAAATGTTGATGACTATGTAGAGAGAGAACGCATTCCTAGTTAAGAGGGAGTGTTGATGTATTTGTAACTTCATAAGATATTATGATGCATATTATCATTGTATGTTGTTGTACCCCCATTGGGGATGTGTGTTACCCCTTTACAGGATGTGTAAATTATGTCTATATCTTGAGGTACAACCTCTATTGTAAGTCGGGGAAATAGTCCTCGGTATAAAATCATGTAATATGTGATTGTGGTCTCTCTAGGAGAAGTGGGCCCCATGTGAGATGACATGTAGGCTTGAGTCTTATATTTGGTTAGTGACTTAAAATGGTATAAATAGGGAGGTGTTCTTCCTCATTTATACACACCTCACACACTCTCTAAGTTGCATACGAGATAGATACAATCATAGGAGGAGAGAAAGATAGTTGTTGAATATTTCTTATTACTTCTTTTGATCATCTTACTATTGTGAATAAGATTGCAACGTTTTATCGTTTATGGTTTCCATGGTGAAAATATTTGTGTCTTGTGTATATTTTACATCTTATGCATCTTGTTGTACTGCTTATTCTTTTAGATAAAGTGTAACAATAATAATAAATACATTAAATATTAACTAGTGATATGTAATACTAGGTTAAGGGATGTGTACCTTCATTCATGGTTGTCCACACAATATATAAGGGTGGCTAAAAATTGTAATCTATCATTTATCATACATCTTATTTTACATTACTTTCCCTTTATGGCATTTATACGTTATTTATACTGGTTATTCTATTATTGAGGAACTTTGTTTCTTTCAGTGGTATCAGAGCCTTGTTGGATAGATCCCAGCCTTTGGCCATCTCTTTGGCTTTTAGATATTACCAAGGGTTTCCCTGAATTTTGGTCTTTGACCATAAAAATCATAAAAAATTCCCACATCAGTGCTCTTCCACCTATTCAACCAACTCGACATCTATTCACCATGCTGCTCGGGCTCCCTTTTATTTTTTGCGCTCCAGCTTCACTATCTCCTCTCTCACCCAAGCACCATCTGCCACCTCTCTTCTCCCTTCCTCTTGCATGATCCCTAATTCCACTTCCTCCTGTAATCATCCACCAACTCCTCTGCTCCTCTCCACGCTCTTCCACCTCTCCACGCTCCTCTGCTCCTTCGTTCTTCCACGCTCTGCCATCCCTCTTCTCCCTTCTGTCACATCCACCTACTAGTGCTACCCAACTCCATCACTTCCCTTCACATCTAACGCCGCCCACTACCTCTGCTCCCACTTCCCCAAGACATCGCCTTTCCATTCCTCCAGCTCCCTGTCCTTCCTCGTTTCCATCTGCGCACCAACTCCATCCTCCACCTTCCGCCTCTCCATCCACCTATGCCCTCCATCACCTCTACACCCTCCAACCTATGTGCATTTGTGCCATCCTCTATTCCCCATCCCAATGCACCTACCCCATCCTCCACCCCCGCTCACCATCTCGCCTCCATCTGCCACCTCCATCACCTCTGCGCTTTCCCTCCATCCGCAAACGCCATTATCTCCATCACCCTCCAAGTTGCTCTCCCTCCACACTACCCCCATCACCCTCCATGTTGCTCTCCCTCCCATCGCCTCCATCACCCTCCACGAAGCCTGCTCCACGTGAAAACCCAATTTTAAAACCCTATATTACACTATATAAAAAAAAATTATAATAAAATTATTATTATTAAATAATAATATTTATTATACTATATTCTTCAACATATATAAAACTTTTGAAAATATCATAATAATAGTATAATTGTTATTAAAGTATTCCAAAAAAAATTATTAATAAATATTATTTAATAATTGTAGCAATTACAATTATTATATAAAAGGAGAAAATAAGACTCGTCAAGCAACCGAAAACTGCTATCAAACAAGAAGACCAAGTCAAAAATTTGAATTGAAGAAGTCATGGGGACTATGATAGCAAAATTACATTCACAGTTACGAGTAGTTTCGAATGAGCTAAAATAGTGCGAAATCACCGATAATAGTCTACTATTCGAAATCGACAAATAGAAACTAAGGATTACTACCTCAAAAATGAATATTGGATTTTTGAAAGATAGTAAAAGAAAACTCATAGAAAGGCTAGCAGATAAAGATGAGAAAATATCACGTCTAGAAGGCATCATTCAAAAACTTGATGACTAGATAATAAAGTCAAAAAAAGTCAAAGAACATTTGTATCGAAATATTATCGAATTGGAAGAATAAATTAGTCATCTTAACAAAGTCATCATCGACAAAGAAGATGAATTGGTGCAAGTACATGAAAAGTTAGGAAACCAAGAAATAGAATTACATCATCATCAACAATAAAAAGAAAGACTCCAATAACAACATGACGACAGTAAGAAGACACATAAGTTGGAATTGACAAAATTCAACAAGGTATTATCAGGCAATACCGAAGAGATTTTTCGACTATGAAATCATAACAAAACACTGATTACAAAGATCAAAAAATTGAAAAATAGTAGCAAGAGGGAACACTCCGGTGAAGACCTCGAAAGAAAAATACTGGAAAAGCAAGAAGAAAACTAGTGTCTAAATAATTGTAATCAGGAACTACAAAATCAAATCAAGGAGTTAGAAATTGAAAAAATACCGCAAGATGAAAGAATTGAAAAGAGTCAGAATCATAACAAACTATTGGAGAACCAAGAAGCACAAATCTAGGAAAATGCACCCAAAAATCAAATCAATGAAGTGAAGACAGTCCTCGCCGCAGTCCAAAATAAAGAAGAACAAACAACACCTGCACCTTACAAACATCCTAATTATAATCGTCATTTGACCAATGACAGGGTCAAAATGAACATTCATAGAAGACTTATGTGGACTTGCAAAAATATCAACATACTAAGCAACAATTGAGATGAATCGTCCCACAAAATGATCTCAAAACTTTGATAAAAATAGATCTGGGATGGACCACAGTAGATACGATGTGACAATTCACCTAGGGAATCTGTAACTTGTATTGGCTTATTTCCTCAAATGTCACAAATACAAAAAGGAAGGGATCCCAATATGATCATTCAAAGGAGAAATTAGACATTGCTATCAATACAACTTTGAGGACAAAGCTTCCCTTAAGGGGAAGGCTATGTAACAATAATAATAAATACATTAAATATTAATGAGTGATATGTAATACTAGGTTAAGGGACGTGGACCTTCATTCATGGTTGTCCACACAATATATAAGGGTGGCTACAAATTGTAATCTATCATCTATCATACATCTTATTTTACATTACTTGCCCTTTATGGCATTTATACGTTACTTATACTGGTTATTCTATTATTGAGGAACTTTTTTTCTTTCATAAATATCCTAGATAATCTAATTAGATCTTAATAAAAACTAACATTTTATGACCCACAATAGGAAAATACAAGTGGCTAAAGCCACTGAGTGAGAACTGAAGTTGCAGGAGGCATAATCCAGAAAAATTAGGTCACAACTCCTAGTTGAGTGCTAAAGAGCAGGAGGAAAATAAATGACCAATTCCTAGGAAAAATACTATATATTAGTATGTCCATGAGCAGTAGGAGGCTAGCATTAGACATGGATTCAATCTGAGAATGCAATAGATGGTGCATTGAAGGATTTTTCTCTTATGGTTTAATGAACATGTTCAAGGGTTCTTGGGAAAGTAACTTGGATGCTCTAGGAGTTGGTTGGGAGGAAAATCTTCTCAACTTTTGTTTTCCCATCATTGGTTCCAGGTTCATAATCTAAGTTTTAAATGATTGTAGAATGTTTTTATTTTGGATATTAAGAGGTTAATGTTAGACCTAGTATGTATGAGTTAGTTTAATTATGCTATGATTAAATGTTTAGAAGTAGTTAGGAAATTCTATGATTTGATGTCTATAATTAAATTAAGAATTTTGGTTTCATTTGAAGACGAAATTCTGTACATAAATGGTTATGAATCACATATTTCCAATTTGTATTGTTTTTCCAAATTCTTCCTATACTATCGATTTAATAATGCATCGTTGCACTTCTTATTTTTAAATTTGTTTTCTGGTATGTAATTTTTGAATCTAATCGTAGATAGGATCCCTATTCATGTTAGTATTAGTCTATTTTTATTCATATTTAAACTACAATAAGAAGTACATAAATACATATATGTATATACAGGAAAAGTATCATTCACGCACATAGAATTCTATTAGGATGCAATTGTAAGATCTTATTAATGTATAGAATAGATTTGTATGATTTAATACATATAGATGAATATTGCATTATAATGATAATACCGTAATTATACAAACTATAGGATCCAAATTTATTCCTTATTCAACAAGTAAAATAAATAAAACTGCATATCAATCTTCTAGCAAAACAACAATTACATAAACTAGTCAACGATTACATAAACTAGTTTTAGGAGTCTAAGAAAACAATACAATCAAATAATGGATTTAAAAGCATACACCATCTAGATCACCTAAATCATAGATCTACATTATTAAATATTAAAGAAATTTATATAAGTCTAGCAGGCTACAACCCATCATGAACAAATGAAGATTTTATTGGTCTTTCTCACTATAATGAGATCAAAATCAAATTCAAGAATTATTTAAGACAATCTTTCCATATTTTTCATAAATGACCACATACAGGTCGAATATCCTTAACTAAAGTTATACTATCCACAATTTAAATCAAATCAAATCTTGACACATTTTCCAGCCTGCATGCTAGTAATTATAGCTACAAAAAATAGCTTTCATTTTCCCAAGGATCAATGTTTAAGCCATTATGGATGGCAGACGAGCCTTGGTCATAATGAAATTAAAATTCTATCTAATGTACAGACTCTATGGATCAAGTTATTTAATTCAACAAGATAAAGTAACGATAGGTCTGTAAGTCCATATCATGGATGCCACTATCTACCTAGAGGCAAAGACTTGGTATAACATTTAAACACATATATCATATTCACCATGCGATTACAAGATTGTAACATTAAAACAAAACTACTATATTCACAGCTGTAAGGCCATCGTTGATGGAGCCCTTATTGTTTCAAAACAAACAATATACAAATAAATATATAAAGAAAAAATGATTATTGAATCACACAACCGAAGGCCGTCACCATTTATTAATAAACAAACCATATATTAAAGAGTGGATGTAAGATCATCGTGGATGGATTCCACACTATTTAAAGTACCAATGTTTAAGACTAGTCAAACAGTAAACAAACCTTGCCATGTTTATATTAAAAACATTACATTTCAATGCCATAGAAATGGCTACAAATCCATTGAAACACAAACCCAAAGAGGTTTTCTACAAAAAACGGGTAATCAAAACCAAAGACTTATCTTAACAAATGCTGGTGGATACCCTTGAGAAATCCACGACTCCTACAAAGCGTGACATGCAACCACATTAGGGTTTAATCAGTAGACTATTCGAAAGTTTAAACCAAAACAAGGTTTTTATTTAAGGGTAGAAACGAGCTTACCTAGGTGTTTGGAAACATGGTCCTCAGAGGATGTGACCCTATTGCCTCCTTATCGGTGAGTGGCTTTAACCTATACATTAAAGTTACAGTCAAAAGCAATCAACATTTTCGAATTAATTCAAATAGAGGAAATAAAATGCGGAACAAAAACCTTACCTTGGCAATTTTGTAAAGAGGGCCAGGGGTCGGCTCCTCTAGAGCACCCTTATCCCTCCACTTCCTGTAGTACAAAAGAAACTCAATGAGCATGAATTCTAAATCATTTCATTGTGAAAATACAACAATCAACTTATTTTAAAACCATTTACTTGTTAACCAGACAGATGTCAAAGACAAAGTTGCGGAAAGCACAAACTATTCTCTATAGTCTTCCAACAAATTTGTCAAAAGAAGTAACACCTCGATAAGGATTTTAAATCAAAACATTGTTAGCACTTGCAAAAACCAGTACCATAACTGAATAAACAGAAAAGAGCTCGACGACTCTTGCTAGACACACGAAAGACTAAATGACCCATTCATTCCACAGTAAACATGGAAGAGCCCTTCATATTTTTTCAACCACACAAAATATCAAAAACCACCTGTACATCTCCACCACAAGCTGATCAAATATTAGTTATGTTTTCCCACCCAAACCTACAGGAAAAATGAGGCTTCATACAAGTTTCCAAGCACATTAAACCACATTCTGAAACCCTAAATCCCATCTGAACATATGGACAGTGGAAGGGTCGTTGCATATCACCATGAAAGACCAGGTTGCGTTATCAACTCGTGGCTAGGTCACGCGTTTAATGCCAAAGTCAACCAAGGACAAAGAATAAAATAATCAACAACATAATCATTTATACAATAATCATTGCAAGTCAAAACATTGTATTATAACCAAAATGCTTAGAACCTTCACAATGTTGGGACCATGGCATGTAATTCCATCTTGTATAATGCCAAGAACCATACCTTTTTATCATTGCAACCATGGCATAAAACCAAATGTCAACCCTTATACTTTTTCAATCAAGGTATAACCATTACGTGAAGGAACATAAATCATAACCATAGTGGATCATAAAGGAAATGCATATCATAATCAAACCATATAGTTCTTGTGCCAAAACATTATGTGATAAAACCTCACAACTTTATTAATATAACAAGAGGTCACCATATGCCTTGTAAACGACCTAACCAGATCCTTAATTTAGTTAATAAGAATCCAACCTTGAAGGTTTTGTTGCTATCCATTGCATCAAATTCAATCTCTTAACAAGTTATTTCTCTTTGAAAACAAATTTGTTCATGTAAAATTTTGTGTGCACGTATGAAACAAATATAATTTTCCTTTTTTTCTTTTTTTCTTTTTTTATAACTCAATTAAAAACGTATTCTATTCTTTGAAGCATGTTCATCAATTTTCTTCTAAAATTTATCAAACAATAAGTAAGAATACTTGTAATTAGTAGTTTTCTCAAGCTTGGATTTGTGGTTGTATCCTACTCCTTCAAATATCTTGTAACTCATAAACCCCACTATAAAATATTTGTACATCCTTAAAACTCAACCAAGCAAATTGGTTTGCCACCTTGCCAACTAGGAAATTTGACCAACTTCCTAGCTCCAAGAACCATGTTCTTGGACCCCCGAGCCCAAAACCTAAGTATCACCAACCCAACCAGTGCTACCATTTTTTACCCAAAATCATAAGAAATTGAGAACAACAAGCCTCCTCTGTTTTCCCCCAAAAACCCTCCTCCTCAAATCATCCACATTTCCTCCCTATGTCCTCCCATCACCAACTCTCCCCCTCGATACGTTATCCCTTATCCTTTATTTAGTGTTTCAACTTTCCTCTCATCCACTATGTCCATTAATTTCATTCCACAAAACTTGTCCTAGTGGTTATTTACAAGTCAAATATTTTATTAAAATAAAGTTACACCGTCCCTATATAATTACATTTTAACAATATAATCATTCACATGCATAACTTCATATCGAATCTTTCCACACCTTTTTTATTTAAACATGCATAACTTCATATCAAATCTTTCCACCCTTTTTTATTTAATAAATAATTGTTATTTATTTAACTATTTCCATACAAAATAGTCAAAACATATTTAAAGCATAATTAGTATTAATTTATTAATCAATTGATATTCTATTAAAGTCTCATCACTATTTATTGCATGATTACCACATTGCACACTGAACCTAAAATTCAATTAAACTTTAATTAATATTTATTTATTAATTCATTATTCAATTCATATTCTATTAAAATCTCATAACCATTTATTACATGAGTGTCACATTGGACACTCCACCTAAAATTTCAATTAAAGGTTAATTAATATTTATTTACTAATTCATTAATCAATTGATATTCTATTAAAATCTCATCACCATTTATTGTACGATTATCACATTCTACACTCAACCTACAATTTCAATTAAACTTTAATTAATATTTATTTATTTATTCATTAATCAATTGATATTCTATTAAAATCTCATCACCACTTATTCTATGTTTATCACATTCCACACTCAACCTAAAATTTCAATTAAACTTTAATTAATATTTATTTACTAATTAACTAATGTTCCTTTATGACGATCGAAATAAATTTAACATTTATTAACTTAGTTAACATTCATATTAAAAAGGATTAACATTATTAAGACTCATTAACACTTATTTAACAATCATTAATACTTATTTATCATCTAGTAACTAAGAACTTCAATGGACAATGAAGTTAACACAATGTTATTAACATTATTAATGATAATTCTCATTTGTAAACCAAGTTAATAGCAATCCAATTAACCACTAACTAACATCATTAGCATTATTTCACCTTATCAACCTTTATTAATATTTAACCTTTACCACGATTAATTAACCATCCATTTATAATGTTGACGTAACTGTATGATTTTGTTATTATGATAGGTAATCATATTTATAATGTGACCATTGACAACCATATGCATACAAGCCATATTTTATAGTGTATTAGATAATTCATACAACTATGTAGATGATCTATGTAAGCATAACTAATGCTTAGATACCTCGTGTAGATATACCAAGAGCACTCAACAACACTCACACATAATCACACAAGTTACTATCTATCAATACATACTTAAAAATGAATTTGAAATGTCGAGACCCTAACTCATACCATAGTAAGCTATGACACCAACATAATATAGTAAATCAAAACACAATATTTAAGAAAAGGATTTCGACACACAGTTAATTAATTTCCCTTCTAAAACTTCAACGACATTGATATCTACCTACTTTGTTCTATATCATTCACAGCTAAATTCCACATCCTATCCTCCCTCTACTGGACTATTGTGGAGCACCAACTACATGACCTAACTACAATTAGAGCCCGTAAGCAGAAGCATCGACTGCATCAACCAAGATTCCCCAACAAGAATCCACTAGTTTTCATCACACACCTTGGGGAGCGTGTCGTAGCACATCCCTCCCATGACTCCAATTTTCAGGGGATAAACGGTGGGTAATGCCTCCACCCCCCCTAATGGAACAACAGGTTATGTCTACATTGGCATAGTGACCGTGTTGCGACTATGTATGCATGTTTTTTCACTGAGTAACCAATTTGGACAGTTGAGTTTCCTAAAAACCCATACCGACCCAATCATCATAACAATAAAAATAATCATAAATAAAATAATGATGCATTATCATACCATATCTATTTTGGAAATCATACCATCGAGGTACTTCCACTTGGTATGGCTCAACTATCCCTTAGCTCTTCTAAACCTGTCAGTTAGTCTCAAACAAAATGTCATGCAATATCGTGGCATCATCGACATTTATACATATCTGATTAATACTAACAAAAATGTAATAATTTTTGTATCATGAATCTAGCATCGTAATAATTTATTCAACACATAACTATCAAGGTACCATCATTTATTAAATTTGCATGTTAGAGACATAATCAAAACATGAACATGATTTGTAATTTTAACATCGCACACACATATATATAAATTCTGTAAAATAATAAGTTTATAATCCACTGTATCATCAAACTAACAAAGATCCACAGTAATAAGTAAATACAAACATGAAATGATAGTTCAAGTAATAAGGTAAAAGAAAAATGGTGCATTACATACACCTACCCTTTAGGAAACTTCATCCAAGTTATAATCAAATAGTACGAAAAATCGCAACGTATGCTCTCTACATTCTTATATTTTATTTAACATTTACGTAGGTGAGTATCTTGTGTGTTTATAATAGAATACCCTTTCTATACTGGTCACATTGGACCTTTACTTGATCAAATATGCCAATGACATCTAGAGTTCTAGTTTATCTTTACATTACACTCTACATCTTGTACCTATAGCTAGTCTCTGTCTAACCTTCTTTAAATTTGTTAAATGCATCTTTCTGGAAAAATAGTTAATATTGTAATAATTTTATGGTTCTTTTCTATAACTCACTTCATTGGAAGACCTTGTTTCCCATAATACATCACTTAGATTAAAAAATTATTCAATCTATCCCCATTACTGCTTTTTTTTAAATTCTATCACGAGTAGAAATCCTAGCTTATAGTTTAAATTTTATCATACATATTGAGTCCATTCTTACGAGTATGTTTTCCAATATTTCAATCAACTCATGCACAGTTCCAAACTTGCACTAATTTTACAACACTTTTAAGATCTCTAACCCATGAGTTTAGCAATAAACCATTTCATTTTACAATTTTAATTGACATAGAGTCAATACAATACCCTCATCCTCATTACGTTTTTCAACCTATCATGATTATATATATTCCTCGTACAATTGTATGATCCTACAAGCCTCTAATATTTTTTACTCTATCTAGTCTATCCCTACAGGGTGAAAACATGGCCTTACTAGAATAAGTCATATATCTCACTTCAATGCAAATGACTATACATTCATTATGCATACTCGTCCTACTTCCTTCAATGATTTTTTAAAGACACCCATATTGAGCATACTAACTATTATAGTCTGTTTTTGCTTCTCATTTTAAATCATTTGCTTTTTTTTCGAAACATGGTTTTGTTCATTTTTAAGTTTCGATTTTAGGTTAGTTTAAATCTTTTTCTTTAATTTGTATGTTTGTATTTAAGTGATTTCATAGTTTTATTTTTCCAATTTTGGTTTTATTTAGCAAAATTCATAGTTCAGGGGCTTGTAGGATGTTTATATCAATTGAAGGTCCTAAAAAATATCATAAAGTTTTGTTGTAATTCATTTAACCAAAGTTAACCCTTTGTTATGAGTTGTATTTTTGAAAACTATTGAAACAGGTTTTCTTGTAGCGCAAGCCTGAAAAAGCTACACACGCACGCTACAAGAAAATTGTCCTATCCAAAAATCATGATTTTTGGTTCACATTTTTGGAAATTCACGCATAGGAGAGGTCATTCATACTTTTTAATGGATTTGATATGTGTTCTCAGCTAGAGTGATCGTTGTGACAGGTGTTAACAATTCAAGCAAGCCATCATTAGGGTAAGTTGCAGTGGTCTAGAAGTTATGATACAGAGTAGTGTAATAATGATAATTATCCATGATTGAGGAAAATTCACCTTGAATTATGCATCTCCTGAAGCACATGCAAAGCATACAAGTTTATGGTGAAGTTTTGGCAGTTTGTAATCAACTTTTGAAGTAGGTCGGTAATTTAGGGCTTTGAAGGGTGACTATTTGGAACTATCGTGGCAATCAGAGGACGATTAAGGAATGGAATTGGACACCTAGCAGACATGAAAATGCAATTCTAGCAACTAAATTCACTATGCTGACAGGTAGGAGGTGAATTTCTATCATATTCCATGTATTTGGGTTTATACTGATAGAAGATTAATTATGGAATTTAATGAAGAATGCTAGTATGTAAACCTAATTGATACTAAATGTCAAATTTTTTGTCAATAGAATTAGGACATTTATCAGTTTAAGTGATAAAATCCAGCCCAAAGGTTTAGTTTCCCAACATATCATTGTCTGTCAAATTTGCCAAGATCTGAACATAGTTAGAATTCTTTACTGAAAGAAGCAATTTGACAGTCATTTAAAATGAAAAGAAGTGGTAAAACAAACAGAGCTGAACCTTCAGACATGTCTTGGGTTTAGACTTTCCCAAACTATGCAAGATTGTTTTTAGAGGCAGGATGGTTAAGCTTTTTTGAGAAAATGATGGGTATCACACAGAGGTCTCTTATAAGTTTGCTCAGTTCTTGGATAAATATATTGTTACTTTTGACACCTTGAAGATTGAGTTGACCAAAGAAATGATAGCAGAAGCCACAGGGATCCCAAATGAAGGTGAATATTGGTTTTAAAAAGTACCTTTTACCTTTGATGCATAGAAATACTTACTTCCAGGTGTGGTAGCAGAGTGGGGTAAAGGAGTAAATATCCAAATATTTAAACTAGAATGGAGAGAGCCGATAAAAATCCTGCAAATTTATATCACTTGTGAAAGAAGATTTGCATTTGTTTTCAAGTATCATTTCAGGTTTTTGCAGCATCTTAACCATGAAGCAAAGATGAATCTTCCATTATTTTTCCTTAAAAGTCTAGAAAAAATGTTTAGCAGGGTAAAGGAACATCAAGACCACACTAAACAATCTGTATTTAATCATGGGCTTATAAAGCTAGTCATAAGTACTGTGCTTCGAAAGAAGGAGAAAACATGGGATTATTTTTTATTTTGGTCTGGATTTCAAATAGAGAAGGAAGATCAAGCTCAGAAAATACAGTTGAATAAAGTTCATAATGTAGTCAAGAAACTGAAAAAGAGAGCCACAATCAATATTAAAGAGGATAATGTACAAGAAAAATCTATGACTCAAGGAGATGAAAATGTTGAAGTTGAACAACAAACCAATTTTGAAGAAAATGAAATTTCAAAGGTAGAAGTGAAAGATGTAGAGCTTGTAGAAGATACTTTTCATGAAGAACTAAACCAAGGAGTAAAGGAAAATGTGAAAGAACAGGAACATGTTCCTATTACAGTGCAGTTTGAAGATGAGGAAAAGTCATTGTCAAATCAATCTAGGGTTGACACTAAACAGGATGTATAGAAGCAGTCTGAAGAAGAGGTAATGTCACAAGGGATAAAAAGGAAGGTTGTCCAACTAGCTTCTATTAAATATCAAGGGAAAGATTTAAGCATGTTAGGGGAAATCGAGATAGGTTGGAAGCCCAAGACTAGACCTAAGAACAAACTTAGATTGAATATGAGGAAATTGTTAAACCCTAAACTAGTTCAAAAGAAAATTACAGTCATTGAAGACTCTTCATCTCAATAAGAGCTAGAAGACAATGAAGAACTAAATGAAATGGACATGAAGGGTAAGAAGCAAATTATTTCAGAAAATAAATTAGCTTTCACTAAAACCAAAATTTTAGAGATATTTGAGGAATTTTGAAATAAGGTAACATTAGACCAGCATCAAGATGATTTAAAGAAACAACATTCAATTATATCAAGATTTTCTGCAGAGAAAGTAAGTGTTGCTGAGCAATTAGCCCAATGCAGTGTTGAAGTCAAAGAATATTCAGAAGTCCCTATGGCCATGAGAGAGAAGCTAGAAGAAGATGAAGAGATTTTTAAGAAGTTGAAAATCCCTTGGATGCCAGAAGATATGCATCCATTATTAGAAGGGAAGTGCGTTGATTCTGAAAATGAAAATTTGTAGAGGAGTATCAAACAGTACAAATATTAGATCGAGTACCTGCATGAGACAAATGAGGGATTAGAGACTACCAATATAAGATTGAGAGAAGATTTGGAAGAGGTAAATAGCCACTATCAAGAATTAATTATAGTTTCTAAGGAGGATTTATAAAGAAAAAGACAGACACAAAGTATGTATACATAACTTAAACAAACCATTCAAGAGCTAACACAGCAGAATCAAGAGCTTTCAAAAAGAGTGGAAGACTTGGAAGCAGATCACCAAACAGGAAGAAAGAATACTCAAGCTTTAGAAGGGATAGCTCTTTTAGCAAAGGCTACTAAGGACTTGTAAATTTCTTTAAGAATAGTGGTTATTAGTTAGTTTGTGAAAAAATTATTTTATTTTGTATGATTATAGTCTTATTGAAAAATTCAGTAGTATGACCTAAAAGTAGTTTTTTCAGTTATGTAACTGTCTCTGAGAAGCCAAGATAAAAGTAAGGCTGGGAAAAGACCAAGGGTTTGAATTTTGTTACAAGGGGAGGCTATCAAGCTGTGGTTTATGAAACTAAGTGTCAAAAAAGTCTTTTGTATTTTTGAATGATTGATTATGAAATATATGCAACTATAAGCCCTATTTAGCCTATCTGCTGGTTTCATTTCTGATTTGTTTAATCACTCAGTTGATATATTCATTTCTTGTTTGAGGTTATTATTCATGAAATGCTTGTTAACTATGGATGGAATTCAGTGCTGTGATTATTGTATCTGGTTTATGTTTTATATGTTATGCATCCTAGTCCTTCAATTGTGCATGATTTAGTGTTTGCTTTAGCTTTGTGAAGTTTTTACCCTCTTGTTTACAAACTGCACAACCAAAACCCTAAAAAACCTATTTTACTTGATTTTATTTTATGAGATTGTGTTGGCTTGTTCTTTTGTAGTCTGAGAACAATTTATGGCACTAACACTAACAAGATTAATACAACATGTCCAAATGTTTTGACGAGGAGCTGTGCAACTCCAACATCGCCACCATTAGTTCACATGGTTTCCATTCATTTTCTAAGGTATAGCACATTTCCATTCATGTATTAGTTTATGATTACAAATCAATATAATTTGAAGTGCAACCTTGTTAAATTTTAAATAATTAATAAAATTAATTACAATACCAACAATTTTATTCATTACAAAATTAGATTATTATGACCATTTAAATATATATATAAAAAAAAATATATATATATATATATATATATATAATAAATTATTCAATACTCCAATATTATTAGAAACCTTCCATAGAATATGAACACTCCCCACCCCCCCAAAAAAAACTACTAGTTCTATGTGTTATGTACACAAAAACTCCCCCGACCCACTGATGTTTGGGACAGTTATGGGCATTAACCTCCCCAACAACATTAAATGCTCCACACCTAGCACCTCTTTTATTTACTTGAAAAAAATCAATTTACTTATAGGAAGCTTTGTTAGAAGCTTTGTCATCTGCTCCCAATTCGTGTAAGCATTCAATATCTGGCTATGGTTGGCCGCATATGCTTAATAGGCTATCAGATCTCAAAGAGTAGTTGTTTGAGATCGAACTAATTGTGCCACTAGATTAAATGATATTCAACAAACTAATTAATTTTAATTTGCATCAATATTATATGCTTCTAATCTTTTAACACCGAGGAACCCTAAACACCTCCAAAGATATCATCATTTCGAGCCTCAGAGTTTTTTAAAGGTTATTACTTGTTCAATGAGGAAAAATATTCAATAAACAAATTGATTATTCTTTGAATTAAAAAAATTTAAAGATTTAGTTGAAACCAAAACTATTCGTTTGAAACCAAAAACAGAGGTTGAAATGATTGAAACACTTACACATAATCAATATTTGTTGATGCTTCCAAAAACCACTGGGAATGGATCCTTCTGTCTCAATATTTCTTCCCAAGTATCTGGTGTGATCATGTATTTGTATATTATTTTCTATATCTACATTTATTATACATTTGTTCTCTATATTTCAAAGCCCCTCTAAACCCCATATACTTATTTCTCTATGCATGTTTTGTCCTATGGAAAAACAAGCAATATCTAGAGTATTTGTTGATCCTTTGTACTTAGTGACTGGTAAGTGGTAACTACTTTTAAGTTTGTAAAGCAGATACAATTTTTTTTTCGAATAAGAGCTGCAATCACTTTCACTGATAATAGCAATCCATTGCAGGCCATTATAAAATTAATCAACCAAATATACAAATTTTGGTACATGATGTGACTTGAATGTGTAAAATATTGGAATGATGGGCATCGGGTTGAATGAATTCACTCAACCTCGCGCAATTATGCATTCAATGGCATTTATTACCATTAACTGATGGGCCATGGGTCATGGGAATTCAATATTTCACGTGGATGGTTCCAGGCGGACAGTGAACACTGATAATATGGACTTTGACCTGGATTAGAAGTTAAAATTTAAAGGTATAATGATGTTTTCATTAACCCTCAAAATGACGTTCTACCAAAAACTTCAACCATTTAACAAAATGGCTTTGGCATATTTTTACCTGTATTTGACAGAAAAAATGTTCAAAAAAAGGAAAATGTTAGTAATATTCCAAATTCCAACTCTAATAGGTCCTATAATGGAATTGCAGCTACACCCTGGTCATAACTGCCTTCTTTTAGTATTTTCCCAACAATGTCCACATGTTTTCCCTCGAAAAATCTAAGTTTCTGGAGTCCATACTCCACGGGTTTCTTGCTGGATCTATCGATGGTTGGTCATTCAAGGTACTTCCATTCCCATACACATAACTTGAATATAAGGCCACCATTTCTTTCTCAATCCCTAAGCCATTGAGAAATCAAGTGCTTGTATGTTATCGGTTTTCCACATAAATAATGACAAAATCTCATTCAATTATATTACTGATTGAAAAAAAAGTAATTATAACTTGGATGTGTCACCTCTCTCAAACCATTGAGTTTATCTCGATTGTGCATTCCTTCTCCCTATCGATGTGTCTGATGGCCCCTCTGTTTCCTTCCTACACCATCAAAATTCTTCGATCATTTTCTTGTCTCCTCGCTCCTTCCCGGTGAGAGTACTATTGCCAGTGAGTTATCTTTTCTACCTTGCATCCTGTCCAATTTCCCTTGGGACTAACACCCATGATGCCCAAATTGAATTTGAAAATCCTACAATTTCAAATTGAACACACTCTATCTCGAGCTCAGTTCCCTATTACCCCCGACTGAGACTTTATGTAATGATTTTATGGTTTTAATTATTTTGATATTTTATTTGTCTTGATTAAATCATAGCGCTCATGCTAGGAGGAGGGAACTTCATGATGATAAATATGGTCCTTTTTTGGTTGCAACTTGTTGATATTGAAGAAATTATCTTGAAACGTATTGTAAATGTGAAATGCCCAATTTTCATTGACTCTGCTAGAAAGAGTCCATACTCTTCTCTTCCTTCTTCGATTCTAGTGAAAAGGTCAAGGTTTCTTCGAGTTTCCAGCAGGTTAGAAGTACTGTGGAAACAAGAATAACATGTATATTTAAATTTGTTGTGTAAACATGTGTTTAGTGGTTATTAATATCAGCAGAATGTCTCTAGAGAATTATATAAGTATCATTTTTACAGTTAAAATGCATGAACATTTTTCAAGTACCTTATAGTTTACCTATATGTTTGGAAGAGTTGCAGGAAGATGAATCATCTATATATTTGAAGGAGTTGTAGGTAGATGGATTCCAACAGTTGAGGAGTGTATAGGGTTTGCCTCAGCTCACAAAGCTTCATCTGTTAAATGTTAGTAGCTGCGGTTGGTGACCCCCGACAAGTTCTAGAATAGCCTAAATATCAACTTAAATGTAAATTAAAGTTGGTTTTTAAGATCTCTTTCGGTTGGTATTTGAGAGAAATAAATCATTATATGATCCATGTCGTTCGAGCAAGATTGTTTATTGATAGGGGTGGGAGAATTATCATAAACAGTTAACAAGGGGCCATCATTTTAATGTTAAATGTTAGTAGGTGCACTGGGTTAGAAAAGATACTAGAAACATTGGTATGTTTGAAAGGGTTACAGATAGAAAGATACGTGGAGCTGAAGAACATAACATATGGGATTGGAGAAAGTGACAAAGCTTTAATGGTTAAATGTTAGCGGGTGCTCTAAGTTAGAATAAATTCCAAGGATGAAAACATTGGTATCTTAGGAGGCGTTGCAGGAAAAGGGATGCACGAAGGTCAAGATCTTACAGTGTCAAAGCATCGTACCCTATAGAATCCCACTAGTAACTATATCTAGAAGTTGTAAATGATGCACCAATTGAATAGCGCCACCAAGAGTAAGAGAAAAGAAAAGACCTCCAAGAGGACTCTACAACAAATCCTGGAATTAGCGTCCAATTTAGCTTCCCTTTTTAGTGTAATTTCTTTTTACATTGAGTGGTCAAACTAGATGCTAAATGGGACCCGTCATGGACAAAACTTAAAGCATCTCAAAAAACATATTTTTTTGCTACCTAAATAGAATCCTTTATGACGTACAAAATAGCGTCTCTTTTTTTGCTTCCAAAATAGCATCCAACTTTTCTTCCAAAACAACGTTGAGGTTTGCTTCCAGAATAGCATCCAACTTTTCTTCCTAAACAATGTCGAGGTTTGCTTCATAAATAAAGTCGTAGTTTTCTTCCTAGTGAGAGTCTACTTTTTCTTCTTAAATGACATCCTCGTTAGCGCCATATTTGCATCCTTAATAGCACCATGTTAGCATCCAATATTGCATCCATTTTTTCTACCACTTTAACATCCCATTTTGCACCATGTTTTACTTCCAAATATGTGCCAATTTTTTCTTCCAAATTTGCACCAATTTTTGCTTCCTTTTTTGCATCGGTGATACCAAAATGATGCCAAATATTTCTTCTATTGCTGCACCATATTTTTCTTCCTATGTAGCGCCATGTTTTGCATCCAAAGTAACGTCTTATTTTTCTACCATATCAACACCATGTTTTGCTTCATCATTAACACCACGTGTTGCATCCTTTTTAATGCCTAGTTTTGCATCTCTCATGTTTTAGTCACTAATTTAGTCGTTTTTAGTAATTTTATATACGATTTTTTGTAATTTTTTTTGGTCACCTATCTCTTATTTTTTGCTTAATAATTTTTTTGTTTTTAACCAATATTATAATATCATTAGGACATGGAGGAATCGAACCACCAACCTCCTGCTTATAAGGCATGCACTCTTCCATTGAGATAGAACCCTTTAAGAATTTGGGAACCTAACTTACAGATTCCTCTATAATGGTAAAAAGGAACAATACACAACTTTGAGTATCTAATGGTCAACAAAGGATGATAAATTGTATAAGTTCACAATATATGATCAAGCAGGTTATAAAACCCATAAACCTTTTCTATGAATTTTGAACAAAACTCAAGAAATTGTCTTAATGGGATTGCAAAAAACACTATTACCTAGCAACTGTAAGTGTACCACTAAATGAGACCTATCAACAACAATTATCTTATTGTGGATGCCAAGAATATAGTAGATAAGTATGATCATCCTAGAGCCATGTATAAGTGGAGCAATAAGGAGAATCAAAAGAGGATGATCAACCCAATAGTTGGTGCTTCACATGGATCCTCTCCACCATGGGATGAGCAAAGTTCCTTCTTCCTACTTATGATGATGATGAAGTGATAAGAAATATCTTTCATTTATTTGTTGCAACTTTATGTGGGATCTATAATATAAATAGTTCTTTAGTCCCTCATTTGGAAGGAGGGTGATCACTTCCGAAAATAGTGTGAAAACCAGGTCATGTTATGATGTTGGACTTCAAATGTGAAGAATTAATCCTTGAAATTTTTTCCATATTCTTCTATGTTTCTAGTGAAGCCCATCCAAAATATATTGTTACCCAATCCAATATATTATGATAGTTATGTTGGACAAGACTGAAGATATACCTGAGCAGCTATTAGCCACCATGCTAGCTCACATAGGGGAGGGAAAATATGGTGCTTCTCCAGCTGCCCATGGACTTGTTAGAAATGTAATGGAGCAATGTGCAAACAAGCTTGAACCTTACATGAACCACCTTATCACTTCAACAATGTCCACTAAAGAGGTTACTAGTGGTTTCCAGATGTTAGATCAAGCATGAAACACTTAACTTTTATCTTCATTGTGCACATCATAGAAATAACTTCAAGAGATGACTATGGATGTTAATGATATTGTCTGCAACAATGATGAACCTATACCAAAAGATGCAAGCATTGGCATGGTTGAAAAACCCGTGCTTGATGACAAGAGTGATTTCACAGTTGAGATCCCTATGAGAGTTTATGTTAATGACTGCAAACTTGTTACACCTATTTCAAAATTAAGAATGGTGGCAACTTTGGTGAATGTGATAGAAAGGTGGATTTATTGTCAGAGAAACAGTTGCTAGGGAGGGATGAGGAAGTCAAATTAGGAAGAAATCATGCTTCAAAGAACTTTTTCCACCATGTTCTATATGAGAATATTTTTAAACATGGAAATCACCTTTATCATTTCATGGAACATGATATAGTTGTTTCTACAAAGTGAGATAATTATTGGATTTACAAATGACATGAATCCTAGACCCACAACTAAAATTGCAACTACACTACGGAGCCTAACTCAAACAATTTATGAAGCTTATCTCTAATGATGATAAGCATATAGTTTACAGAAGCATTGGAGTCAATGAAAAAAAAATTAGGTACTTAAAGGTGATTAAGGAACTTCAGAGAAATGATTTGCGTGACTTATCCAAAGAAGAAAAACTTGCATTCTGTATCAACTTGTATAATATGGTGCAATTCATGCAAGTGTGTTGTGGGGTTACCTTGAAGAGCCTCTACAGCAAAGAAGAATTTTAATGATTTTAAATGTCATTCAAGGCTATTCTTATTGACTCAGCCATCCAAAATGGAGATTTGAGTGGTACCAAAGACCCCCTTACAATTTGCTTAAGCATTTTGACTTGAAAGCCAAACCCATGTAGGTTGTCTTGCCAGATCCATAACCTTTGTTCATTTTTCCTTACTGTGTGGCTCGAGATCAAGCAACGCCATCAGATGTAGTTTGCTGGGAAGTAATGATGAGGAATTAAGGCAAGCCGAAAGGATATTTTTTGACAATGGTGGAATCCTGTTCCTGTGGAAATCAATATTTCTTCAATTAACAAGATTCTAAGTTGGTATAGTGTGGACTTTGGCAAGAGTGAAACAAAAGTTATGGATTTTGTTGCAAACTATGGGGAGCCCTCCAAGTTTGAAAACTTGTTGGGATTATTTAATAGTAATTGGTTGAAGAACAAATTTCCAGAATTGAGCTTGAGGAGAAAAGAATGTCTCTGCTCTTGACAGGCTTGTTCTGCCAAGATTCTTCTTCATTGAATTTATGACTAACAAACAAGGGGATTTCTTCAATACATGGTTTCCCTAAATCACATCAACTGAGATGTGAAGGAAGAGATGGAACCTTTTATGGAAAACAGAAGGTGGAAGTTGATGAATATTTGGACTTTATCCCAAAGGTTAAGTAGGAGCATACTACTTGATACAGTAATTGATATCTTTGAAGGTTAAGTCGTCAGTCCACAACATCCACTACAATCATGCTTCAATAGCAAAGCATCCTCAAAAGAGGAGGACTTTCAATGAACATAAGAGTTCATTACTCATTAATATAATTTATTAAGAATAGTGGGTTGGCCTAAGGTAGGCCCATCTATCTTGTGCCCATTAGATGTGTATATGTAAATTTTAACCACATTCATGTACTTTTTTCACATTCATCATTCATCTATTATCTTATTACTGAATACTTCATCTGAAATATCTATTATAAATTATATATGCTTGAACTACCTTAATTGCTTTTTGGATCTGGGTTATATGTGTGAATGAGGGTTGTATTGCTTACACTTTGGGATACCAGGGTGTAGACAACACAAATAACACAGGAAACCATGTACTTGCTTGGCATGAAAGGTACTTTACTTTTGTAAGCAGAGTTGATCTCTCAAACAACAACTGATCAACAGTAATCCCATCTCAAAGCAAGATTGGAGACAATTTCTTCTAACCTAGAAGGAAATGATGAAACATAATATTATTATAAATGATGTAACACCTCACATTCAATTAGACTATAATATTAGGAAAAAATTATTAAGACATAATTAATCTGTTTTTAATTATGTCATGTACTTAATGGAAAACACAATTATATATGAGGCAGAGCCATAAAATGGTTCACACACTATTTCCTTATCATTTGGATTATCTATCCTATCTGTGAGTCTTCTGAAGCCAAATAATAGCTTCCATCTCACTTTTATCATTCTATGTCTACATGTGAAATTTTTTGACAAAGAATCTCAAAATCTATAGGCAGTTTATACTTGATTGATAGAGCAAGAAGAAAGAGGAGAGATACATGCCTTCTTCCTACCTTGGAAGTCCCTAACCTAAACCCTGTTAGGTTTTCCCCTGCATAGTGAGCCATGCATGGTAGTGGCCAGAAAAATCAAGGAAGTACCTACTAAAGGGCTATGCAAGAAGACCAGGACCCTCTAGCACATAAGATTGCAAACTACATGGATTTCTTTTACTCCACAAGTTGTAATAATTTACATTTTTTAATTATATAATAATCGGTTCATATTCAATGTAACTAGGTAATGCTTCTATAGGATTCATATTGGATAACGTAGTACTAATTATTTTATTCCCAATCACCTTATGCAATATCAGCGAGAGGATGGAATGTAAACTATTGATGAAAACCAACCTCAAAGCTAGAGACTAGAACTGCAAAACTTCTTAACAACACAAAACAAACCCAACAAAGATTTATTTTTTGGTATAAAGCAACATATTTAATTAGTCGTTCAACATAGCATTCAATCAAATAGCTAGTTGGGAAAAAGGCAAAAAGAACAAAATACTTGCATATACAAATCGAAGTTGGCATAAAAACCCATAGAACAACTATAGTAATCCCAGGCCAAAATATGAACATTCCCAAAAATATAAAAAGTTACTATTCAGCCAAAAATTAATAGGATGGCCTAAAAACTGTTGGAAAAAACCAAACAACAACATTTACCAATGTAACACACCATTTCAGCAGAAACTAATAATTCACCTAAAATATATTGTGCAAAACCTAGGTCAAAATCAAACACAACTGCTCCTCTGAAACTTCAAAACCAAAACAAACCCAACATAATAAAATCACTTCTATAACCCCAGTTTTTTAATCAGCCATTGATTCTAAATATGATGTCAAATTCAGTGCAGGATTTTACAATGTAGCTAGTTAGCAACTCACTAAACATTAACAATCATAATAAAAATCACCATTCAGTTATAGACAAATAAGATGGTCTGAAAATCATGGAAGAAAACTGACCTCAAGTTAGAGAGAGCAATGCTCCTTCAAAACGTCTCAACAGTCCTGAGCCAAACAAATAGAACAAATAAATGATTACAGTTACAAACCCATACATTTATTCAACCATTGATTCTAAAAATCAAGAAAATCTTCAGAAATCAGAAAAATGCAATAGAAAAACAGTTACTTGTACCATAGTTACAATTACCACATATTTATTCAGCCATTGATTCTAAATATTAAGAAAGCATACAGGAAACAACAAATGCAGTAGTTTTCGACTCTGCTCAGTGTTCAAATGAGTACTTTCAACTCTCTTGCAAGTTGGACATGGGCTGACCTATAAAAGCCAGAAATAATTTGAAATTGACATGTTTTCTACATTTTTTGTTGCTCTGCTCTCTCCTTCAGCATATGTGATCACAAGTGACCAAGAAAACTCAAGGACAACACCAAATCAATTATGAGATCAATGAGTTATTCTATGCATGTTAATAAAGACATAGTCAAAAATCATGAAGAGCGTTGTTCTCTCAAGGATGATTTTGAGTGATTTTAAAATTTAATACTCCTTCAGTTATGGATCTAGAAATAACCAATATTTTTATTGTTAATCCTTGAAGAAGAAAATGGATCTAGAAATGGGTGAATGTATTGAAAATTTTAATACATACATTCTTGGAGGAGTTTGGGGATCTAGAATCCATCAAATGATATTTTATGGTAAGGAGGCAAAGCTAGAAATCTACATAAGACTACCTTTCGACATTATTAGGTATGGATGGATTAATAGGGAAAACCCCTTTAAGCCTAGATGAACATCGTTTAGGAGAAGAATGTTAAGAGCCAAGCAAATGCAAGGTTTCCAATTCCATTATCATTTCTCTTGGTTGACTAGGGTTTGTGCACTAGAGTAGCCATTGTTTCTTGCTACAGTAAATGATCTCTGTGGAGGGTAGTTTTGCACGATCAGAAGGGATTGGGTGTGAGGTTCTTAACCCTCCTTCAGCCTAATGTAATCTAGAGTATTGGGGAACTTGCTGTTGTAATAGAAGATTTGGTGTGGCACATGTTATGGTTTACTAATATTATCGGATTGTATGTGATGATGTCATATTTGATTAGGCTGTCCATTCTTTAGAAGGTTGTTTAATCGATATTTTTTTCATTTATAATCATGTGTTAATGTTGTTCCTTCACTAGTGAGATTTTACATTATTTTTTGGGCTCAAAATACATTGGTTGTGATGGTGCATTTACCATTAGGACCCTCACTCATTCTCATATTACCCAAAAATTCACTTGTACTAGTTATGGGCCACGACACATCATGTTATGGTTACGTCTTCTCCATACTCTTAACCTATCTTTGTTTGTATTCCTTGACTCCATAACCTTTTGGAATGGCTCTAGTCTTAGCAACACACCATCCACTTAACTCTAAGGTTTATCATACATTTTCCAAGGGAAACCACCCTTGTGCCAAGCCGACCTTAAGATAGAGAGGGAAATTTTGTAGTAATAATGGACAACCCCTCGTAGTTCCTCTAAGGCTGTACTTGTGTTTTAGGGATTTACAACTTGAATTTTTGGGAGGTAAAAAGGCCCACTTATTCTGTAGATGAGCTAAGAGATCAAGTAGCAGAACAAAAAAACAACTTCATGCTCAGAATGATGAACAGGAGAAGCGTGTTGCAAAATTGGAAGGAAGAAACTGGCAAAATGAGGACTCAATTGCAGCCCTATGGGAACTAGATAGAGAATACTGGAAAAGATTCAAGAATTACAATTTGTGCAAGGGACACATGACAAGCCAGTTCCAAGCAGGAATGACCACTCTCCCAATCTTCTAAGATAGACAAGGCCACTGGCAGCCGCAATGGGAGATCCACATAATTTATGTCATCATCATTGAATTTTGCCAATATGTGCATTTTGTAATTTCCTCTGTCTACAGTTTCTATACCAGTATACAGATAGGTATGGTGGCAGAGAAATTAATTGTACTTAGAGAGTAATGAAGATATAAAAAAAAGTATTGGGATGCTATCAAATGACTTAATAAATCCCCAATTTTGAATGTAATCATAACTTTTTGGGTATAGATGGGGATGAACAAGGGAAGCGTGTTGCAAAATTGGAAGGAATAAATTAACAAAATCAGGACTCAATTGCAGCCCCGCGGGAACAAGACAAAGAATACTGGAAAAGATTCAGGAATTGCAAGTTGTGCAAGGGACACATGACAAGCCAGTGCCTAGCAAGAATGAGCACTCTCCCAATCTTCTAAGAGAGACAAGGCCACTGGCAGCGACAATGGGAGATCCACATAATTCCTGTCATCATCATTGAATTTTGTCAATATGTGCATTTTAATTTCATATGTCTATAGTTTCTATACTAGTATATAGACAAGTATGGTAGCAGAAATAGTAATTGTACTTAGGGAGTAATGATGATATAAAAAAAAGTGTTTGGATGCTATCAAATGACTTAATCAATCCCCAATTTTGAATGTAATCATAACTTGTTGGGTATATATGGGGTGTTTTTATTATATATAAATATAAATAGTCATTTCTGTGCATAACTTTAAAAAAAGAGCAACGTTTTCCTCAAAATGGACCAAGCTACTTGCATGCAATAGTTGCAAAATTATTTTATAGTAGGGCAGGTATATACTCTGATAAACTAATGATTCTGAAAATTAGGCAAACAATTATATTACAAATCATTTTTATCATTCTAGTGCACTCAATTGTTGTTACAAGAAGAAGATGTAGATATCCGCAACTAATATATTCTTCTTGTGATATGTTTTTCAGCAATATGTTTGTAAATGGAATAGTTAGCAACAAAAGTATTAGTTAGTAATGCAAAGTCCCTGAAAATGCTCAACTTTTATTATTTGAAAAAGGAAAACAGAAACACATACCTCTCCAGTGTGAGGATTAATTGTCTGCAGGACACTCTCAATAGCTCTCAATAGCTTTATATTCCATCTTAGATGCTTTCCGGGTCAGTTGAAAAGAGCGTATGCACACTACATCCTTTCCTATTGTTGTCTTGAACATAATTTTAATCTATCCCTTTGTTTATATCTCCCCAACAACCTACATAAACACAAGTTCCCATTTTATAACAGGTATAGCATGTTTGGCATAACAATTAGTAAATATCATCTACCAACAAGAAGGCATTCCATATTTAAGATGATGTAGTCCCCAATACCACTGTCTAAAGTCTTGTTTTTAACAACTCCTACATACAAGTATCTCAGAGTTACAATTCTGTAGAGAATCTGAATTACCATGCTGCTCATCTTAAACAATCATGTAAATTTTTTTTAAAGGAATTCAACAGTATAACAAATATCCCAAACACAAAAATATGGGGAAAAATGTCATATCAAAACTCATTATAAAATTCTTGCATCCAATGACTAAAAGGTAGATTCAATATGATGAACTCTGTCTTGGATTAATTCCAATATTATTTACCATAAATAAATGTGAAAAGAGGTCAGGTAGCAGAAGCTCTGTTCAGACAAAAACCTCATGCTATTGAAGCTTAAAACAATTGGGAAAACCGAACTAACTACAACACAATGCCAGGGAAAAACTGTTGGAATCTAAGGAGCTGAATAGTCAACAAAATTCAAACACTTCTTGATAACTAGTAGTATTCTAAAGCATCATGTCAATGCATAAGCATAAACTGCACCAACAATCTTGACTACTTTAGTGTCCCCAAGTGCTTACATAGTATCTCAAGAAGCTCATTTTCAACTAATAAAAATTAACTATTAACATTTGTATTTATCATACCAAATAGACAATTTGTTGCAACATGTCAAGATGCTATCAAAATAAACACATTTTGAATCCATGTCCTGAAGGCCTCCTGCTGAATCACTAGCTGGCACAAGATTGCTCATGGCTACAATGATGAAATTTCTTCAAAAGTAGACAAGTGTGGCAAAAGATAGGTTACAGAATTCCTACTTGACTAAGGGTTTTCCAAGCCAAACTTCATGAAAATCCTTTGTAGGTTCAGTAAAAGAGCATTCAAGAAGACAATTTAATCAATGCTTGTATCGGAATAAAATCATGATGAACATTCTGTACACAATCTCAAATTTCAATCAGGAATACGCCCACATTGGGAAGAAGGGATATCATCACTTATGGAGTTCGTATAGTAAGAAAGCTAGGGAATTGTATATTCAAAAAGTCCCCAACCATTTTCAAGACTTGGCATATGTTTGATCTAGCACTTGAAAGAGTCCAACTTCTTTACATCTAACAAAATTAACTATGATGTCTGTCAATACTACTTGATACAACTAAAATTCACATATTTTAAGGCCTCTTGCTAAATCATTTAGATGGGCCAGTATTGTTTGTGACAATAGAGGTGAGATATATAAAAAAAAGACAAGTGATGCAAAAATATAGGCTATAGGCATCAACTTTGAGCAAAGCCTTTCCAAGCCCAAATGTGAAAAGCTTTTGTAGGTTGAGCACTAGACCAATTAATAAGACGATTTCATGTCCTTGTATCAAAAAGAAGTCACATTGAACATTCTGCATGCAATCTGATTAGAGAATATGCCAAACTTGGGAACATGGGACACTTCACTTGAGGAGTTCATATGGTAACAGTGTGTATTCCAATACTTGGCATTTGTTTGATCTAGCACTCCATTGACAACTTTCTTTGCATCTTACAAAACTGAACTACAGACTATCTCTAATACATAATACAATTAATTTGACATAACAATAGCGAGAGGATATCAAAGAATGTCCATCTTTCAATAATGAATCTAAATCTAATAAAGGCATGCTCTTGAAAACAAATGGTAAAATGAACTCAAATTGGACCTCATGCTCAAAAAACATATATAAACGATGTCCACACATGAGACAAGAGCCTTATTATAAGAGCTTTGTTGAGCCATAGAGCCAAGCCATAATGCATCATGTGCCCAACCTAATTCAGAAAATATGCAAACTGAGAACAAGCATGTGTTATTTGTTTCCTCATTGCTTTTGGAGCTTCAATATAGTTAAATGTAAAAATTAACAAGGGATAACCCTAAAAGTAATAAGGAGTAAATAACTTAGAGGGAGATGGAGAAAATCCTTGTCTGATATTAGTTGTGAAGTCAATGTATTTAATCAAAGAGAATACTATAGTTTCAACACGTGGTTTCCTCCCAAATTATACGTTGTCTTATAATCACTGCAGATTGTGCAAAATATTATATATGATTTCATATTTTAAATGTTAATTTTCCCCATAAATAAGTGCTTAATGTTAGGATTGTATAGCTTCCACAATAAGTGCCACCAAATATATCCTAGTCTTTTTATTCTATGCAATTTATCAATTTAACTATGTATACAGTATGGCAATAAAACACTTCCTTGTATATATTTTTAGACTGCAGAGTACAAGAAATATGTTCTTACATAACAAGAACTAAGCAATCTCACAAAGAAGAATAACAAGTTTTTTAAGATCAATATGCATCCCTATGAGAGTGTTCATTTTAGATAGCTTTTCATTGAAAACCACAAGTTAGGAAACAACAGAAAGGGGAAGGGGAGAAAACAGTTATGGAAAAGAGCTATACTGAGAGGGAATGGAAATACTTATTTTATCGGATCTCCACTGTAGGATTGCTTCAAATTCAGACACAATTAGTGTTAGAAAAGGTGAAATTTATTACATATGTCTACAAATAAAACAAATACAAATCCTAACGAAAAAAATGCAATAGGCATAAGTATACTGCATAGTTTAAATACGTAATAGCATAATCAAATGCAAAGAGAAAATCACCAAGAGATATGAAGAAGAATATTCAATAAATAGCCCAGATTGAAAAATATTACAATCTTCACTTTTTCCCACATCTATCCCATAGCATTCAAAGACCCAAGAGAGGCATTTTGATAAACTGGATCTTTACACTACTTAATCATCTCTTCCCACAATGAAATATCATCCAGTTGTCATAGGTAGTCAACAAAAGCTTCTACATTGGGTAGTACATAAAACATACTTAACGACACCCTTGCCAATGCTACCTGTTTGAATTCTAAAATATGCCCATTTAAGTATCCCCGATCATCAAAGTTAGTTTCACATGTATACTTACAAATGCCTTGGAAGTTTTATGGTAAGACATCCATGGACTTTGTAACTTCAGGTCAAAATTCTTGCTTTCTTGAAGGTTTCCCAAGGATGAACTGATAAAAATAATCACCACTATTCCCTAGGTCTATCATTATAAGTTACACTTGAAAGCTCCTTCTTCTTAGGAAGTGGTGAAATTCTTATGTAAGGATCTTTCCGTAAATCCTTCAATAGGAATCTTGCTTTATCCTGAGGAGAGGATCTGACCTTAGGATGTAGCTTGCTCTCTTCCTCATCATTAGGAGAGGATCTAACCTTTGCATGTGGTTTTCTCTCTTCCTCGACGTCTAAATCACTCCATTCATCATCATTTCCATCACTGCCTTCTACATTAGACCAATATTCGTTGTCCTCATCTTCTTCTGAGAAATCACCATCTTTTTCACCTGCTTCCTAAACTTGCCCTATAGTTCTGGCCCGTATTTGGAAGTGAATAATAGAAACAAGGGATTGAAGTATTTCCTTAGCAATGATGAGTGGGTCCTTCTCAATCAACTCTAATTCTTGGCAAGCATCTCTAAGAAAAACAAAATCTCTGTCTCCCTTCAGAGAAACCTAGAAAATATCTAGGTGCCTAATAAGCAGTTCCCTTATCCTATGAGAAAATTTATAATCATATCTGAAATGGGTAATATGGTCTACAAGAGTTCTCTTTTCTATTGTTAGGCTCAGAATCTCATAAACCACAGCACATACATGCATCTCTGCCTCCATTGAAGACAGATTCAAGTACTTGGAATCAACATAGGGGGAATAAATGGAATTTCCTTGAAGGCTTGTAGCCTTAACCGGTCTTTCTTCATGAGGTTAAGCCCTTTTAGCAAGGTTACCCTCTTGAACTTTAGAGGCCTGTAAATTATCAATTTTTTCTCTGCAATCTCTCTTTCACAAGCTTCTTCCTCATCCAACTCTGCAGCGGATACAACAAAATTCAATGAAAATGACCCTGGAAATGTCCCTTATATATGCCTAAATTGGTGTTCAATGTTTTGAATTCTAAAATAGAGGGATTTGAAACTGAAACATTTCAAGGTTCTAATTGATTCTAGGAACAATGTTCCAGTTCGCAGGATCATTTCAAGCACATTTCCTCAATGTTTTCATGATTTAGGAAATGTATACATCCCAAAGTCCATGCTTTAGCATAACAAAAATTAAAAATTAAAAACAAAAAGCCCCCCAAAAAACCTAGAGAGAAGCATTCTGGTCTACTAGCAGAGAATATACAGTTATTAATATCAATTTCTTTATCTTAACACACTCATATTTCTCTCTATCTTGTTTATTATTCTCTTACAGATTTGCAAATATAGTAAATTTTAAGTTGAGAAAAAAATGTGCACCTGTTATGCTCCTAAGCCTATTGTCATTTGTTTACCTAGAAATGATGATGCTGACGCCAATGTCTATCTACTGCTACTGCAAATGCACTCGATCAACAAACAATGTGGCCCCTTCTCAACTCAGCAAATCAATTTGAATTTGGGCTCAGCATCCCATTTAATGTGATGCTAAATGATGCAATAATCATCCAAGCAAAACCCATGTCTTCCTTTGACATCGAACTCAACCTTTCTCTTATGCAATTGGCCTTTATGAAAATCAAAATCCCCTTCAACAACTGAATTTGGTCTCCCCTATTGGTTGTGTAATTCAGATTTCCTTTGATCGAGATTCAACCCTCCTACAAATAGATCAGACACCCTAATGATGGTGTCTCTCCTCTTTTGCTTCAGTCTCCTCAACAATGGCTCCTTCATTGCAAAATTGGGCCTCCCAATGATAGTCTCTCCTCTTGTAGTTTTCCCTCCTCAACAATGGCTTCGTATATGTCAATTCATCCCTTTGTGTGGAATTAAACCTTCAACAATTCAGCCCTATGTGAGGAATTTGACACCGAGGTTCCATCTTCTAGAAAAAAGAGAAGGGAAACATATCCATCTTTAAATTTGTGTGATCTAATTTATTACATGGAATTTATTGATGCATTTTTATTTGGTGGCTCCCTTTTAGTGGAAACTTGCATTCTTGAAACAACTGTTAACTTCTAACAAGCATTTAAGCTGCACTCAAAAAGAAAGAAACCCATACGGATACCATGTATTTTAACCACACAAAATGCAAAAAAACCCTAACCCTAATTTAATAAGTCAACTATATAGAACAATTATGTATCCAAAATACTCTATAGGGCGAAACCCTAAAAGTGATGGATATAAAAATGATATTTGGTATTAGCTTCAAGTCATTGAGTCTCTTTTATAGAACTCAGGTAAACTAAAACCTAAAATCTAACTATAACATAAATATTAGTTATCACTTATAAAATGTGGCTTTATTACATCTTATATTATGACAAAAGTGGTAAATCTTATACATTCGAATTCCTCTAAATATAGTGGAGAGGGATAACAAATAATAATATTGAGAACAAGGTTTCAAAAACTATTCAACAAATTTACCAAGTTAAAAAAACTATAAGTCATTATATACCTTTATTTTCAACTAAATAAAGTAAGAGAAGAAACAAATTCTTTAAGTTCAAATTAGTGGCTAAAATTTCTAGGGATCTTAAGAACTTGAAATTGAACTTGTAGTAAAAGGAATATGATTTAAATCTTTAGCCATATAAAAATTTCAAAATTGAAACCTTAAATAAGAAAGATGCCATGGTCTCAACTACTAATCCAAGGTTGGAAAGGAACATGATAATATCTATAGTAAAGGAAGATGATTTAAATATTTATCAATATACAAATTTCAAAATTGAAACCTTAAATAAGAAAGATGACATGGTCCTCAACTACTAATCCAAGGTTTGTAATGGATGTCTTTAGTATGGTCTCCATGCTTAGGTTATGTTCTAGATGAACATCCTAGCTAGAGGATGGTTATCTAGGGGATGGGAGACCATACTATAGACATTATGAAACTACCTCATGTCTTCTGTAAACTTTATGAAACTCTCATTCAACTCTTCCTTGGCCATATATTAGGATTTTCTCCTTGACATTTTTTGTTTTTGTTTTTGAAACTATACAACAAAATGAAAATTGAATGAAGATCTAATACCAACATGTACTATTTCTAAAGCCAAATTGCAACTATTACTATAACTATTGATGTAACATAAACAAAGAAATAACGAGTAGCTAAAATAAAGAGACAAAAGTATAGAAAATAGTGGGGAACATCTACACAACCAAGGGTGAATTAAACCTACAAAATTCAATTATGTTGGAGGATACCTTCCCAATAAATTTGTTGTTTGTAGTGAATAAAAAACAAAAAAGAATACAAAACAACAACTTAAAGTTTTTATCACTAATAAAAGTTATATGACCCTTGTTACATGATAGTTGCATTTTAGAAAGTTATATGACCAATAATGAATTAATTGAAGAGAATGTGGTATCATTGTTGTTAATAGTTTATTTGGGCCACAATGTGAATCATGTATGAATAACAAAAGAGATAGGATATAATTGATACTAGCCCTACACTATTTTCTATACTCCTTTAAATAGTTCCCTAGTTGTCTCAAGGTTGTGAAATAATTCGAGGTGATAAACCACTCAATTCAATATAATGATGTGTGATATCGATACATGATTGTACAATGCGAACTAGAATTCAACCATTGACATTGCTGTTTCCCTTTCCAATTGCTTGAACCTACAATTGGGTTAAGGATAGACTCCCACACAAATAATATAGTGTAATAGCTCTAGAAATTGTTTAATTCGATGTATTCAATGATAAAGTGTTTCACATAATTTTGCATGAGAAGTCTGATAAAATTGTTACACAGATGGAATAACTCGATATTAAAAATATGTTCTTTTTTGAACAAAAAACTCTAAAATTTTTGATGATTTAGTTAAATAAATGTTCAGGCTTATGTTAATCATACTTGTCAAACAAACTAAGACATATCAAGGCCGTCTAAAATGATAAAGAGAGAAGGAATAATCATAGCATGAAATAAAAACAAGATGTTTGAAAAGCTACACAAAATTGACAAACACGCCCAAAAAATATCAAGGCAACATGTAAACAATAGGAAGAATGGTTAGAGACATGAAAAAACTCTTGTGTGATTCTACAACCTCTATGTGTGGGAGGGTTCTTTGTTTCCTCCACTAGCCTTTGATTGATTTGGAAGCAATCCTAGAATGCCTCCCCTTATGAAATGGACTAATAAGAGGAAGAATGGTTATCATGACCACTTAGGTAAGCACAAATGAAATATTGGACAAAGGGACTTTTCAATATTGGCTAATGTAGCATAAACCTAGATAAACCCCCCATTATGCAATGAACACTTCGAGAGGAAAATTGGGCATTGTGATGCCAAGGAAACTCAAGAATGGTGAATGGAAGCGAGAGACTTCTCAAAATTTGGCATACCATTAGAAACATAACCTTAGCAATGTAACATCAACAAAAGAAATATTATGGAAATAAAAGGAGGAGGTCTTCATTATATATTTTCATGGAGGTAGAATGGAGGGAAGTGGAACTTTGGATCAAATATCAACCCATGCCTCACCCACATGTTCACATTCAACTCAAGGATAGCCTTATGATTGCAATTCAATGAGAAGGTTTGTATGGTATGGAGTTTGCTTCACCAACCAAGCTCTCGAGAAACCCTTTCATTCAATGTGATGTAGACTTACATAAATCAGATTATTACATGCAACAATACTATCAAAGGAATCTCACATGGTCGTGTGCTTAATAAGGAGAAATTTACATGATTTATTTAATGGTCAAATTGAGGGTTGACATGGATTTTCATATGTAATTGTCCCAACCTCGATGGTTTTGAGTTTAATGGGTTTAGTTAATGTTGATATATAATGTATTCAATGAAAGTTCCTTAGGTGTTCTAAGTAAATAAAAGTAATGTGATAACAAATCAGGTTAGACATAGCACACCATCAAGCATATAAAGATATCAAGTGAAGAGTTGTGACTTATCTAAGTTTTCTTACATGACATTTAACAAGCCTTTAGAGTCAAGGTGGATGTCTATTGGCATGCTTGGGAAACAAACTTGTTACATTACACTTGAAGTCCTTTTAGGCACAATATTGAATTATTCTATTTTCTATTATGAGTTGCTTGTGTTGGTACACTTTGTAGTGTAGGGCCTCAGTTATCACATAAGCCCTTTATAGGAAAATTTTAACCTACAAGAGGAATATGGTTTCCATATCAAGATTTGTAACACTAAGGATCGTTGTTATGAACCAATATTTAAATTAAGGGTGTAAGTCTTTACCAATTCCAACAAAATGCCATTAGGGTCTAGAAAATGTTGTTGGGGACACTCAAATGTCATTAGAGCAATTTAGGTGATATTAAGGTAATTTACCCCTCATTAGGATTAATCAAGATCCAAAAGTGCCATGATTACGATAACTTAGGTGCCACTACAATAAATCAAGATCCAAAAGTAATATCACATGAATCAGAATAATTGACATTGACATTGATATATTGGATGTTATGTTGGACGTTTTTCAAAAAAAATTCCTAGCTCTAAACCTATTGCAATTACTAACGTGGTTCCTTTCCAAATTCCTCACATTATCCAAAGCATTATACCTGGCTCTATAGCCAACGCTATGTTGGATGTTTTCTAGGCGCAATTTCTGGCCCTATACATGGCGTTATGTTGGATGTTTTTCTTGCCGAAATTATGGTGCAATTCATGTTGCTAACCTTGGATCAATATATAGTGCTATGCTATTCTAGACGTCTTTTTGGAGGCTATTATGTGTGTTATATGGGATGCATTTTTGGACGCTAATTGGGACGTTAATTGGGATGCTAATTGGGACAATAATTATGATGCTAATTGGGACGTTAATTGGGACGTTTATTGAGATGTTAATTATCATCCAAAATAGCGCCAACTTTTAAAAAGGGATGCTAATTAGGATGCTAATTGGGACATTAATTGGGATGTTAATTAGCATCCAAAATAGCGTCAGCTTTTTAAAAGGGACATGAATAATGCCATTAAAAGAGCCACCCCATGGAAAAGCATCCACTTTGTCCAAAAATGATGAAAAATACACTAAAAGTGATAGTGGACGCTAAAAAGGAAGCTAAAAGAGACACTAATCACAAGGTTTTGTTGTAGTGAGAGGATGCACTCGGGCTGTCACAGGGGTAAGGATCTTCACCAATAGAAGGTGTCGATGTTGTTTTCCACAGGTGGCACCATGAGAGCAAATCAGCGTGTGCAAAAAAATCTATACAAATATAGACCTTTGGACCTTTAATGCTAGTGTGTGTGTACTATTAGTATTAATTAGGGAGTGGGGTAGTTTTCTTCACATAGAAGATTATGAATTAAAACATAGAATTGATGATTTTGCAAATATTTTTCTGCATTTTCAATTTAGATTTTTTCCACATAGGTGAGACACTTTTGAACATAGAGTTGAGTACTCTTGTAATGGAGGCTAATGAAGTCAAGGTTGATTGAAGTGAAAGAAGAGATTTGTTATCTTTCAAGTAAAAACAAAATTATAATTTAAATATCATAAATATAATTTTTAGTTTAATTTTGATAAATAAATAAAAGATGCATAGTTAAATCATAAATCCAATAACCCACAAACCTCCCTAGTTTTATCTATATTCACCTATATTCCAACCATTAATAAAATATGAGCTTACATTGACCAAATATTGCTTCGACCAAGGAGAAAGGTAAACACCTCGCTAATTCTTAGAGAAGCAAAGGTTATTACCAGTTAAAAATTGCATATTGCCAATTAAAAAGGGAAATTTTCCAAAGCTTGATAGTGCTTCATTTTTAGAAATTATTGCGAGGTGAAATGGATTATTATAAAAGCAAATAATGGATTTGCCGAAATCCGTAAGTTAGTTTCTATTTTTTCAGCCATTATTTTATAGTATCGCCGCCCCTTGTGATATTATACTTACAACTTCTAACTACTTTTCATGGAAATATCGTATGGAGGATGTCCTACGAAGTAGGGGACTTTTCAGGATAACCTGAGGGAAAGAAACAGAACCCACTGATGATGATAAGAAAATTAAATGGGAAAATAGATGAGATGAATCTCGTGGATTGATTGGGATGTCAATCTCTACTGATTTGTGATTCCACATATCCGGAATTGATGAACCTGACAAAGCTTGGGAAAAGTTGAAATCTGTGTTTGGTAAACACAACGAAATTCGGGGTCATCAACTTGAGAATTAGTCGCTTTCCTTGAATCCAAATGATTTTTCATGAATTTAAGACTATTTATCTAAATATAAAACTCTTAGACTCTTATGTGCAGAATGCAAGATTAATAAAGAAGACAAACAATGTATTTATCATATTCTTTCCAAACTTGGACCTACATATTCTGTTTTTGTATCTACATTCTACTCCATGAAAAAATACTTGACTGCAGCTAGCTATCAAGAGCCTAGTCTTGAATCCTTTTGTGATTCCTTAATTAGAGAGCAAGATAAGCTCATTCATCTTGGAATAATTAACAATGTAGATACATCTGGGAAAGCCTTATTGTCCCAACAGAAAGAAAATTTCAAGCCTCCCAAGAAACAAAATTTTCGCAATAATAAGCCAAACAACAAGGGTCCCAAACCCTCTCAGTCAGCTCCTTTGAAAAATGACAAAGGATCCAAGCAAAAAGGAAAGAATACTGAGCGTCATTACAATTTTTGTGGGAAAGATAATCATGATGAATCTAAGTGTTTCAAGAAGATGGCAGCCTTGGAAGCAGCAATGAAGAAGCACCACATCAGCCTAGATTCGTCTTCAGAATCTAACTCTCATGGACATGCACTTTGTGCTTCTGGTTACTCTTATACTGCATCTTCTTCTTCTACTTCAAATGAATGGCTCATTGATTTTGGAGCATCTTATCATATGGCTAAGGATCAAGCCATATTTTCTACTATGCATGAATGTAACACCAAACAAATATTTGTTGGTGATGATAGATCTCTAAGTGTTGTAGGATATGGAACAGTTCCAGTAGAAAATGATCATTTCAGTGATGTACTATGTGTTCCAAAAATTTCCTGCAATTTGTTATCAGTCTATCAAATTACTAATTCAGATGAAGGTAAAACTGTGATGTTTACACCTCACCAAGTTGTAATCAGGGATTTTAAAAATCCTCAAAATGTCCTTGCTACTGGAACTGTTGATGATATTACCATGTTGTACAAATTTAACAACTTTGGGTCATCACCTTTTCCTTCAGTTTTTTGTTGCTAATAGTGATAACTTGAGCAAACTTTGGCATGAGCGATTTGGTCACTTAAATTATCACTCATTGCAACAACTATGTAAAGACAATATGGTGACTGGTCTTCTGATGGTATCTTTCAAGGACGGTGTTTGTTCCGGTTGTGTACTCGAAAAACATCATCGGGATAGTTTTGACAAACGTGCCTCTTGGCACGTCTCGGTTCCTTTGGAGCTTGTGCATAGTGACTTGTGTGGTCCTCTTCCATCTGCATCCTTTTCTGGTTTCAAATATTTCTTAAATTTCATTGATGACTACTCCAGATGCATTTGGGTTTACTTCCTAAAACTTAAGAGTGGAGTATTTAACATGTTCTTGGCCTACAAGGCCCTTGTTGAAAACAATCTAGTCATCAAATTATTAAGTTAAGATATGACAATGGAGGAGAATATATTAACAACAGTTCACTACTTTCTGCACTGAACAAGGAATCCAACAACATCACACTGTTCCATATATTCCACAACAAAATGGTGTAGCTGAACGAAAGAACCACACTTTAAAAGAAATGGCTAATTGTCTGATCCAATCTAAGGGACTAAGTCTTCCATATTGGGTTGAGGCCATAAATTGTGCAAATTACATAGTTAATCGCACACCCACTAAAGTTTTATAAGGTATAACACCGGAAGAAGCACGGAGTAAAATTAAACCAGGTGTAAGTCACTTTCGTGTGTTTGGTTGTGAAGCATGGGCTCACATTCTGGATGAAAAACGGAAAGCATTACAGCGTAAAAGTGAAAAGTGCATATTTTTTGGATATTCAGAAGATGTAAAAGGTTATAGACTTCTTCATCCCCATTCACATGATATAATCATTAGAAGAGATGTTAAATTTGATGAAAATCTCTTGGCCTGCGAGCCTAACTTAGCGGGTGTGCCATCTTTGGCCTGCAAGCCTGATTTGGTAATTGTGCCTTCTTCTTCTTCTTCTTCCAAATTCCTTGATAGGTTTCCAACTCCAGTTTCTAATGATGACACTGAGGATGAAAATCCACCTCCACCTGCTCGTGTTCCTCCAATTGCACCAGCACCAATGCCTCCTCGATGGGTCTGTTCAACATGTGAAGCAGCTGGTGATCTTGCCGGTGATCCTAGAGATCAACGTCAAACATGTTCTTAGTTTCAACAATCCTCTTCCCTTTTGGATCAATTTTTCGAGAATCATGATCCAGAAACTTTTGCAGAAGCTTCAGGAAATCTAGATTGGGATGCATCTATGGATGAAGAATATCGTTCCTTAATGGCGAACAATACTTGGGATCTTGTTCCTCTTCCAAAAGGAAGAAAACTTGTCATATGTAAATGGGTCTACAGAACTAAGTATATATCAGATGGAAGTGTTGAAAGACTTAAGGCAAGGTTATTTGCCAAAGGTTTTTCCCAAGTTGAAGGGATTTACTACAATGAAACCTCTACCCCTATAGCAAAATGACCTCCATTCGCCTTGTTCTTTCCCTTCTAGCTTTACATAATTGGGAAGTCCATCAAATGGATGTCAAGTTTTCCTTCTTAAATGGTGATTTACATGGAACAACCTCCTCGATATGTTCAGAATAACTCTATCCTTGTTTGTCTCCTTAAGAAATCCTTATATGGCCTTAAGCAAGCTCCTAGAGCTTAGTATGCCAAAATGGATAGCTTTCTCCTTAACATTGGTTTTTCTAGATTCCATTTTGACCCTAATGTCTATACAAAGAAAGTAGGAAACCATCTCATCATACTTGTTCTTTATGTTCATGATCTTATCCTTACTGGTAGTGACCCTAAACTTATAACCCATGTGAAATCCAGTCTTAAGCAAAATTTTGAAATGTCAGACTTAGGACATTTGCATTATTTTCTTGGTCTCTAAGTCTTGCAAACCAAAGAAGGAATATTTCTTTCCCAGTCTAAGTATGATTGTGACCTTCTTCGTCGCTTCCACATGGAATATTGTAAACCAGCCCCTTCTCCCTTCCAGTCTGAAGTCAAACTTTCTTCCACTTGCACTTCCCCTGAAGTAGATGCCACCTTGTATCGTCAGCTTGTTGGTAGTCTTTTATACTTGACTCATTCTCGTCCTGAACTTTCCTTTGTCGTTGGTCATGTTTCCCATTATATACAAACTCCTCATGAAAGTCACTGGAAAGAAGCAAAAAGAATACTTCGATATATTCGAGGTACAATTCAGTTTGGGATTCATTACAGTATAGGGGGAAACCTTTATTGGTTGGTTTCATTGATTCAGATTAGGCCGGTGATCCTGATGATTGAAAGTCTACTGCAGGTTATGTTTTCAGTCTGGGATATGGACCTGTCACTTGGGCTTGTAAGAAACAACAAGCTCTTGCTCTTTCTTCAACAAAATCAGAATATTGAGCCGTAGTTAATTCCAGTTAGGAAGCTTTATGGCTTTGACATATCCTTTCAAAGTTTGGATTCGAGCAGCAGCAGCCTACTCCACTTTGGTGCAACAATCAAAGTGCCATCAAGCTTTCCAAAGATCCAGTTCTACATCAGCACATCAAACACATTGAGCTACACATGCACTTCATCAGAAATCTTGTTCATGATAGTGTTATTGAAGTTCTCTATTGCCTTACAGATGATCAAGTTGCAGACATCTTCACCAAGTCTCTTACAGAAGCGAAGTTTTCTAAACTTCGGTCTATGTTAGGAGTTCAGGAATGTGTCCTTAAGGGGGGATAGTCTCTAATTCCTCCTTCCTTCTCCTAATAGTGTCACTTTTGTAAATCCTTCGATCCTAATCCAAGTTGTTCTTAAGGGGGGATGTTAGGATATTTAGACACTTAGGAGTTAGTTAAGATCAACTTGTGTAATATATTCATTAGTTAAGAGTGTGTTTCTTTAGTATGCATTAGCATGCATTTGTAAATATTATAATCCGATGTTCATGATATGTTCTACACAGAGTGATATGACGGTTCAACTTCTCTTAGATCATACCTACCATTGATCTGTGGCTTAACACCTGATTGGTCTATGATCTCTATTTAAAGAGCATAGAGGGTCCTTGGCTAGTTGATCGATTATGAGAAGCTCATGTAACTTTCTTTCTTTTGCATAATAAATTGTCCAAGTAGCTATTTGGCTGGGTCCATGGACTGTTTCCCTCTCGAGGGTTTTAACCACATGACAAAACATCGATGTGTTGATCTGTGATCTATTTGTGTGAAGCGGTTGCTCAAGGTGTTCGGTCTTTTGGGAGTACCCTGTAAGCATTTAATATACATAAAAATAAATAAATTATTTGAACAATTTGGTTATTGTTTTAAAAAATATTTGATAAGTGCTTAGTGGAAATAAAACTTAGGTATTAAGATTGAATTGAGCAACACCATTGGTTTACAAAAGGATAGGATCGACAAGTACAATACAATGGAGTTTAAATTTAATAAGATAGGCTAGTTATGGATGGTATCTCCACCAACGATGATAGCTAGAAGAGCATCTCATTGATTGATATTATATTTTTAATTATTTTTTTATTTGATAAAATTAATTTCCACTTGGCCCATGCAAAATGGAAATCCTTACGGAGGGTATGGACTAGAGTGTATATGAGACACAAACAACTTGCATGCCCTATATACAACACTAGGTATCAAGGATTCCCAACAAAATGGAGTTTTCAAACACTCCAATAACCATCACAAATACGATTGGACAAAAATTCATTTTCTAGACATCTCTTTGCTAGGAGTGAATTAACATTTCATTTTCAAGATTAAAAATGGAAATTCAACATCAAGGTAATAAGGAATTTGGCATTCAAAATGAACTTTGTAACTAAAGTATGAGTAAAGGATATGTTGACTGTTATGACAAAGGACACAACAAAGATATCCAACCTCAAGACATTTTAACTAGTCAAAGCCACATGCAAAGAGGAAGCAAAGGAAATCAAATAAGGACAGAGGAAAATGGCGTGACACCCATTAAAAGGCCATAACACTAGAATCATGGATGTGTCTTATGAATATTTGATTAAGTTGAATGAAACCTTTATATCTTAAGGATATGAGTAAGTGGATTATTGATGATGAACACAACAGTACTATTGTCGTCACAGAGATACAACCATAGGAGACATATAAGCTATAAGAAGGCAAAAGCCTTTTTCATTCACAAATGTGGGTGAAGAACACTGAAACTCTGCATTTGACTCTCAATAACAACTATCAAAAGAACTTAATATTAGAATGTGGAAGAACATGAAGATGCCAACAATGCATCCTACTCATATGTATTCCATTCATTAGTTGAGCTAGGTATGAGAAATCCAAGCCAATTAGTAATGTCATCTATCATACGGCATCAAACCCTTCAAATATAAGGTACCATGTGATGTTTCCTTACTTGATTCATGTGATGTTTTTTATTTGAAAACCAAATAGGTGAGAGAATTATGTTGTTTATGAGTCCAGGCCTTATAGTACTATAACTACTCTAGGATATTAGCTTTACATGATACTAGAGGTGTCCCTAGCTACCACGGCCTCTCTAATCATTGCCAAGCAATACATGAAGGACTATAAACATAATTTGTAGAGGAATATTCATGTAACGGTTGAACTTGAAATCTTGAAGAAAAGTGAGGGCTTGGCTCATTGTAATGTCACTGCAAATATTGAAGTGGGTGTTGGCCACTAATTTGCTCGATGAAATATACCTGAAAATATATTCGGGTTCTGAAAATAGTGTTTAGAAAATTTCTATAACACCCCTAGATGAGACCCCCTAAATGTATGATGTAAATAATGGTATCCAAATTCCTGTATGGTAGAACAAATGTATAATTTTGACTATATTTAATAAAAATATATATAACTCGCTTTGATAGTGACCAAACACTAAATATATGCGGGACATGTGAATTCATCAAGGGAAGGTAAGGGGGTTGTAGATGACCTAGGGGTTGTAATCTAACCCTATTACACCTTGAGTAGCTTAGGGAATACTATATGTCCTAAGTTTAAGTTTTAAAATATGCTTTAATCACAAAAATTGTTTTAATTGCTAGGTATGTTTAATGGAAAATCAAGTGGGGATTAATTATGTGTTTGACACGTTTCTCTTGATGGGAAATATTTCCCATGCAAAGTGGTCACAGTAATGTGATAAGAGGGATGGGTGGTGAGAATAGGTGTGAAGATCCAAATTGGTAGTGGGGGTATGGTGTGTGAGAAGCTAAAAAGAGGGGCATGCACTGAGCCAGGGAAGTCATGGACTGCCCAATTTAGCGTGGAGGTGAACTCTAACCCCTAAGATGAATTTTCCTCTTGATTGGATTAAATTGTTTCCCATGAACCATAATTTGAAATGTAATTGATTGTTGATTTATGCTCATGGAAATGTTAAATTGTACATGAATTACTCTAGTGGATTGCCTGAGCACTGAGCAACAACAATGAGTTTTCACTGTGGTGCAATTGGAAAGAAGCTAGAGTGGTAAGTGTGTTATTTGGAATGGACTTGGTTGTAGCTTGCATGTTTCCTAGATGCATGTAAATCTGTTTAATTTCCCTTGAATTGTGAGGAAGAGATGAATGATAATTTCGGTTGAGATATGAACCTTAGGTAAAGGGGAAGAGTCTGCTAGTGAATTCATAAGTCCCATCTTGGGGGTCATCTCTGAGTGATAAAATGAAGAAACCTATGGTTGAGTGGAGCCTGGCAGCCACAAAGCCAGTTTCCAACTGATTTGATTTCTAGATAAGTGTTTGAAGTCATGTATTAATGTGACATTGTGCATAAATTTTATGTTATGCAATGGAACAGAACTTGTGGAGTGTTATCCATGTTGGAATTGTTGGTTAGCTAAATGCTAAATTGTCAGAGAATATGATGTTTAGTGCAAGGATAATTATTGTATGGAAATATGTTGTTATTTCCTATTAAGTATGAACAATGCTAAGGATTGGAGGAGTTGGAACACATGATTTGGAATCGAGGTGATGTCTTTGCACTCTACAACAAAGAAATAATCATGAAAATAAAAAAATCAAGCAATGCATAACTTTGATCCATATTAAGTATGAAAGGAGTGTAAGCATAATTATTATCTCTACACTCTACATCAAAGAAAGAAGAAGTATGAACTATACACTCTACATAAATAAATAAAAAGTATTATCCCTACACTCTACATCAAAGGAAGAACCATGAAAATGGCTAAGGAAAAGGTGTGAACATTGTGTCATGCAATCATGAATTGGAGAAGTATAAGTAGAAGTGTCACCTTTACACTCCACAACAAACAAATAACCATGAAAATGGCTAAGGAAAAGGTGTGAAATTTTGTGCCATGTGGAGAGTCTAAGGATTAAGAGGGAAGGCTATCTCCACATCCCTAAAGGAAATGACTAAGGAAAAGGTGTGGAAATTTGTGCCATGCAATCATGAATTGGAGGAGTCTAAGTAGAGGTGCCACCTCTACACTCCCAAACAAATAAATAACCAAGAAAATGGCTAAGGAAAAGGTGTGGTATTTTGTGCCATGTGGATAATTTAAGGAGTCGAAGGGAAGGCTACCTCCACATCCCTAAAGGCTAGGAAAGTGCAATGCATGTACAATGCATGCAGAGAAAAATCCATGTGGATCTAAGGCAAGTCTTGGGTTGGAGTGTTACTTCTATCCTCTATATTAATAATTTCATGCAAAAGTGTGGTAGAGCATAGACTTGGAGCCACCATATCATGTGGAGCCATCAATCTATGCAAATTAAATTAAATGGGGGTGATACCTCCGCCTTTCCATCAAAGAAAGAAGTTGATCTAGAAAGCTTAAGAATACTGAGGCCCTCCATCACCAAAATGATAGATAGCATGACCACTCAAAATGATGACACATGTATAGTCCAACAAATGGTAAGATTCCATGTTGCATCCATGTAAACAACAATAACCCTAAAGTAAGAATTAAACACCAATTCTATACCATGAACATGCAAGAGACACTTAGGATTTGCGAGTTATTTGTGGAGATTCCATCTTCACGTAGTTGATTTTATATCAAATGTAGAATTTGATTTGATGCAAAATGTTTTTATTATGTCATTGACAATTGATGTTCATGTGTTTAGTTGGTATCTATGGAGATGTTGCCATCACACACTATCCACACTCAATCATTAAATGTAGATAAGGTTGTTGATCTTGCATATGACTTTGCTCATTGATGTATTTTTTTAATTTGTTTGATATGCATGTACCTTTGAGGTACATGCATATCTCCTTGCTAACAAAAAAACAACAGTGTACCCTTAAGGATCAAGGATCGTAGGTAAAGGGCTTATGTCACACCTAGGAGCCAAATTTCCTAAAAATTAAGTTCTACAAAATTGAGTAATTCCCGGGGTTGTGTCATGTGTTGTATGGTATCTTGACGTTCACTCGCATGTATTGTATTATATCTTACTCTCCCAATTTCTCTAGAAATTAAGTTCTATAAAATTGAGTAAAGTTGGTTTCCTAAATATTAAAAGTTCTACAAAATTGAGTAATTCCAGGGTTGTGTCATGTGTCGTATGGTATGTGACCTTCACTAACATGTATTGTATTATATCTTACTCTCCCAATTTCTCTAGAAATTAAGTTCTATAAAATTGAGTAAATTTGGAGTTGAGTGATGCTATGAATAATACAACAACAACAAAAAAAATTAAGTAAACAAAATTCTTAAATGAATATAATAATTTAACTTTATATTTTTCATTATTTAAACATATAATTAACGTAAATCCCCTTCCTTAAATTGTCCTTAACTCAAAGGTATGCTTGGTCTCATTTCTTTACAATAATATTTGTTTCATTGAAGTACATTTTCTTTCATATAGGTTTTTAAATGTAATAATATATTGATTAATATTATTTTTTAAGTTTAAGATCATTATTAGTTACTAAATATAAATATGAATACAAATTGACTCTAAACAAAGTCCAATAACTTAAAATAATCTATTGTCTTACCAAAAACTAGAATGTTCAATAAACAAATAGTATTGTAAAATAAATTATATTTAATTTATATATCTTATAATATTAATAATATTAATAATAATTTAAAAAAACATTATTCCATAAATAAAACATAAATCCATAAAAACATATTAATAAAATATTAACTTTAATTTATTTTGCAGTATAATTTGAATTTGTTTCTATTAGATTTAAGAAATTATTGGTTTAAATTTTAAATTTTAAAATGTCTGAATAAAAATAAAACAAAATTTTGAATAGTTAATTTTTATTATTTTATTTTAGTTTCCAGCAAAGGATCTTCCCTGTCTTGAAAGTGTCCGATAACAAGAGCAGGAATCATATTGCCCTTTCCACAGTCATCGTTTCCTGAGAGACGATTGGACAGTATCTGAATTAAAAAAAAAACTCTTGTGGGCATGATTACATACAGATAAAGAGTAACTCAAAAACTTTGACGTGGTTGTCTAGTTGTCACTAGTATTTGGAAAATCCCATGATTCAGCTGCTCTCTGTTGTTAATTTCCAGGGAATAATTCCAACCAACCTGAATTTACAAGAAACACTCTATATAAAATTTTGATATTACATAAATGATAATCAATTACATCGGTAAGTCAGATACTTGTTTAGAGGTCTCAGCTTCTCTGATGAAAACTAAGCTCACGCATCAATATTGGCGATTTCATTTGGAGATCTCAAATGCAAGTTTGACCTCTTATAATGAAATGGAAAAGAGTGGAAGTGAATAAAAAGAGAGACGTAATGGGTTAGATTCCAGAAGAGCTACAATTTGTTCAGCTACTTCGAACTATACTCTTTTAAGTTAATATTATTCTGATTTTGTAGTTTGTGTTTTTAGGTTTTTTTTATGTGTTATGATCAAATTCAAATGGCATGAGCTATCTATTGAATTGCAGAGCATTTAATACAGTTGTAGCAAGTTTGATAACAGTTGGATCTCTAGCAGCTCAAGATCCAACAATCATCATCAAACTTGCTGCACCCTAATTAAATGCTTTACAAGTCAATGATAACTCTTAATTCAAACTAGCTCAAGCAAGCTATGATTAAATTGGAATTCAAATGATTGTTAATCCATATTAAATGGAAGTTGAAGGCGATGGCCGATGGGGCCGTGACATGGAGCAGTATAAATGCTAACCAAAACGCCCCCAACTGGCGGGAATCCTGCAGACCAGACCAATTTTGGTCTAAATCTTAATTTGGAGAATTTAAATCCTAATTTTAAGATGGTTTTAAAAATCATCCATTTAATTTAAGGCAGTGCAATAATTTTTTTAAATTTATAAAATAGTGAAATGAACAATTTCATATAAAAAATTTGACCGATTTTGATAATTGAAAATCTATCCCTAGACAGTTTGAACCCATAGCTAACCTCGTTGGACGAGGTAAGACCTAGTTTCTTGTGTACCTCAGGAGAATAAGTTTAGTTAGTTTATTTTGTATTTCAAACAAGTTTCTTGTGACTGCTACCTCTGCTTGCTACGCCCCTCGTGTGTCAATCCCTGCTTTCTTGCTGGTTTGGTCTCGCTCTGTCTAATGATTCAGCTCTACTCTCAAACTGCTACCGCTCAACAGATATAGATGAAGCTCTCGCCTTGACTCTGTGGGCTTTTATTTGCTCTCCCCAAACTACGGATGAAGCCGAGCTCCAAGCATTCGCTCGCTTTGTCTCGCTCTTAAACGCTCGTACTCTACTCTACGCACCTTGCTTTTCTGATATCGCCTGCTTCCTTCTCGCTTTCCCTTTCTTCTCATACCGTACTTGTATCACTCTTTCCTGATCCCTCTGCACACTGACCGAGACAAGAGCGAGAGAACGATAAAGAGAAGAGCTTTAGCGCCATTGTTGTCGTGTTCCACTCAATATTCCGTGAGGTAACTTTGTCTCAATACAGAGCGTTTTTTTACTAGAAAGTTCTCATTGCCTTCAGGCACGACACACTAGTGACTTTACCAACAAGAGAGAAAATTTAAGATTTACTTTCCGACCACCAGAGCGACAGCACTGCACTGACCAACCAAACTAGAAAGAGAGATTTTGGTGATCAATCCCACAGTGAAGACCAAGCACAGCACTTACTCTACCGCTCTCTCTGTCCTCTCTGTTGAGTTGATTCACTTACCACAGCGAAAGCGAGGCTTGCGTTTACGTAGGTAAGAGACTTGTAATCCGATGAGAAAGCGCCCTTACTAATAGGGCCCTTGCCTTCACTTTTTTTTGTCTCGCTCTTTCCGCTCGCTTCTTTTTTGTCTCGTTCTCTCCACTCGCTGCCTACGACAGGAGCCTAAGAAAGAGTTTGAATCCAATCCACTTGTTGAGAAGGACAGATAAGAAACCCCGTTGAAAGTATATGCTTTTTAATCAAGCCTGTTCACTCACTGACGGGACGGCACAGAACAGACCGCTATCGCTCGCGAGCTTTCTTTAAGCACTCTTTGAATCCTGCCTGCTCTGGTTGCTAGACTTGCCTACTTGCTCAAGAAGAAAAAAGACTGTTTCAATCCCAAGAGCAAGAGAAGAAGAGTTTGAATCCAATCTGCTGGGCGATTTAGTTAGTGTTTACGAGCCGCGACATGACCACAACTGGCAATCGAAGAGTGCGCACTGAACAGAAATCCCACAACCGGCAGTCGAAGAGTCACCCAGGCAGTCGAAGCGAACCGCAGTCGAAGAGTCACGAACCGATCACAAAAATAACTCAGGGTCATATTATTTGGAGTCATTCGACTGTTCCAACTCAGTTGTCCTCTGCAATCCACCGGTCTGCTCTATAAATCGGAAGAAAAGCTCCCATCACTCGGTAGACCAGGAAGAATCGACACAGGGCTGGACCTTTGAAACCCATTTACAATGGCAGGTCAATGGCTACAAGGGAGGACCCCTCGAACTCCATTTTCAGATGAAGTTCATTGGCCACAAATCAGGAGCCCTCGAAACCCATTTACAATGGCAGAAGAGTGGGCAGAACTGAGGACCCATCGCCCCAAGACTCTTGGCGATCTGCCTATCAGTCTAATAGCTAAAATCCTCCTCCGCCTGCCCTTGACATCTCTCCCTACAGCATCCAGAATATGCAAACCATTCCATCAAATCATCAACTCGCCACAATTCTCCAGAGCCTACGACCAACAGAACAAGCACCCGGGATGGATTGTCACAGATAACTCAGGAACAACACTCTGCGCCGATCCCGCGCTTTTCTTCTATGATTTCTGGCAGAACCAATGGCACACACTTCCCGTTTCCAAAATCTGCCCGCAAGAAACACCCTTGAATCCTAGGATGGTGTCCGGCTATGGCGGTCTGATTTTATTTACAACCAGTAAAAAGGACAACAATGGCCAAGCGTTACAGGAACGAGAATTGCTGATCGTAAATCCACTGACCCGGCAGACCCGTCGACTACCCGATCCTCCAGTTTCACTGAGCTCTGACAATCCCTATAATGAATGCATCAAAATGGTATCTGACAACAGTGGCTCGTCTTATAAAGTGATTATATTATCGTTCGAAGCAGTGAACACCGTGTTTATATACCATGGCTCCTTGCAGTATTGGCGTACTATTGAAATTCCAGAAATTCTTCCTTCAGATCAAATAGGACCCAAGTCTATAATTTCCAGCAGAGGGGTAGTCTACAGCGGCATTCTGTGCTGGTTAATCCTTGTCGATTGAGATGCTTCATTTCTCATATTCTATGATATTGCCCGCGATTGTCTCATTACAGAAATGCTCCATTTTTATGATTCTGAAACTCGTGGGCTGTGTGGAATTGCTGTGTGTGGAGGCCGTCTAGTAAAAATCTTGAGGCGAACATAAGGAATAATATCGTTTCCGGAACTGAATGTATATAAGTTTAATGGAGATTCGAACGATTGGGAATGTGACCATAGAGTCCGGCTCCGAGCTCTGGGATGGGATCCTGTTTGCCTGAAGATGATGATAGGGCACATAACGGTTGCCTGTAGAGGGGAGGAGGAGGAGGATATAATGTGGGCGCTGTGTTTGGTGACAGAGGCAAAGTTTATCCATGGCCACAGCGTTCTGCAAAGGCACGTCGAATTGTTTAAATGCGATAATAGGAAGGATGTGTGGAATTGGCTCACTCCATTGGAGAACATTGACGAACCAGACGAGAAGTGGCCGTCCCCCATGCAATCACTCATCACCCATCGTCCATTGTCTCAGGCCAAGTTGATGCCGTTGCAATTCACTGCAGCTGTTTGATATTTCATATCTTGCCTCCATTCGATCTGTTTATCTTGCCTCCATTCGATCTGTTTAACTTTAACTTTCAGACAGTGGTCAAAATCTGTTGTATTTATTTGTAAATTCCCAATGTTTGATAGAATTTTGTATAAAGGTACAGGTTTGGCCTAAAAATGAAGAATGCAAAGAGATTTTTGTTTATGTTATGATGGTAGAATTCCATTTTCACCCACAGTTGTTGATTGGTCTCTCTTGGAATGAAATACATCATGATCATCAAAAATAAATATCTATACATTACCAAAATCAATAATAAATATGTATACATTACCAAAATCAATAGACAACCCAACGCCTCTCCGTATTCTCCCACCCGTCACAATAACTATCTAAAGCATAGACATTAACAAAATAAAAAACTGATTAACTTCACTCAAAACCAAAACCCAAAATACATTACTTTTTAAAAGATCTTTAAACCCAAAAAACATTACTCTTTAAAAGATTTTTGAAATGTCTTCACTGACTACTTCATCTCTCATATCTTTCTCGAAAAAAAAGATTTTAAAAGACCTTTGAACTGTCTTCACTCACTACTTCTCTCTCGATGTTCCTCGAACAAAAAGGTCCCTTTCATCCAGAACGAAACTGTTTTTATAAACAATCAGCTACACAATTAAACTGTAGCATGTTCAAAAGAAAGTCAATCAATTCCGTCTTACATTGTTTAATTTTTATCTGTCACCATCGTAAAGAGCACAGAAAGGACTACCCTCTTACACACCGAGTCAATGACCAACCATTTGAACCTTCTTACACACCCAGTCAAATGGCCAACCATTTGAACCTGATCAAAACTCCTTAAATTAGTAAAATTAAGAAGCAGCAACCATAGGGCCAATATTTCTGCTTAGTATTTGTGCCTCTACCTGTTAATGATCCCAAGGTTTTGCTTTTATTGAAGACAGAGAATGATATATATATATATATATATGGAGATTTTGCTTTTATTGAATACAGAGAATGATATATTTATATATATGGTAGCTTGGATTTGATTTTAAAATGATATATTTAATGTATTTGGTAGTGGTTTTGGTTTTATTGAAAACATAAAATGATATATTTGATGTATATGTTTAACATATATGGGAGTGGGGGTTTTCAGTTTATTCATAGCCTAAAATGATGTCATGGTCAAGAGCTTTACAATTGTGGACTCACAACTAATTTTGATTTTGAAATGATAATTAAATCAAACAATGTTGAATTCATCTTTCATATCATATCAATTATGTTTATTTGAATAACTGTATTGTGAAATTATTTACAAATTATTTAAAAAATGGTGATTGAGTTTTTTGAATAATACTATATAAATATAAAATCATATTTTAAAATTAATTATTTTTTTTATAAAATAGAAAATAATAAACTATAAGAAAATAATAAAAAAGTTAAATGATATGACTTTTAACTTAGTTAATAAAAAATTAGTTTAAGTAGAAATATAATTTTTTTACCAGTTTTATATGTGCAATTGAAATTATAAATCTTAACTTATTATTTGTTTTATAGAATGTGCATTAGATAACACACGTGAAAGATTGTGAACACAAACCTAAAAATTAGTCACCATCCTTTTTAGTTAATTTTTCTGATGACATCTTACCATGTTCAATTTATAAACATGGATGACAATTGTTTAGATCTCACTAAACTAGAGTTGTCATACTGAAGCTCATACTGAAGCTCAATTCCTTTTTATACACTAATAGAATAGAATGCAATGCTTTTTTTTCATTTAACTTTGGCCTTAGCCATACCTTGATTCTTGGGCATAGAAAATGTTAGCATATTTCCAATAAATAAATAAATAAAAACACCATTGAAAAAGGCATGGTACTGCATGGTCGGTGAAGGTTCAATAATGTGACTTTGAAGTGTCACTAAGGCAGTCAAAGCTTAGTCGGGCATTCATATGACATTGGTAGTTCCCCACTCTTAAGAAAAGATCTTGCCACCAGGGATGGAATTTATGGAATTTGACAGGCAAAATGGTCTTCACGGGGCATTTTGATCATCATATATGGTTAAAAAAATTAATAAGACTTTTTTCTCTAAAAAGTAAATTTATCATTTAAACTTATTTTTAAAAGGCAATAAAAGTTTGAAAATGTCATTATATTACTACTATTTTTGAAGTGAAACAAAATTATTAAAACTTCATTATAAATTAGTACTAGTAAATTAGTAATATTAATGTTTTTATCTTTTATTAAAACAAAGTTATACTTTTCAAATTCTAATAGTACTTTAACTAAAAATAAAAATACTAACTTAGTATTATTTCCATCATTCATGCCTTTTTATTTTGTAAGTTTCTTTGATTTTTTAAAGCAAAAAATGTGATTTAACAATGATTTTTCTATATTTATTGATTTTTTGTACTATTGTAATTAGCATCTACATAGTACAAATTTGAGTGCTCAATGCTCAACTAAGTGATTTGAAAGTTGGAACTTGGAATGTGGAATGCTTGGAGAATTTTTTTTGTTTAGATTTAAATATTTGTTTAAAAATTTACTATTTGAAAAAATGTTATAAAAAATTTCCTTGTATTTATATTGATTTCTAACATAATTTATGTAATGTATATAGATTTAAAATCAAAGAAGATTGATTAATTTTCCAACTCTATTGAAATTGAATTGAAAATTTATATATTGAATTTTGTATTGATTTATGCAAGTACTAAATCAATATTCCATGCATTGGATACTCTGCAATGGCTAGTGGGCCACCCATGGGCCACCATACTCCCACTCCTCCTGAATCCCAATTCAAACCATAGCATGATCCCGCTTGTTGTTAGACTATTGATCATGAGTGCTGAAGCATACAAAGTGATAATGGGCAATTTTTTCTTGGTGAAACCTTATGGAATGGAAGGCCATTATGGAATCCTCTGAATCAGATAATCAAGGACATGAATTTGGCCGGTTGGGTTCTAGATACCCTCAAAAGCGAAGAGGTCGTGCCATGTTTCCTACGGTTAATGTTCTGCTCAGGATTCGCATATTTACATAGGTCAATGCCAATATTTCTATTCAGCACAAACAAAATCAAATACGGAGACCAATCGTGAAGCATGCAAGTGCACTTTGCATAACAAATTTACATAGATCAATTTTAAGATTTATGTCAACACAGAAAAAATCAAATATGGAGCTGAATCATGAAGCCTGCAAGTGGACTTTAAATGCAGAAAGTAATGTCTTTAAACTAACAGTCCAATAAGGTTTGTATCTATTGCAATAAAATTATATTTCAGAATGAGATAAACAAATATACATTTTAATTTCACATTAGTAACAAGTACATCTGAAGAATTTAGAAAATCTTTTATCCTTAGTGTCACTAGCTTCTATTTTATAATATTAATTTTACAAACAAAAACAATGATGTGATATTTATTTTCTTTTTTTATATGCACATTTTCTTAAAATTAAAAAATCATTTTTATCTTTATTTATGCTTCATTATTTATTTATTTTTGCATATTATGATGTGTATTTGTATTTTTTTTTTAAGTTGTATTTTTATATATGCATGTAAAATAAATAGGAATTAAGTTGATGTACCATGATAGATATTAACAATGACATCTCTTTTTGTAAAAAATGTTAATAAAATCAATATTATTTTGAAAAAAATTAACAAAGATTAATTATTGAAAGATCAATTTTTTAACAAACCTTCGACTCATTGAAGGGTAAAATTTTAAACAAAACGTTTCATAACGAGCAATACAAAATGCCACAACGTTAAAAAAATAAAATTGATGGGTAAAATAAAAACTAAATTCCAACACTGCTTCCCACTCTCACTCACGGATTACATAATTCATGTAAATTCATACATATCCGCGAGTGGCAAAAACTACTCTATTTTCACATGAAAAGAACCGATCGCAAAAATAACTTGGCGTCCTATTATTTTGAGTCACTCGACTATTTCGACTCCGTTGTCCTCTGAAATCCACCTGTCTGCTCATCGATGATAGTTAAGAAGTCAGAGAAAATGCAGGGGAACATTTTTTTAACCTGATATCACTTCTTGAGCTCTTGCAAGTAGTGAAGAAGGTTGAGGTATGGAAGAAGAAAAAGGATAATGAACACTTTAGAGTATATCTTCAATGTTATTGTTGTCCAAGTTGTTGTGGTCCTAGAACTACCAGTCTATGTTCATAACAAAAAAATGTTCCTAGTATGGCTTATTTTTTGCGTAACAACCTAAAGGAATGCTTAGATATAGTAGTTGAATTCTTGTAGGGAAACATCCCCAACCAACTACATGGGTGTTTATCTAATCAAACTTATAACTAAGGTCATCGATCAAGCCACTTAGAAATTGTTAGATACCAATCTTATGAGGTCAATAGTAGAAAAATCCTCCCCTCTTGTTGCTACTAACTTAGTTCTTTGGGAGTTGGTGGATTTTGGTTCAAACCATGACTTTTACTAAGTGGAGGAGACACTAACGAGTTTTTAGGCATTTGATAATATCAAATCCATAGTCCTAGTCATCAATGTTGATGATGAGTAACATATATCCCCTTTAGATGTTTGAGGAGTATTAGTACATAATGAGGTCACATGAATGAGTTAATTAGGAGTGGGTACATATAATTTACACTCCACGGTCACTACCACAACAAGATATGTGGGGGAATTCATAAGCAATGAGAAACATTTATATGAGATAGAGATAGATCACACTAGGAGCAATGCCACAATAATAGGAAATGGAGATGAGGCCCTACATAATTTCATAAACCCCATACACTTAATGATGTCAAGGGGATGTGGGTTGTCAGTTTTATTTTGACATGGAGGAGGATGAAGTTGAAGAAACTCATGAGAAAATTTCAAGAAGTTCTCCTCCATCATAACAATTGTTGGACATATCTCCCACTCATGGGACATATCAAGTATCTTGTGCAGGACCTTGAACATTGTCAATTGATGTCACAGATATTCTAAGAACATACAAACATGGTCCTTTAATCTTGGAGGCCATTCAAGAAATTTTTTTGAGGCTTGGCCATTCATGTTAAATGCAAGTAGAGGACAAGGCCCAAACATTATATCAATCCAACCTATCCATATGCAATGGCCAATTACTTAACTAGATGTTAGCCACCCACTAAAATACTCAACTTGTGTAACTTTAGCAATAGTCCACCTCACAGTTGGTACACATGATTTGAATATTTTCAAATGATGTTGAGAAAACAATCTCTGAACTGGAGAAGGACCAGGAAGCATTGTCAGGTTGTCAACTAGTAGTTAGAATTCCAACTTGTTGAGGTTATTGCTAGAATGGCATGGCCTATAGTAGAATAAATAAGAAATCAAATATGTTTAGGTATGGTTGAAGGGAATTTGGACTAAGTTTCATGCAAAGGATGCCAAAATATCAAGTACCATCTCTATCTCCCATCTAAGGGAAGTGTGGAATTGTTGTGTTCATCCTAAAGGTATGTGTCAAAGTTTAGGAATTGAAATTTTAGCTTGAAGCCGCACAACCCCAGGTGAGTAAAAATACAATGGAGCTCATGGACCAATTGCCACCTTTGATTATCAAAGTGAGTGCAACTCGTCCACACTTCCATGGTTATAGTGAAAAGTTGAAGCATTTTTACCATTACGAAATATTGGATGGGTTTCTATGAAAAGAGTAGAATCCACTCGAGTATTTTCATGATCAAATATAGAACATGAACATTATCACCCATTCCCTTACAAATTGTTATGAACCAAATCCCTCTCGAGAAACATGTCAATTATGACCAAATTTAGGATGAGAATGATCAACCAAATGCTTTGCATGAATCGAAAGTCATAGATAAAAAGGCCATCTTTGAGTTCCTCCCTATGGACCAATCCACTTAATTGTCACTTCAAAATTTGTACTCATTTGCAAATGCAAACTGAGTATCCTTAGAGAAGCCAAAACCCTCAATGCAAGATAGTGAGCAAGGACACAAATTCATTAGAGGTGCCTCTATAATGTTGGTTAAATAGAAAGCATAAGTGAAGGAACTCCATGAATTTTGTGACACGGCTATATCAATTATCCTCAATTTGCGCCCTTCATTTAAAGGATCGACACAACAACAAATCTGACTTAAGGTTGAATGGATGGTTGTGGTCAAGGGTTCTTGTTGTCCCCTTTGTTTTTTAATGAACTCTATAGAAGATGGATTGTTTGTAAGAAGAATTGGGATTTGTATAGGAGATGCAACAAAGTTGTAGAAAGGACATGGTTCAAATCAGGTGACAATAGTTAGAGGGAATTGTTAATGCGCTAACATGGATGAACTTAGGTTTCCTTATCCCCATATTTAACCATCTTAACACAGTCGATGTTAACAACCTATATTTTATAAAAAACACATGAAAGCTAAAGGAAAGGGGTTAGCTAATGAATGTTGGTTGACTAATAATGGTTAGCGGATGTGGGTGGTAAATATAGTAAAGGTTGTAGGCACTATTCTGTTGGATTTATGGATATGGGAGGAGGTTTTCTTGTGATGTATGACGATGCATTCTTGTTGTACTTTGAATATATGAATAGAGAGATGAATTTTTGGAAGACCCATTTTAATCTTCTATGTAATATGTTTAAATGTTGCACATGATTTATCATTTCTGCTCAAAAGGTTATAATGGTTTCTATGTTGCACATGTCGCCTCGTGATCTTTATTTTGCATAAATACTATTTAAATGTTAAGAAGATAACATGATTGAATTAGAATTCATACTTTAAGTTTTTTCTCTGTTTTTTCAAGGTCTTGATTATGTTTTGGGTGAGACCTTCTTCCTTCTTGAAGGATTGAAATTTCTATCACATCTAAACTATATTTGATCTTTCTTGACCCTTGCATAAGGAACCTGGACTGAAAACAAGTTATACAACTTCACGAGAACACAACATTGTTCTCATTTTTTTTTTGCAATCAATTTTAATAGCTAGTTTTACTTGAACATTTCAAAAAGTGTGTATGGTACACCATTTTTCATTTTGAGCCATTTTTTTGTGATTTTGAAATTTCTTGGTCATAAAAAAATTATATTTCATTTACAAATGTGGTTTTTCAAATTTTAAAATTTAAAAAAAAAGATATACATTTAGTAGCTAATTATAATGGAAAAAAAAATACATATTTTCATTTTTTAAACATTTATAAGCTACTTAGAATGAAAAATATATACATTTTGGAAGTTTTTTCTTCAACTTTTCTCTTAAATAAGTCATTTTTTCGGCAATTTTGTTAATTTTTTGAGAAAACAAAGATATTTCAAACAATTTTTTTTTTTAAAATCAGCTATTTTATGTATAAAAATGATACTCATTAACACTATTTTTCATAAGGTGATGATTCACATAAATTCAACAAAAAAATTATACCATATATTTGTAAAAAACATATTAAATACATAATATTTATTCTCAAAATAAAATCTTAAGTGAAAATATTACCAAAATATCTTATCAAAAATTTGTGAAGTTTGATATTTTTCTCACCCACATAAAAGTAATAAAAAATATTAAAAATGTCTTTTAATAAAAAATATACTTAAAAAAATAAAATTTAAAATTTACAATAAACTATAAAACCTACATCAAAACATTTAAATCCCATAAAAAAACAAATACAACACCTACATTATAAAATTAAATTTAAAAAATAAATGAAACAAATATAATAGGTATAACATAAAATTAAATTTCAAAACAATATACTATAAAACATGTAATATATAATAAAATTTCAAAACAAAATATGAAAAACAATATAATAAGAAAATGTTTAAGTTTTATGAAGTTTTAAGGGTATGTTTTGGAGTTTGTTTTGTGTATGAGGGGAGGCTCTTAATGATGGCCTGATTATGAGAATCTTGCCACCCCTTAAACACCACTTCAAGTAGTGGTGGAGTGATGCTTAAAGGATGGCACACTTCTGGGAATCACCCCACCTTAAGACCTTCCTCAACCCATTAAACTTACCATTTAATGAGATTTTGTGTTTTAAATTCTTTTTTCTTTCTTTAACAATAATGTCTTATAATATTAACATTTTTAAATGGTTATGATTTGTTTTTTTATATTGTTTTTTAATATTTGTCATAATTTTAACATTTATTTGGTTAGGTTTTTTTATTGTTTTTTAATACTTTGTTATAATATGAACATTTACTTATTTTTCTTATTTGTATTATTTTAGTTTATATTTTTTTAGGCCTTTTATTTGTTTATTATTTGTATTTTTAAATGTTTTGTGAGGATTTAAAACTAAAATGTATTTTAAACAAAAATTGTAAATTTTTAATTATTGTAATTTAGTTGTATCTTAATGTTTTCTATCTTTATTTATTTCGTTATTTAATAGTTTTTAATGTGTTTTATGTTATAACAAGTTATACTAATTGATGAGAACCTCACATTGTTCTTATTTTTTGGGGTATCAATTTTAGTAGTTCTTTTTACCTGAGTTTCAAAAAGTGTGTATACCAATAACAATATTTTTCAATTTGAACCATTTAGTAACTAGTAATAATGAAAATAATATATATTTTCAAATTTTGTATGCCTAGAATTCTCGTTTTGAGTATAAAGTTCTCATCAAGTTGTATAACATGTTTCAACATATTTCCAATCATAACCATAATTTTCTTAAAGTGCAGAAGCCTTGGTGAATCTTACTAATTGTTAATTTCCAATCATAAAAAAATTTGATGATATTTTTGTAAGATTATTCAAATTTGTAAGGATTTTATATAGTTTTTACACAATTTTGGTGATGTATAGAGTAAAATATTTTTATCCTGTGGAATTTGGGGGTGAACCCATGTACATGGTTAATTTTTTTTATCAAGGTACATAGAGAGAGTCACTTTTCCAAATGACCATTTGAGCTATTTTAAGCTCTTATCTAGATTTTAGGAGGACGATCAAGAGTTTCTATAAACTTCTGATTTAGTCCTTGACTGAGGGTTTAACCCTTGATTGAGGGTTTGGATGGGTTAAAAAATGTTCGATCGACAACTAATAGTAAAAGAGGTTGATTGATCTTCTAGAATTTAGTCCAACTCGTTGATCAAGTTGCTGACTAAAAAGACTTGACCAGTCGATCCACCTACGGAGGGTAGGGGTACGAGGATTAAATAGATGTATCAAACTAGTAGCTCGATCCAAGTGTCATTCAAATTATCGTTTCATCAACGATGTTGGGACGATTATATATCCTGATCGAGTTTTTTTTTTTTATGAAAAAATAGAGTTGCATTTTGTATGCACATGAAAATTTTCCTAAAGAGTTCTTTACTCGATTGAATTATTTTTTTTATATATGAGAAAAATAGATCTATTTTTTTTGGACTGGAACCCTTGGTCAATAATATAAATCGAATGGAAAACACTCTCAGTTATGATAGTTCAAAACTTGCATAAATTTCTCCGTGGTGGTAGAGTTAAGGTACGTGGATTATTCGATGGACACTTTATCAAATGATATGTCATTTTTATACTTTCAAATTCATGTTTTATTTATTTTTATTTAATTTCTCTTAAAACTTACATTAGATTTTTTGCTCAAAATTTCAAAGGTGTTCAAAGAAAAATCAATACCATAAAAATGCAAAACCAATTTTTTTTCAAAAAAAACGTGGCATCTATGTGATACTTCCTATTTAAAAAGGGTATTTTTGGTTTTTCAATTTATTTAAATAATTAGAAAGACATGAAAAAAAGAAAGGTGTATAAAATGTGATTCAAATATTAATGATAAAGTTTTTAATATATATATATATATATATATATATATATATATATTGGATGTGGTATCTAATTTGTTCTATGTATATTATCCTCATTTTTGTATTTTTTGAAACTTATATATTGAACATTGAATTTTTTTAAGATTACAAAACTCATTTGTTAATTCTCCATAACTTTGTGAGGACAAGCATTTAATTAATGGACATGTGTTGTATTCTTTGTAGGTTCCCATTGCAAGGGTCTTGGGGGATTTATCAGCCCCCTAAACAAGGGGGCACGGAGGTTGGGGATGGGGGGGACATCTCTGAAAGCAATTTTTTTGTGTCTATTTTTTATCTATTTTGAGTTTTTTTTTTCCCATGGTTTTGAGACCCATTGTAAATGAATTTAGTTTAAGGAATTAAGGTTGTTAAATTTTTGTTAGGGTTTTGGATCCCATAATATTGTAATGTAAACATAAAAGATAATAAAATGAGATAGACAGTGAAGATAATAACACCCTAATTTCAGGTTACTAGGGTAAATTTCTATGTAATTTGTGTGTGAGCCATTGGTAATTGTTGTGTTTTAGATTATGTTTCAAATTTTTTTTCTTTATGCATTTTTATCAAATTCCTTCATATGGTATTGTGTCCATGTTATTAGTTTTAGGGGATTCCCTTGTTTCTAGTGTTTATACGATCCTATGAAGATCAAGGGTATCTTAGGTTTGCAATAAACCTATGTTGGAGTGTGAGCCTTGGGCAATGAATCTTATGCAAGGAAAATAACAAGTAGTTCAAGAATAGACATTGATCTCTTTATTAGCCAAAGATTTGCATTACGCGAAAAAAAAGATGGAAGATCTTCTTATAGATATTGATTAGGGGATTGTTGTAGATATAGGTACAAATCCCACTAATATGTCAAAAAACATTTGGGAAAATATTACGAGGAAAGAAAGAAACACGATTCAACTCTACCTCACAAATTTAGTGTCTTTGAATGTTTATGGAGAAGAGAATGCAAAAAAATTGTCAAATAAGTTCGGGACCTTTCATTAGTCAAAGTCCCTAGCAAACAAGTTATTTATTCTAAATAAGTTGTTTCATATTAGGATGGAGGATTGTAACAACATGAAACGTCATCTAATTGTATCTAATAATCTAACAATTCAAGTGGTCTAACATGGAGGAATAATATAAGAATATTACCTTGCTATGTGCTTTGCCATACTGTTGGAATAATTTAGTTCTAGCGATTGGTAGTGCCACTAAATCCATGTTAAAGTTTGAGGATGTTGTTGCATTGTTTCTATCAAAGGAAATGAGGACTAAATCCATGGATTTTTTGATCAATTATGTTTTATCTATGAGAGATCATTCCCAAGAGAGAAATAAAAGGTTTTCTGCTGGAAAATCTAAGTCTAGAGGGAGATTTAAATATCTTGGAAAGCTTGAAAATATATGTTGGAAATGTGGTAAAATTGGGCATTATAAGAAAAGTTTCATATATAAGAGTGTTGATAAAGAAAAGGTATCTAACGATGCCCCTTCCATTAAAAAAAAAAAAACACTCTATAGATGAAGGAGGTTATGTGTATTTTCTATTTACAAGTACACATGGGTGAGTGCAAGCTAATGAGGGTCACTTTTGGCACATTAGATGCAGTAGAAAACTGAAAAATCAGGCATCCTTCAACTTAATTGTATTTTTTTAGATACTTACTCAAAATATCTTGCTTTGAGTAAAAGAAATTATATGTAGGAAATTGAATCTCGTTTCCAAATATATAAGTTTTATGTATTGAAAAGTTTTATAACTATGTCAAATTTCATTTTTCTAACAGTCACTTTTTTTATTTTTTAGGCAAATGATAAGGCATATGTTTTTGCTAGTGCAGCCTTTGAGGGCCTAAATGATTCTTTTGAGGTACAAACATTTGCAGGCATATAGAGAACTTATAGCACTAGTGCAACACTATTTTTCAAAAATAAAACTAGTAATTTTATTTTTTTTTCTAATTATCTAAGTGATCATTCCTCAAATATGGTACGTATTTTGTGGGTGCAGCCTTTGAAGGTATTAATGAAATAATCATGAAATGGGTTTTTTATAGAATGTAGAGGTAAGTGTATTCTAGCGCACCATATAATTTCTTTTTTAAATGATTAAGAATTGAAAAAGATATGGAAAAAACACTAACAACATGTTTTTTGAGTTAAGGAGTTAGAACACAATAGGAATTGAAAAAAATAGGAAAATATAATCTTTTTAATAAAAATTACATATTTAGAATCCGAAGAAAAAATACTATTTATTCTTTAAAATTTCGTTAAAAATGATTATGTGTAACATACTATAACGAGTGTGTAAACAACGACTTCTTCAGAAACTGGAAGAAAGGCCCAATCATAGCTATAGTTTATCATATACCATAGTACAGGTTTGGTATTACCGAATCAAACTCCAAACCATACACATAGGATTATTGGTGACATGTGAGCAAGTGAATTGGCATGTTTAAATTCAAATTACATTTCCTGCCCTTATAGAATTGAAAAATGTGTCCACATTATATAACTACAAAACGTGCACATGTTATAGAAATACAAAATGTGAGCGCATTATAGAACTAAAAAACACGCACGTATTATGTAGAGAAAAAAATCTAGCATTATATCCAATAGATCAAATGTATGGTTAATAGTTTAAAGGGGGTGTGGAAGGGTCAAGTGCCTAGGAGGATGTTGGAAGTTCAGGTGGGGATGGTTAACAGTTGAGAGGGGGTGGGGAAGGGTCAAGGGCCTAGGAGGATGTTGGAATTTCAAGTGAGAATGGTTAATAGTTGAGAGGGGGTGGAGAAGGTCAAGTTCCTAGGAGGATGTTATAAATTTGAGTGAGTATGGTTAATAGTTGAGAGGGGGTGGGGAAAGGTCAAGGTCCTAGGAGGATGTTGTAAATTCAATTGGAGAAATATGAATGGAATGAGACCATTATGGTTTACAAGGGTTAAGGGGAGTGGGGACTGGGAGCACTATTAGGAGGAGAAGTGGTTTTGAAGACGTATAGGGTTAGAAACAGTACGTGAGACTTGAGTGATGAAGGGAGATAAGGTGGAGGGGAGTAAGTGGGTTATGGTTGGATGAGAGAGAGAATTGGCAAATGGAAAGGTGGATATGGATTATTAGAGGAGGAATAGTATGTGTAGGAGGAGAGAGGCAAAGGAGGGAGAAGTTGAAGAGATCGGAATGAGATGCGATAAACCAAAGAATAGGGGTCATAATAAGGTTTGGGGTTGAGGAGAAGGGATAAGTTGAAAATAGAGAGAGAGAGAGAGAGAGAGAGAGAGAGAGAGATAATGATGTAGAGAGAGTGTGAGAGAGAATAAGATAAAGAGGGAGGAGGAGCAGTGAGGGAGGGATGGAGATAGAGTGAAGGAAAGAGATAGCGAGGGAGGGATAGAAGGTGTGTGTGTGTGTGAGGTGGGAGGAGGGGGGGGGAGGGTAGAAACAAGGAGGAAAAGTGGGTAGGGACACACATGTATAAGGATATATATATATATATAGAGAGAGAGAGAGAGGGTGTTGAAGACTGAGGGTGAAGGGTTGATCGATGGAGATAGAGGGAGGTTGTGAAAGAGAGAAACATGGAGAGGGAGGGTGAAAAGAGATAGGGAGGGAGGGATTTAATTTGAGAGAGATATAGGATATGGCAGAGGGATAATGGCTCAAAGATATGGTAATCAAGGAATAAGGGAGGGATATATTGATAGAGGGAGGTAAGTAGAAGGTGGAGAGAGAGGGAGAGATAGAGGGAGTTTGTGAGAGAGGGGGGACACACACACACAAAGAGGGAGAGAGAGGGATGGGTGAGCATCAAAGAGAGAGGGGGAGGGGTGAGAAATAGAGAGAGAGTGATGGAGGGAAGGATAGTGAGGGAGGTATAGAAAAGTCAGAGAAAGGTTATGATATATGGGAAGTGAGGGAGGGACACACACACACACATAGATATATAGAGAGAGGGAGGAGTGACACACACACACACATAAGTAGAGAGAGAGAGAGATTGTGTGTGATAGAGGGAGGGAGGGGTGCGTGACAAAGAGAGGGGGGGGGATAGCAAGGGAGGTATATAGAAGGTGTAGAGAGACAATGAGAGATGGAAGAGGGGGGAGAAATAGAGAGAGATTCATGTAGGGAGGGATAGTGAGGGAGGTATAAATAAGGTGGAGAGAGGTTCTGAGAGATGGGGAGTGAGGGAGGGACACACGCAGACATAGAGATAGATAGAGAGAGAGGGAGGTTGTGAGAGAGAGAGGGTGGAAAGACACACACATACACATAGAGATAGAAAGAGATGGAAATACAAAGGCAAGGAGGGCTAGTGAGTAAGGAATAGAGGGATAGTGAGTAAGGCCCATGCATAGCTATAGATTCCAAAAATATTCTTTCAGGATCAAGTCTTGGATTTCCTCCCTTAACCATGTTGAGGCCTTAATACCCATATCTAATGCTCAAAACCTATTAAAGGAGTGTGCATATTTTCTTGGATACCAAGCATACCTTGAGTAGGTCATGTGTGGTGCTTCAAGAAATTGTTCATTAACATGGGTGCCTCAAATATTCCGTTATGGCCAAAGGCACGAGCATATTCCCTCAATCATGTTTCTTAGGTCCCATATTTGCTGCTCAAAACCAACTAATTCCAATAACATCCATATTCATAGTCCAAATATACCTATGGGATGCCATGTATGATTTTTTAAGGAATCCTTCCTATCCTTGGATGCATAAAAGCTTTAGTCAGGGCCTAAGGCCAGAATTTCCTCCAATGACCATGTCCATGGCCTTGAGATGAAAACCTAGTGCTCAACAAATGATGATGGCATGAATATCCCCATTAAGATTCAAAGGATTCACTTTCAATGTCATGTGTGGTGGTTGGAGGCATCAATTTTGGCCATAAATGGTTAAAAGCATCCTTTAAGGCCTAAGGACCAAGTGTTTCCCTCCACCCATGTCAAGGGGTCTAATATCTGTACTTAGTCCTAACAATGTTCTAATGGCACTAATATCCCCATTTCAATGTAAAGGATACCATGGAAGTCTCTATTGAGGTTTTTCAACACATCATTCTTGGCTCTAAATGGCTAGAAGTGTCTTCTGGGGGATAATGCCTACGTTTCTTTCCATTATTGTGCCTGAGAACCTAATATACATACATAGTACTTAGAAAACCTTAATGGCCTACATATCCCCATTCAAAACAAAACTATCAACTAGAGAGGTCATCTATGGTGATTCAAAGTGTCGTTGAGGGACCTTGAGCCCTAAAAGCTGGATTACAACCTAAAATTAAAGATTTATGTACCAACCATGATTAAGACCTTATCCTCCATGTCTAATGCTAAAACAATCCCAACCATGGCCATATCGCAACTTAAAGGTTGAGGATACCCTTAAGAGAAGTGTTGTTCTTTGACCTATATTTCTATAGGATTCCTTTAGGGCCTAAGGACAAGGTTTCCTCCCTCAACCATGTCTATGGATATGTTTCTAGCACTAAGAGAATTCTAATGCACTACATATTCACTTATAGATGCAAAATATCACATACGGAGGTCCTATGTGCAGGTTCAATGCCTTGTTCATGGACCTAAAGCCTTAAAAACTACCTTTAGAGCATAAGTCTTGAGTTTCCTTCACCCACCATGGTCAAGGGACTATGACCCATACTTAGTTCTTAAAGCCTCCTAATGGTGTCCATATTACAACCAAAGAAAAATTATGCTCTTGGGAGGTTAGGCATGGTTGTTTGAGATGCTGTTCTTGGTGATGCTAAAATATTACTATAGGTCCTAAGTCTTGATTATGAAAACTATTTTTTTTATTCATTTCCCTATCCATTCACCAAAACCATTTTTTGTGGTTCTCCATAACATGTGCACATTTTCATTCTCTAAAACATGTGCACATTTTGCTTCTCCAAAATGCGTGTGCATTTTGCTTCTCCATAATGCATGCACGTTTGACTTCTCCATAACGCATACGTGTTTTATAACTATAAAACATGTGCTCATTTTGTATCTATAAAATGAATGCGCGTTTTTCTTAGCCTAACCTACATGTCATATGGCATGCCAAGCTCGAGATTAACCAAACCAAGCATTACATAATGTGATCGTATTGTGTTTTTATGTATCATGAGCGTGTTTCCTAAAAGTAGGATTGCATCTAAAAGGTACCTCAACATCTTGCACACACCCACATGCAAGTCATGATGTATGGTTGATTGAATCAAGTTCTTCATTTGATACGAATCCCCCTTATATGGGGTGGTTTTTCTAATATGAAAAGTAAAATGGAGGTGATGTTTACTTGGGAGATGATTCATAATCAAAATCATAGGATTTGGAAGGGTCAAGATAATGCTCTAATATGGAAGGATTAAACTCTTCCTGGGGTTTTGCACATTCCAAATTTGGCTAGAAATAAGATATATAGGTAATATAGGTGATGAAAGTATTCTTGCTACATTTGAAAAGAAAACGTGGAAGATGGTTCAAGGATAAACAGTGTTGATGTGTGGAGTTCATAATGGAACTTTGTGCCAGTTGTTAGGAATCACTTTCAACTTTGTTCTAGTTCTATTATCTAGAGGATATAACCAATGTAGAAAATATGACACCTATTGTCCATGTAGACAAAACAAATCCATGACATCAAAGAATGGGACATATTAGAAAGATGGGCCTTCAATATTTATATGGTAAATTTTATTTAAAGGTATTTTTGATTCCTTGTTAATTTTGATTTCTATGAACATTGCATATGGGGTAAATAGAATTAGGTGTCATTTCCATGTAGTGCTACAAGAGAAACTGAATCTTTGATTCAATACATACTGATCTATTTGGACATGTTCATGTTCCATCACTAGGTAAATCTATGTATTATGTTTCATTCATTGATGATTTCTTGAGGAACACGTGGCTCTATTTCCCACATAATAAATTTGAGTTTTTTTAGTAAATTAAAGAGTTTAAAGATATTCTACAAAACTAGGAAGAAAATAAAATAAAAGTGTCGAGGATAGATAATTGTGGAGAGTTTTGTGATAATGAGATTGAGTAATTTTGTACGAAGTGTGGAATAGTAAGGAAAAACACTAATGCATACACACCTCAACAAATGGAGTTGTATAAATGATGAACATGACATTGATGGATAAGGCAAGGAGTATGCTT
>LPNX010810608.1:0-12997 GCA_001517045.1 Pseudotsuga menziesii | reverse complement strand
AGAAACATATGTCTTGGATAAAAATAAAACTTGGCATTAAGTTGAGTTATCAACTGGAAAAAAACCTATTCGTAGAAAATTGGTGTTTAGGAAGAAGCTGGATGAAAAAGGAAAGGTTGAGAAGTACAAATATCACCAATTAACTAAGGTTTATTCCTAGGTCGAGGGAATTGACTTTGGTGATATTTTTCTCCTATTTCTAAATTAACTTCTATTTGTTTTATCTTGTCTATTGTTTCTACTTTTGATCTTGAAGTAGAGAATATGGATCTGAAGACAACATTTTTTCATGGTGATTTGGAAAAAAAATATGTATGGAACAACCATAGGGTTTTGTAGTGAAGGGAAAGAAGGAGCTAGTTTGCAAGCTAAAGAAGTTCCTGTATGGATTAAAAAAATCACCAAGAATATGCAGGTATCAAAATCTTGAGATTTATATATCGGGACTTGGTTTCTCAAGAATAAAAGATGAGCATTATGTGCAATCCAAGCATTTCGGTGATGCTTTTATTTATGTCGTCCTGTATGTTGTTGATATGTTGCTAATCGAAAATAACAATGAAATTTAAAGGGATGAGAATTCACAGGAATAATTGTTATCAATGACCAAATACGGAGCTTTCTATGTGGTGCATTCCAAAAATTGTCGACATTTTGAGCCTACTCCTATGGCTCTTCATTAGGATAAAGACATTTGTCAAGCTAAGGATAGAGAAAAGGTTCCTAATAAATATAAATTACAAAATTAATTTTAATGGTAGTAGCTAACCGTAAATATTTTCAATAGGTCAATTCTTGAATCTTGGAAGCCACTTTCTACTAACAATCAGGACATCGTCTCTATTAGGGTACAAAGAACCCTAATTTCGTTGATAGATATGATGGAACAATCCTTAGTAGAACGTGGCTTCCAAGCATTAATAATTGACCTATTGAAAATATTTATGCTCAACTACTAGCATTAAAATTTGTGCGATTTGTATTTATTGGAAATCTTATCTCTATTCTCAGCTTGAAACATGTCTTTCTCCTGATGAAGAGCCACAGGAGTAGGCTTGAAAAGTCAACAAATTAAGGAATGCATCATAATAAACTCCATATTTGGTCACCAATAATAGTGAAATTAACAAGGATGTCAAAGCATAGTTGTCTTCTATGTTTGATATGAAATATATTGGTTCTGCAAATATTATTTTGGGAATGGAAATTAAAAGAGATCAAGCCAATACAATACTATGTTTAAGTTAGAGGAAATAGGTTAAGATAGTATCATAATGGTTTAATATGTAGGAATGTAAATCAATAAAGATACCTATTCTTGTAGGTGAAAATTTATTTGCATATCAGTGTCTCAAAACTCAAGAAGAGGCGAAGACATTTCACGTGTTCCCTATGCTAGTGCCACTGGAAATTCGATATATGTTATGGTCTATGCGAGATCATACATTTCCTATGTAGTGGGAGTTTTGAGAAGATGTATGTATAAACTAGGGAAGGAATATTGGAGAAAACAGAAAGGGTCTTTAGATATTTCTGTGGCACTTCAAATTATGCAATATGCTACAAATGAAGTCCTACACTTCACAGGGATACAAATATACAAGTTTTTATTGATGCAGAATGGGATAGAGATCTTGACCTCTGAAAATCTATAAGTGGTTATGGTTTTAAATTATTTAGTGGAGCAATCACTTGGATGAGTAAGAGGTAGGGGTAGTTACATTACCAACTAAATGACAAAAACACGTGGAATCCACTCATAGAAGTAAGGAATCCATATGGTTGCAAATATCGTGTTTAGGTATTGGTTTTATTGAGGAAGCAATGAGCATAGGTTGTGACAAGTCAAGTGCATTTTTTCTAGAAAGCAACCTTGTTTATCTTTCCAAGACAAAGCATATTGATATTCAATACCATTTTGTTAGATACATGGTTGAGTAGAATAAAGTACTATTGGAGAAGGATTATAGCTTGAAGAATATTATAGACTCATTGACAAAAGACCTTGTTGTGAGTGCTTTAACTCTCACACATGTAAAATTGGGTGTACTACCAGCTTTGAGAAGTCGAGGTAGCACTCATGCAAGAGATTAGCTCTCACAGCTCTAGTGTGTGTGTGTGATTGTGGTAAATACTAGTAAAATTAAGTAAAATCTAAATCGATCTAGGATAAACTTAGGAAATAGTCCTAAATGTTCATGCATGCAAGCTATAAGCAAAAATGAATGTGGGTAACAGTAAAAGACATTGATAGAAACTTGATTCACTTTTTACACACCACATTGTAAAATTATGAAATAGAAACCTTTTTATTAATTAAATGTGGACAGTACATGAGTGGAGAATACCTAAAATAAGTGGTCTCTTGCAACCAATGGTGAGTGTTGTTCTACAATGTCCGAACAATCTAGTTTCCCGCACAAGGCTACAATGGTGACATAACTCAATCGGGTAGACAGAGTGAGAGGTAACAAAGGATTACAGGATTCTGAGAAATTTGGCTAAGTAACAGTTGTTAATGGGATCATGATGAACGAGGGCCTCCAGCCTTGAATTTATAGGATTTTCTTACCAATGTATGGTTTCCCGTGGTTTTTTCGACCCAAAGTATTGTTTTATGGTTCTATAGGTAACATGACCATATGTTTTATGTGACCCATGGTATTTTTATATGGTATTGGTATTTTCCCTCTTTTAAAAAAATTTTAGATGTTTTTTTCCCTTTTTTTTTTGTTTTTTGTATTATTGGGGAATATTTTCTTATTTTTAATGGGGAAATAAATATTTTTCTTCAAATGTGGTAAAAAATATAGGATTTTGGGTAGCAGCAACCGTGGAAGGTCTTCTTGCATGCAAAAGACTTAAATTAGGAAACCAATTGTATTTAATTTAATTTTCCTAAGTTTGCTTTGGAAAATAAATTAAAGTGATTTAAATTAACTTTAGTGAAACACTAGTTAAAGTGAAAGTGAAATTAGGGTTTTTGCTTTAGATAAAGTTATAAAATAGAGATCAATTGGTGGAGGGGAAACACACACTTGTATTCAGGATCACCGAATTTCATATAGCTAGGTCGTATACTCACACATGAGGGTCTTGAGGTTTAGTTAGTATTTTCCCAGTGATTCTGCCATGTAGATTCATTTGCAATGATAGCAACATTCCATATTTTCTCATAATAAAATCTATAATTGACTGCTGCACCGATTTTCCCATCTTGGGTTTTTTCGGGGGCTTCCATACCCAAAGTAATAGTGTCAATATTGTGATGTGATGTTGTGATTTATTTCTCAGTTTTATATCCAGTTGCATACTATAAAATATATTCATGTGTGGTTATCAATAGATATTTCACATCCACTATTAGCCCTAGTTTGAATATTAAAGGAAAATTTTACATGGTATCAGAGCTCTTGTGACCTAAAGATGAGAAATTTGCAGCAACCGTGATAGATACAGACATATCTATTGAAGACACAAATTTAGATTGGAGGTTTACGGTTTGAGAGGTAACACTTCACTATGGCCATGTAGTTGAGAGTGGAGGAAAGACTCCAGGGTGCTCAGAACTTTCCTACATGGAAATAAAGGATCACAAGGATCCTGGACGTCAGTGATGCATAGGAGCACATTGAGTCCACGAAGGTTGCACCCACAAATATGGTAGATTTAGAAACTTGGAAGAAAATTGATTCTAGATACATGTTGATTATCATGGATGTAGTGAAGGACCATATAGTCCCTCATCTTTCTAGTAATAAGACCGTAACAAATATGTGGATAGTTTTGGAGAGTCTATACCAAAGCAAGAATGAGAACCAAAAGATGGTGTTGCAACAGAGGATGTGCAACACCAATATGGACAAAGGAGAAGGAGTGTTGTCTTATCTCACGAGGCTCACATGGATCAGGGATGAGATTGGAGTTGTTGGCTCTAAGATAGTGGATGAGGAGGTAGTTAGGATAGCCCTCAATGGATTCTCTAAGCCATGGGACACCTTTGTCAAGGGTTTTGTGGCTGGGGAGAATCTCCCTGATTAGCAGAGACTATCGAATGACTTTTTACAGGAGGAGAATTGCATGGGTCAAGGACTAGGCTCATCCAACAGTTCTCCAAAAATGGTGGATGAGGAGGCTTTAGCACTTATAGGAAAGGGAAAGAGTAAGGAAAAGAGGAAGAAGGATGGTAAGAAGAACCTTAACATTTCAAAAGTTAAGTGTTTTATCTACCACAAGAAGGGAAGATTTTCCTCCCAGTGCCCAGACAGGAAGAATAAGAGTAACACCTAGATGGTTGGATCTACAGAGGTGGATGAGTTCAGCAAGAACTTCGATGAGGAGTTTTTCTTGATAGATTTAATGAAAAGAACCACAAGGATAAGTATATGGTACATTGACATTGGAGCATCTAGTCACATGAATGGATAGAAGAGATTCTTCACAGACTTGCAGGAGGGTGGAATAGGGATCCACGTTGAGCTGGGTGATGATGCACAGTATTAGGTGCAGGGACATGGCATTGTTTCATTTTAGAGGGAGTCTAGAAAACCCCTCAGTTTTTCTGATGTGTTATATGTTCCAAGATTGACCAAGAACCTCATATCATTCTCCACTCTGGAGGACAAGGGATATCAGGTGAAGTTCTAAGACCATAGAGTGTATATCAATCCCAAGGGGTTATATAGGAGAGTCGATTAGGTGATTGGCAGGAGGAGCGAGAAAGTGTATAGACTACATTTTGATCCTGCAAAGGCTCTAGTTAGCAACAACAACAACAATCAGGGTGAGTTATGGAATAGGAGGATGGAAAACTTACACCATGGAGCACTGACACACTTGAGATGGACTGTCATTGGAGTTCCTTAGGTACAGGAGGAGAAGCATAACCAATGCAACGGTTGCTCTCTGGGGAAGAACACCAGGAATCATTTCCCATAGAGTGAGCACAAGTCTAAGGAGCCCTTGGACTTGGTGCATTATAAGGAACCCTTGGACTATGTAGCCTTCATTGATGACTATTCCAAGAAGACCTGGATCTATTTCTTGAAGGCCAAGTCACATGTATTTGAGAAGTTCTGAGAGTTCAAGAATTTCATGGAGAACCAAACTGGAAATAAGATTCGGGTGTTGAGGATAGACAATGACGTTGAGTACACTTCCAATGAGTTCATGGAGTATTTTTTCAGATGAGGAGTTCAAGAAGGAGAACAATGTGCCCCATACCCCACAACAGAATGGAGTTGCATAGCAGAAGAACAGGACTAGGGTTGGAGAATCTAAGGCCATGCTATTTGATCAGGGATTACCACTATTCCTCTGGGTCAAGGCATACAGGACTACAATATACATTTAGATCAGGTGTCCCCACACAGCTTTGGGGAGGAAGACACCAAAGGAGCTCTTCACAATAATGAGGACAGATGTGAGTCACATTCGCATATTCAAAAATGTCTGCTATTGTCATGTTCATGCTGACAATAGGAAGAGGCTAGACCCTTCTAAAGAGAAGGGTTACTTGTTGGGTACAATGAGATTTCGAAGGGATACAGAGTTTACATTCCTACTCGAAGGAGGATTAATGTGAGAAGGGATTTCTAGTTTGATGAGGACAAGGCCTTATGAAGATCTTTCGACTTACCACCAGTGCAACAACCAACATAAGGGTCGGGGGTCAAGTTGGAGGAGCCAAATGTACAGAGACAGGTATAGATAAAGAGCACAAGTTTCGGTGGTCAGAGGGAGTCAGGTGGACAGCATCCTACAATCATTGAGTTGGAGGATGAGCTACAGTAGGAGATAGATATCTAACATCTACAGAAGCTTAACACTAGGCCAAGGCCTAAGTGGTTTAGGTCCACAGTATAGGATTCCAGGAAGGTTGATTCTCCACATATATATTTTAGAAAAAGTGTACCAACAGAGAGGCTTAGTTACATGGAACTGATGAAAGAGTTGATTAACTATGGACCTTCCAGCTTCGAGGAGGCTGCACAATATGATGTGTGGAAGGAGGCTATGGTTTAGGAGTATGAATCCATTATGAAAAACCAGGTATGGGAGGTTGTGTTAAGGCCACAAGGGAAAAAGGTGGTGGGATCCCTATGGATCTACAAGGTGAAACACACAGGAGAAGGAAGAGTGGAGAAGTACAAAGAATTCTTCATGGAAAAGGGGTTTTCATATAAGGAAGGTATTGATTATGAGGAGACCATCACCCCTGTTGCCAAGTATTCTTCCATTCGGGCCATTATATCACTAGTAGCTGAGATGGGTTGATGTGTCCATCAGATGGATGACAAGAATTCCTTCCTCAATGGAGTGATAAAGGAGTAGGTATATTTTGAGAATAAATAGGGGTTTGATGTGGATAATAGGGTGACGCATGTATGCAGACTGCATAGACCTCTTTACAAGCTCAAGTAGGAACCTCGAGCATGGTACTCGAGGATTGACATCTATCTATGGGAAATGGGATTTCAATGGAGTGAGGCTGACCACAACCTATACTTCTTAACTAGTGGAGTGCCTCTCATACTGGCCTTATATGCGAATGATCTCTTTTGATAGGATATGAGATGGCTATTGGAGACTACAAGTACAACCTTGCAATGGAGTTTGAGATGAAACACCTTGGGCTAATGCATTACTTTCTGGAATTGGAGGTTTGGTAGATAGATGGATTCTTCTTCATTGGACAGGGGAAGTATGCAGTTGAGATCTTGAAGAGATTCAGGATGGAGGACTACAAGCCTACAGACATACCTCTAGTTTCCAACCAGAATAAGATTGATGCATCAGGATTAGACATATTTAATCCTGCCTCGTATCGTCACCTTATCACATCGCTTATGTATCTGGTCAACACTCGACCAGATATTAGCTTTGCAGTCAACTCTTTGATTCAATTCATGGTGGACCCTTAGAGAGTGCATTGGATAGCTACAAAGCATATACTTTACTACATCATAGGTACAATGGAGTTTGGATTGGTTTATGAGCACACGGGGAGTTTATAGTTAGTAGGATTCACAAATGTTGACTATGCAGGATGTGTAGAGGATTGGAAGAGTACTTCAGGTTTCTTTTTCAGCATTGGATCAAGGGTTGTATCTTGGTTCAGCAAGAAGACGAAGTTAGTTGCACTTGTACATGGAAGCCAGCATGGCTACTTTTGAGGGTATGTGGCCAAGGAAGTTACTTGCAGGGTTGTTCGAGTCTGAGATAGAGGAAACAATAGTTCACTGTGACAATTAGAGTGGAATCATGTTATCTAAGAATCCATTGTTCCATGACAGAAGAAAACACATAAAAATTGGGTACCACGTCTTAAGAGATTATGTTCAGAGAGGAACCATTCGGTTGGAGTGCATACAAATAGATGAGAAGGTGGAAGAAATTTTCACCAATTCACTTCACATACAAAGTTTTTTGAATTTTAGGGATAAGTTGGGGTTTCTATCGAATCCCTTCCTCGTTGAGAGGGAGTGTTAAACTAGAATCAACAAGGAAGGTCTTCCTGCATGCATGTGTTATTGCATGTAGAAGACTTAAATGGTTAAGTCCATCAAAAGTTATAGTATCTACACAATAGTATGTTGTATTCTAAAATTATGATATGTGTCACTGTGAAAATTAAAAAAATCAAAACAATAATATCTCTACATAAATTTTTTGTGGTGGGAAATTCATCCTAATGAAGAAATTTGATAAACATTTGTAAATAAAACAATACCAAACATAATCTAAAACATATAACAATTATCAATGGTTCACACACACATTATATAATGATTTACACTAGAACCAAAAACCAAAAAACCCTGCATTCCTGAGAGTTTTTCCACTCTCTATCTCATTGTATTATATTTTTTGAAATAAAATATTATAGCATCCAAAACCCTAACCTAGGTTTTACAACTCCATTTCCTTAACTAGAATTTGTTTATCATGGCTCGCAAAACAATGGGATAAAACCAACTCAAAATGGACCAAACAATTATTTGAATGGTGTTTCCCCTGAACCCCCAATGGGGATCGCCATATGCCCCCTAGACCCCCCTTGCTCTAGGAACCTACAAAGACTACAACACATTTCCAATATTATCCCACTTGTTTTATTGTTTGAAATAGGGGTTCAAAGGGGAAGAAACCATGAAATCAACTATAAATGGAAGCAATTCCCATTGGTTCTCTACACTAAGAGAAATTTTCGGTATTAATAGGTTTGTTAACACCATAAATTTGTTTACCTAGCTCACTACCTTGGTCATCATACCTTCACACTTATTTTTCTAATTTTTGGCCTCCACCAACCCAAAAGCCTATCTTTTTTACCACATTTGAAGAAAAATATTTATTTCCCCATTAAAAATAAGAAAATATTCCCCAAAAATACAAAAAAAAAAAAATAGGGGAAAAAACATCTAAATTTTTTTTTAAAAAGAGGGAAAATACCAATACCATAGAAAAATACCATGGTTCACATAAAACCTATGGTCATGTTACCTGTAGTACCACAAAACAATACTTTGGGTAAAAAAACCATGGGAAACCATGGGTAATTCCTATAAATACAACGGTGGATTCCCTCGTTCATCATGATCCCATTAAGCATTAATACTCTGTCAAAATTTATCAGAAGCCCGTAATCCTTAGTTACCTCTCACTTTGTCTACCCGGTTGAGATATGGCACCATTGTGGCCTTGTGCATGAGACTAGATTGTTCGGACATTGGAGAACAACACTCATCATCAATCGCAAGGGACCACTTATTTGAGGTATTCTCCACTCATGTAATGTCCACATTTAATTAATAAAAACATTTATATTTCATAATTTTACAATCTGGTGTGTAAAAAGTGAATCAAATTTCTATCACTGTCTTTTACTGTTACCCGCATTCATTTTTGCTTATGGCCTGCATGCATGAACATTTAGGACCATTTTGTAAGTTTATCCTAGATCACTTTAGATTTTACATACTTTTACTAGCCTTTACCACATTCACACACACACCAGAGATACGAGAGCTAATCTCTTGCATGAGTCCTACATTGGCTTCTCAAAGCTTGTAGCACACCCATTTTCACATGTGTGAGTGTTAAAGCAATGACAACAATGTCTTTTGTCAATGATTCTATAATATTTTTCAGGGTATAATCCTTCTCCAATAGTACTTATTCTACTCAACCATGTCTCTAACAAAATGGTATTAAATATCAATATGCTTTGTCTTGGAGAGATAAACAAGGTTTCTTTCCAAAAAAATTGTAGTTGACTTGTCACAACCTATCATCATTGGTTCCTGAAGAAAACCAATACCTAAACACAATCTTTGTAACCATATGGATTCCTTACTTCTATGAGTGGTTTCCATGTGTTTTGGTCATGTAGTTGGAAATGTATCTACCCCTAACTCTTACTCATCCAAGTGATTTCTCCACTAAATAAGTTAAAAACATAACCACTTGTATATTTTCAGTGGTCAAGATCTCCAACCCATTCTGCATCAATAAAAACTTGTGTATTTGTATCCCTTGAAGTGTAGACCTTCATTGGTAGCAAATTCAATAATTTGAAGTGCCACACAAATATCTAAAGACCCTTTTTATTGTTGTCTATTGTTCCTTCCTTTTTTTCAGATACATCTTCTCAAAACTCCCACTACATAGGAAATTTCTGGTCTCACATAGACCATAACATATATCAAATTTCCAATGGCACTAGCATAGGGAACACGTGAAATGTATTCTACCTCTTCTTGAGTTTTGAGACATTGATCTATAAATAACTTTTCACCTGCAAGAATAGGGATCTTTATTGGCTTACGTTCATGCATATTAAACCTTTCTGGTATTATCTTAACCTATTTCCTTTAACTTAACCGGAGTATTATATTGGCTCGAGCTCTTTTAATTTCCATGCCTAAAACAATACTTGCAGAACCAATATATTTAATATCAAACATAGAATACAACTATGCTTTGACATCCTAGTTAATTTCATTATTATCGGTGACCAAATATGGAGTTTGTTATGATGCATTCCTTAATTTGTCGACTTTTCAAGCCTACTCTTGTTTCTCTTCATCGAGAGAAAGATATTTTCGAAGCTGAGAATATAGATAAGATTTCCAATAAATACAAATCACACAAAAAAAATTAATGGTAGTAGTTGAGCATAAATATTTTCAATAGGTCAATTATTAATGCTTGAAATCCACATTCTACTAAGGATCATTCCATCATATCTGTTAAGGAAATTAGGTTTCTTTGTACCCTAATAGATACGATGTCTTGATCTTTGGTAGAAAGTGGCTTCCAAGATTCAATAATTGACCTATTGAAAATATTTATGGTCACCTACTACCATTAAAAATTAATTGTTTAATTTATATTTATTAGGAACATTTTCTCTATCCTTAACTTGACAAATGCCTTTATCCTGATGAAGAGCCATAGTAGTAGGCTCAAAACGTTGACTTTTTTTTTAATCCACCACATAGAAAACTCCGTATTTGGTCATTGATAACCATTTTTCCTGTGAATTCTCATCCCTTTAAATTTCATTGTTATTTTCTATTAGAAACATATCATCAACATACAAGACGACATAAATAAAATCATCACCAACATGCTTGGATTGCACACAGTGACCATGTTTTCTTCTTGAGAAACGAAGTCCCAATATATAAGTGTCAAAATTTTGATACCATATTGTTGGTGATTGTTTTAATCCATACAGGAATTTGTTCATCTTGCAAACTATCTCCTTCTTTCCCTTCACTAAAAAACCCTATGGTTGTTCCATATAGATTTATTCTTCCAAATCACCATGCAAATTTTTTTTCTTCACAACCATCTTCTCTACTTCAAGATCAAAATTAGAAACAATAGGCAAGATAAAACAAATAGAAGTTAATTTAGAAATAGGAGATAAATATCACCAAAATCAATTCCCTCCAGCTAGGAATAACCCTTAGTTACTTGGTGAGATTCGTACTTCTCTACCTTACCTTTTGCATCCAACTTCTTCTTAAACACCAATTTTCTACCAATACGTATTTTTCCAGTTGGTAACTCAACTTAATTCCAAGTCTTATTTTTATCCAAGATGTTTGTTTCTTCAACCATGGCCTTATTCCAAATTTTTGTATCCTCTGAATCCACTTCCTCCCTAATAGATATAGGATCATTGTAAGTAATAGAAAAAGGAAATTAAAGTGTAAATCAAGTGGGATATACCATTTCTAGATTCCTTAGTTCACGAACTAATCTCCTGAAGCATGGAACTTGAGGTTTGTCCTCTTCTAGTTCATCTTTTTCTATTGATTCATATTCATCACTCTCCAACACAAACTTTATATTATTAAGTTATTCTTTGGGTTGGGATTTTTTATTGGGAGGAACTCTAACCTCTCTAAATACAACATCTAAAGTATTCCTAGCATGATGTTTGTTGTGAGAACTCATCTATGACATCACTTTTTCAGTGCAACTAGGTGCCTTTGTTTGACCAATTCATGGCTTCATGACTTCTTCGTTGCCTTCATTTTTTAATATTAAGTGATGCCTACTTGTGTATGGATTTGACTCATGCAAAAGTTATTAGATTTATGGAAAGCATTAGGTTCCATTTCTCAACTACCACATTCTAGATGATCTTACAACACCTCTTACCGAGTCATCATCCATTTCCACTAGCTATGTACTTAGCTAAAGCACTATTTCAAAACAAGGTTGTAGCATCCCATTTCACATCCTAGAGCAATGATTTTTTTCCAAATTTTGCAAGTCGTTAGTTCGTAAAAATGGATGCATTTGAGGGAATATCATTTTGCTTCTAATTTGTTTCCTTATCCACTGCATTTGTACCAATTTTTTTATGACCCTTGTATTATCATGTGCTACATTTGCATAATTTTTTATGAGGATTTGTATGAAGTGACCACTTCATATTTTTTTTGATGATTTGTATGAAGTTGGGTGTGAAATTGTATGAAGTGGCCTCTTGTGTCAATTTGCATCTCAATCTACATCGTAGATAACCTTGCCATCCCAATTTGCATATGTTTTTCTATCCCAATCAAACCCCAAAATCTCATTTTATATCGCAAGGGTATAAATTGGGATACCAAAAAGTGTAAAGGGTCTCTTTTCATAGTGTCACATGTCCCATTTCCATTGCGGGATTTGAACTTGTGACATAGTACTTACTAATCTATTGAATTACAAAATACTGACTTATTAACTACTTAACTAATTATTTGATAAGCTGTACAATAATTATTTTTATTTTAATGTAAATTAAATACTTAGGTAGAGAGATCGACTTCCTAAGGGCATAAATTTTCACTCTAACCTCTAATTAATGAATATGATAATTCATTGAAAACATCTTGATGAGTTCTACACTGGGGTGAATCCACGGACCTGGGTAACACTTTTTGGCAAGTGCATCTTGCCAAAAACAAAAAAACGTACCTCGGTCAAGGTCTTATTAAGCCCTCGACCGAGGTATTAATACCTCGACCGAGGTTATATAAAGCCCTCGAGCGAGGTTTTTTTAGCCCTCGGTCGAGGTATTTATTAACCCTCGGTTGAGGTTATAATACCTCAACCAAGGTTTAATAAATACCTCGACCGAGGTATGGACCTCGGTCGAGGTATGGACCTCGACCGAGGTACATACCTTGACCGAGGTCCTTTTTAAAAAAAAATTATAAAAAGGGGCCGCGGGGGGCCCCAATTGTCATTTTCAATCACTCGACCGAGGGACAGAGCTCGACCGAGGGACAGAGAACTCGACCGAGGAATAGCGACCATCGCCCCAAAGCAACCCATCCTCATCACAATGTCGGAGCAAAGAGGTAACATTTTTCAATTTAAATGGAATTTAACTTTTTTTTTTATAAATTTATAAAATTTGATAAATGTATATTTTTATAATTTTGTTTTCAAATTTAGTAAATGTATGTTTTTATAGTTTTGTTTTCAA
>LPNX010810592.1:263164-293962 GCA_001517045.1 Pseudotsuga menziesii | reverse complement strand
GATAATACCTACTGTCTGGGGGGACAGTCGCAAGCCGAACTCGTACGCATGGGCAGGGTAGCTGAGCCCGAAATTCTGCCTAGACAGAATCCCCAGATGGGCAAAAGTCCTGAGTTACGTTTTGACAAGGATTCGGGGGGTTATCCCCTCTGTCCAAGCCTCCACGCGGCCTCGTGCTTAACTCCCGTTTGAGAGGAGCTTCCCAGATACAGTGGTAGAACCAAGGATTTACCTAGTGAAAGGTCCACTACGTCTGAGTTTATAGCTTGTGGGAAGTTTACACTCCCTAGCCCACAATCCTAGCCTAATCTAGTAGGTGGAAGGCCCTAAAAATAAAAACTTACTAATAAATTTTAAATTTATGCGTTAATTTTAAGGGCTTTTTCTTACTCAAGAGGAAATGGAATGGTAAACTGGTGGTGTTTTGACTCAAAAAATGAAACAAAATGACTAAGCAAAAGAGAAATGAAATGCAAAGAAGCAAATAGCTATTCTCTTTATATTTTCAAATAACTTGAAAGCCAAAAAGATCAAATCTTTTTATATTTTTTAAATGTTTCAAAAACAATGCTATGCTATGCAACCTAGACTAACAGCCTAATCTACATGCATATAAAGCAAATATGTTTTTGTCTTTTTCTTTTATAAATGGAAAAGAAAAATCAGCCTATCTACTTATGCAAACGAGTACTGAAAGCAAAGAAAATAGACAACTACTTTATACCCCAAAAACAAGCCCTAGGTTTCCCTAAAGTTGAATATAAACCTCTTTTAAAAGGAAAGCTTACAAAAGTAAACAAGCCAACACTTTGGAATGAAAATACTAAGCATAAAAGACTGACATAAACAAAGGTCAAGAAGTCCTAAGCATCAATCTAACCTACAAGCAGAGGCTGCTCAGTACCTTGTCCAACAAGGTCAAACCAAAGAAAGAGGTAGGAGGAAAAGCAGCATAAAGAAGTTCTTTTTTAATTTTCTTTTATAAAGGAAAAAGAAAAACTACCTACAAAGCAAAAGCATGCAGATAAAAAGAACAAAGCAAAAGGAACTTTGCTATGCAACCACCCAACAAACTCTAGAAAGAACTAAAGTCAGCACAAACTCTACTTGGGAGGAAGGCTTGCATAAGAGACAAGTCAACTATTTTGGCAAGGTGAAGTAGACCAACCAAAAGAGGAGGAAAACAACATCCACAAGCTTCTGAAATCAAACAAAGGCCACTCACAGAGGCTGATCAGAAACAAAAGGCCAAAAAGCAAACCAAGCAAAGAAGATAGGTGAAAGAGCAAAGAGTAAATCCTAATGCTATAAAGGGGCTTACCACATAGATAAAGAACAACAAAAAGAAAGACACAAACTCCCTGGATTCATGCACCCACAGAAGACCTTAACAGACCCACCATGCACCAGAAATGCACTGTGCTTTGAGTAAACCTAGATCTAATAAAGCAAACAAGCAAGAATTACTCCAAGCAAAAAGACTCAAAGGCTTTTTGAAAAAGCAGCTAGGGTGACCACCACAAGTCTTCAGACAAGTTACACAGCATTCATAAAGATAAACCACTCACAAACAGGGATTACCTGAAGAAAGGAAACAAGCAAAACACTTCTTAAAAACCCTAACTAACAGGTATATGCGCGACTGTGTATAAGGGCAGGTCGCGAATGATGCGCGACTGTTCAGTAGAACAACCCGCGCATGAAAACTTGTATGTGCGACTGTCTAGAAGGACAACCCGCGCATAGGTGTAAAAATCACAAACAAAGGTAGAAAAACTGCCTTAAGAAGGCAGGGGAGGAATGCAATCAAACTTAAAAAATGTTCCTAAGTGGCAAGAAGGACCTGAAACAATGCAAAAGCTGAAAGAAATCAAGAGAAAAACCCCAAACAGACAAGGCTAGTCCCCAGCGGAGTCGACAGTTCTGTTGTAAAGGAAAGTGTCCTATGGCTAGGGTTTAAGAGGCCATCAACGTACTGGGGTTGAAAAAGAGATGCACAATGTTCAGCAAGCATATAACAGCAAGTTTCAGAGATGAGAAAGATCCACACCTGATAAACTGAAGGCTGGTCCAAGCTTTCTCTTCAATCCTCTCCTTGCTCCTCTCGCTCCAAGAGACCTGCAAAATAAGTTATACCTTCCTCAAACCATTATGACCATACATAAGACAATGATAATCAAATAAACATGAAATAATGATCTGAATAACATTATAATATGATCATAAACAGAGATTCAATCACACATTGAACAATGATTTGGGAAGAAGAAGGACATCACATCTTTATTAATCTTGAAAACAAGTACAAGTATACCTTCTCTTCAAGTTGGCACCTCATGAAACCTTGATCCGGATCTGCTGCTTCTCTTCTACAAAGAACTCAGCCTCCAAGCTCTGCAACACAAGGGGAAGACCTCCAAGGCAAAGGTGTGGGCAAAGAGAGTCCCGATTCCTCCAGCATAACAATGCAGAAATTCAAGTCCCCTCTCATGGACCTCCCTACCTCTATTTATATGGGTGAAATAAGGTAGTTTTGTAGGTTGGAGAAGTTACAGCAGTTAAGGAAATTAAGTTAAATAACTTAACTAATCTCCAATTAACTCATGTTTTAATTTTTAAATGCTAAGAGGCACATTCGTGGGTTTTCCTTAAAGAAAATCGCGAATGGACAAAAAACGCATTTTTAAGGTATTTTTGGGCATTTTCAGACTTTGGTGTCTTCTGGAAAGTTTTAGCTAACTGAAATACCTTTCCAACGGCGTAGAAATGAGGTCAAACAGAGTTACAGAACTCAATATATGGGTCCTCCAAGATAGGTGTTTTTTCAGTGACTTTCAGTGACTTTCAGGAAGTGTCGACATGCGACGAAATCATGGGAAAGTGGTCACAGGAAGAGATGTGTCATTTTGGGCTATAACATACTTGCACTAGATTTGCTTTGAAGTATTAGTCAGGATTTCATATAGGAAAGCTTGCATTTATCATTCGAAGAAAATTGTGCATTTCACGTAGTAGCATACCCTGTTTTTCATGGACATATTGCATTTGCATTGATTGTTAGGTGTGCATTTTGCTTCATGTTGTGTCATAATGCTGTTAGTTGCACGAACATCTACCTCTTGATTAATAAAGCCAATTAAAATCAACACTTAATTAAAATGAACTACACTATTTTATTTGATAGGGTTCACCAACAAGATTAGGTTTTAGGGTCTTGGAATAGTTCATTATGAGTAAATTCTCCAAGACCACTAAACAACAACATGTATGTGTCTGTCTAGGTGAGTGTGTGAAATTCCTTGGTATAACCAGTGTTTCTCAGGATCCTCCTCTCAAAAGGGAGTTAATCACGAGGTAGTGTGAGCGGTTATTGATTGGGATGACCCCTACTCATAACTGAGTAGCACCGGAGATATTTCCAGGATTGTATTCATATTTGGGGGCTCTTTCGGGAGTTTCGAGCTTTGCTACCCTGCCCAAATGGTCAATCCCACCCACCTATTTTGCATGTATTACAAAAGTGGTGACCATAGCTTTTGGGAAATATTTCCACATTAAGACTGATCATTAGAGTCTGAAATATTTCCTAGAACAACGGGTCTCATCCCCATACAATAGAAATGGGTTATAAAACTCATGGGTTATGACTATGAGATCACTTACAATAAGGGTAAGGACAATATTGTGGTGGATGCTCTTTCTCACACATTTGATGACCATGTTTCTCTTTTCGGAATTTCTATTCTTATTCCAAATTGGTTGCAATATGTTCAGCAAGGTTATGTCAATGACTTTTCATTATACGAAATCATCCAATAGTTGGCCAATAACCATTCTGTTTTACCGCATTACTCTTGGGATGGTAATTCTTTGAGATATAAGGGACGTCTGGTGCTTCCAGAGAGAACATACCTTCAACATGATATCTTCTACAAAATCCATGTTTTTCCATTGGCAGGGAACTCTAGGTTCCTCAAAATGTGTGAGCAGGCACAACATAAATTATTTTGGAAGGGAATGAAAAGGGAAATTGAATATATGGTGGCTGAATGTGGTACCTTCTAGTGCCACAAGGGTGAAATTACACTACTTATGGGATTGCTCGAACACTTTCCCATCCCTACACAGATTTGGACAAATATTTGGATGGATTTCATTGAAGGGATCTATAAATATGGAGGGATGACAATGGTATTGGTTGTGGTCGATTGCATATCCAAATATAGTCTTTTTTTTCCCTCAACCATCCATATAATACCTCCTCAGTCACATAAATTTCATGAACCAGATATTCCATCTTCATGGAATCCCTTCTTCCATTGTCTCAGATCATGATGGAACTTTCACAAGTCATTTTTAGACAGAACTATTTCGCCACACTGGCACCAAAATGAAGATGAGTTTAGGGTATCACCCACAAATAGGTGTTAAACTGAAGTTATAAACAAATTTTTGGAAACGTATCTTCATTGCTTCATGTATGAATAACAACATCAATGGGGAAAGTGGATCCCTCTCGTTGAATGGTGGTACAATACCTCCTAACACACTACATCTAAAATGACTCCATATGAAGTAGTCTATGGTCATGCACTACCAATGCTACTTCCATACACCCCCAATAGTTCACCTGTTTAGGAATTTGACACAGTTCTCTAAGACCGAGATCAGATTATTCACATTTTGCAGGACAACCTTCACATGGAAAGAAACCAAATGAAACAACAAGTCGATCAACATAGTTCCGAGCACACTTTTTAAGTCGGTGATATGGTTTTCTTCGTCTATAGCCTTACAAGCAATCCTACCTGAAACTCAAAGGGCATAATAATCTAGATCCAAAGTTCTATGGGACATTTAAGGTTCTTTAGAAGATTGGGTCCATTGCTTATAAATTATAACTTCCTCCTTCTCGCATCCACCCAGTATTTCATGTCTATAGTCTTAAGAAAGTTAGTTGCACCAACATCAAAGCATAAACTATTTTACCAAAACTGGATAATGAATATCTGTCATTTTGGAGTTGGAGTCCATCCTCAATAGGAGCACTCATCATATTTGCTCTTGATCCATCACAGAGGTATTATTTCAGTGGCACATCATGCAACCCGAGGATACTACATGGGAACCACTCCTTCAGATTCAACAACAATTTCCACATGTGAAGCTCTAAGGGCAAAGATTTTCTAAGAGGGAGGGGATGTTAGGAACCCTTGTCAACCCTTCTGTTTACGTTGTTAGTATATTGTTGTTGGACACATGTGCTTTGCAAGTTTCCTTGTGAGTATATTCTATTATCCCACATTCATGGGTAGTAATAGTTGTTTATATTAGACTTAGTATATAAGTATGTGTTGAGGCCAATGAATGAATCCAAGATTTATTTGTATTGAGCTTTCTCAAAGGATGTTTCCCCCTCGAAGTGTCCTGTGATCAATAAGTTCCTTCCATGTTCAATTATATCTATTATATTGTGCATTTTCATTTTTTTATTGCAAGAGGTTTATCTCAGCCTACAGTGGTGATTTTTCTACTGTTAGTGATCTATGGAGTTAGTCCAAGTCATGGGATTCTAATCACTCCTAGAGGATTCAAATTTCCTTATTTGTATCATGGATGTATTACATACTTTTTAATGAATATGAGATTAATGATATGATGTCAAATTTTTGTGTCTTGTCTAAATAATTTCACCATGATTGTTTGATCATTGTACACTGAATTTCTTCTTCCTCCAATATTATTTCACAATGAGGTTCAATCCAGTATGGAGATCTTGAATATTTTCTAAATTTAACATGGTATCAGAGGAGGTGATCATGCCAACTTCAATCCTCAAAAAATCCCATTGATGCACCGGAAATAACTAAGTTCCACATAATTCTTGGTATATGTGCCTTGCTCCCTCTGGATTTATCTAGATATGTCTATCTAGGTGTGAAGCACCTTGATAATGTGCATACGTCGAATTAGAGAGTGATTGAGTTGGTTTTCCTTCTAATTGAAAGTGTTTTTGCATATAGATTGAATAATTCAGAAGAATTGTGCTGCTCTTGAAGCTGTAAAATGGAGAATTCAACAACCTTGACAGTTGGGATCCTCACACCTTTCAATTATCTTGATTGGAGGGTTGATATGCAGATTGTGTTACACAACAAAGGTATGTACAAGGTCACTATGGAAAAGGAGGTCAAACCCCAACAACCTTTAGAGAAGTTGAAGTATCTAAACAAATTGGATGAAGCATTTGGTTTCATGTGCTTTCATATCTCCAAGGAGTTACACTTCCATCTATATGGATTAAAAACTACAAGGGAAGTATGGCAGAATATTGAATCACTATTTTGAAAGCAGGATGAGATGAGATTCCAATTTCTAGAGAATGAATTGATTTATCTTCAACCCAACAATTTCAAAACCATCCAACAATTCTTCTTCAAGTTCAAATCCTTGGTCATGCAGTGTAAGCAGTGTGGGATTGACATGAAGGATGCACAATTGGTGATCTCTATTCTAAGAAAAATTAGACCATAATTCTCATTTTCCATGTCCACCTTTCATTCTGGGAGACTGAAAACTCCAAACAGGTAATTCCCTCTCTTAATGGATTCACAAAATCTCCTATTTAGGAACAAGATAATTTGATACATATGGGTGCCCTCAGAGCCTCCAAGAATCAATATCTCTTGGTTTGGGAGACCAAGAATGTGAAATAAAAAGGGAGACAGAAAGGAAAGGATAAATGGAACATCGAAATTGAACCAAAGGAGGAATTTGATCCATCATATGGACCCTCAAGGTCTAAGAAGGACAAAATTAGAGGTTTGATAAAGGAAAGTGCTCCTACTGTAAGAAGGGAAATAAAACAAAGAAATGTTGTATGAAGAAAACCATATACATGATGTCAATACTTATTGAACAACATAATATTTATCTCCCCGAAGGCATAAGAAATCCTGACTATGGAGATAACACTGAATATCACAAGAGATGACATGCACTCAAGGCTATTAATCTGTCACAGTAATCTAGGGACTAAACACAAGTCTCATCAAATATTAATAACAATAAGGCATGGAAATGGTGTAATTGTGCTACGAAATGAGTAGCTGCTCTGTATATTCACACAAATAATGAGTAATACAATACAAGATCATGCTGCAAGCATGAATAACAAAGCAATTCAAATTCCCAAGGAGGTAATTTGAATTGAATGAGTGAGTCTAGCTTAACTGAATGTAAGCCACAGTCAACACTCAAGTTAACCACTGATCAAAACCCTAATTTTCTCAACTGAGCCCTAACTGAAGTTGGTGTGCAATAAATGACTGAGTCTAACTGAAAGTAGGTCAGACACATGTCACAACAAGCCAACCATCAAGTGGTAGCACATCAATGACTCCAATGAACCCCGATGAGGTTAACTGAAGTGTAACTGAACATCAGAAGTGGTTGGAGGCACCTCTATTGACTCCAGTTCATTAAATAATCAATAAATAATCAATTTAATGAAGGAAGGCACCTTCACTATATTTAACTGATTGTAACCATTAGTTATCAATATGGGGCATTAATAACACTCATGTCAACCCCAGAGTGCTCCAGTTAGCCTCCCCGAATGTAGGAGAAGGCTAAGTTATCCTCCTTGACTGAAGGTAGGCATGGGTGTGATCTTGTTGATGTCATCTAGTGCTCCTCTGATGTCAATTAAGTCAATAAAACTTAGGATAGTGGTTTAACTAGGCCAAATTGACAAAAATGAGTGTGTATGGTGGTAAATGTCTCCAACAAAGGCTAGATTTAAAAATCTCAAGCCTTCCTCATTGATTCAGGAGGCTCCAACCACATGGTTTCCTCCAAATAATCATTCTCTTCATTAAATATTATTGTTGGTACAAGTATTCACATGGGATATGACACTCAGATCCAAGATGAAGGGAAGGGTACTATAAAATTAAAACAAGTAATCTTACTGATGGTACAAGTATTCACATCCTTTGTATAAGAGGGCCACACATTATACACAAACTCTTTCCAATCGAGGTCCCCATAGAATTTTTACCATGAGTACCACTTACTGCAAGAATTCAGAATTCCCTCCATCCCCATCATCCACATTGGGAGGAGGATCCCATGAGGCTCCTTCTTCATATACTTTATGGATTCCTAGGACTTCGGTTTATACTGGCCCTCACATGGCTGGTCCTTCCCACATGGTAGGAACGATTTCTTTCAAATTCATAGAATTTATCCCAAATGTTTCCTTTGGAAGGTTAGGTATTGAGACACGGTCCATTCCCTTTAGCTCGATTCCTTTTATGTTCGACATGACAAATATTTCAACTAGTATTCCATCATCCATCTAAGGTCCTAGTGTGGAACCTAGTGTTAGAATGGGATGAAAATTATCCCCTTACATTGCTCATTAGTTCGGAGGTGGTCATATTCTTAATTCTACTATGTTTGTTGGGGGGTGTCCACCCCCTTCATCTGGTATTCACACTAGTGCTCATCCGGTTAGTGGTGGTAGTGGATATGTGAACATTGGGTCTATGGGTTACATCCCTTATTTTTTCCCATCATCCACTACACCTATTTCTTCAAATGAATTTCTTGTTACAAATCCTCCCCATATTCCAAGTGGAAACCCAGGAAGCTATGATCCCTTTGTTTACATTGTTCCCTCGTCATCTCGTGTCCTTGTTTCTGGAGGTTACATGCCTCCCTAGGTGTCAATGGGTCATTTAGTACACCGTAGACAAGTAATTGTGGTTATATGGTTCCCTATTCTCAAGGAATTCCCCACATCCAAATTCCTATGCATCCTTACCTGGGTCATATGGGAGGAGGTTACTATCCAACTGGTTAAGGTCGTGGCCTTTACTAGAACCAACCATATCATAACCAATATTTCTAGGGATTATGGAATCAAATGGAAAAACATAGGCTCATGTTATTAGCTACGTTGAACTTGCTTGATCTATTCAAATTCATGAATGACCTAGTGTGTTACGATCTAGCATGGCCTCTTGTTCCTTCCAAAATTCCTTCGGATGTTTCAAAGTTTGAAGGTAAGAATGGCGAGGATCATGGTGATCATGTTACTAATTTTTATCTATGGTGCTCTTCAAATTCGTTGAATCATGATTTTGTTTGATTGTGACTATTTCAATGCACCCTGTTGGTAATTATATAACTACTAGTGTTTGAGTGAAGCAGTGGAGGGCCCACTCTGCTAAGCCTGCACACCAATTCCTTTACTGCTGCGTTTGGTATGTTTTTGATTTTCCTGTAGATGCAATTTAGTATTTTTTTGTTTTATTGTAGATGCATTTTTATCATGGGTTCAACAACGAAATGGTATATAGAGCTTCTTAGGGGAACATACCATACCTTTAATGACTTGGACTTAGTCTTCCTTAATCAATTTCAATTGTTTATACGCTATGATGTCGGTACCGAAATTTTGTTGACTCTTTAGCGATACAAATACTCCCATATTTCTGCCAATATCTAAGAGTGGTGTAGATGAAATCGATTGATTAAGGCCAACATTCCACCATAATTATTATTGGAATGGTTCTTTAGGTGCTTAATTGCTTATATCTCAAATGATGTTTTGACGTCTAGAGTGACAACCGAGGAACAAGCCATTTTATGAGCTCAGCAATTAGACCTAATATATGCTTAGTCTGGGATCCTTTATGATATTATTCCTAATGCTCCATGGTCAAATCATGATCCCAAGTTTAAATTTGGGCCACATGTTGATGTAATCATAGGTTCTATGAGTGCAAACGTTGTGGACCAGGTTACATATCAAATGCAAAAATTGTCTCTTAGCCAGTATATGGTCAGACAAGTTGTGGCTTCTTCCACCCCCACCCAATCAATAGATGTACATTCTATGCAATCCTCAAACCAGAAGGGTAAACAATAGCCTGGATGGAATAGGAGAAAGGGGAGGAATAAAAAGAAGGGTGGGAACAAAAAATATTGTTCTAATGATGATAAGAATGATGAATTTTTTTTTTTTTTGGGGGGGGGGGGGAAGAAGACTAAATTAAAGGTTGAATTCCATTGTAAGTTTATGGGGGATACCATATTACATACTTGTGCCCTAGAATCAAGGAAACCTCAAATTTTATTGTGTAGAGATAAACTGTGTTGATTGATCCCCTTCCACATAATCAAAACATGAATTCGAGGAATTCAACCACCAGAATTGGTGCTAGTGGGAGTCAAAACCTGCCAGGCATTGAAGGTGGTCATGGTTGTATCAATATGATGTCGGTTGTTCACATTTCAAATTGTTCATGTGATTATGGTTTGTCGCAACCAACCATGGGTAAAGAGCCTCCACCCTTGGATATTCCCTTATAAATTAAAAAGCATGAGACTATACCATGCATTCGTAAAGGGGTCTCTAAGAGTTCACATCACAATCCCATTGCTTGAGCTTCCTAACACTATTCTATTATTGAGGATTTTGGCTAAACTCCATGCGTGATGTCATATTTAAAGGTATTTAGAGTAGTCCCTCGCAGAGGAAAGTGTTGTTAGTTTCTTTATGAGCAACTAACCCGAACGACCCTAGCATCATTAGGTTTGATACTTACAGTGTCTAGCCTCACTTTCCATACCATGTGGATTTTCAAGTCCATGTGGGGTTTTTGAACAACACCATTAAACGTACAATTATTGATGAAGGTGTTGCAACCTATTTGATGTCTCTTACTTGTTGGAAAGGCCTTGGATATCCTGTGTTGGATAAATCCATGGCTACGCTGACAACCTTTGATGGACATTCCTTTAGACCACATGACATTATTCCTTCCATTCAGGTCTAGATAGTGGGAAAGACTGTTTCGGTCGAGGTTGAGGCGGTTGATGTGCCCCTTGACTATAATATGTTACTAGGTAGGAACTATATTTATGCCATCGAAGCGATATTCGCATAAATATTTCATGTTGTGTATTTTCCCTATGAAGATAGAATCATGACGATCGATCAATTGTCATTTGATAATTTTGGCTCGTTGGCATCACTGGGTCCCACTATGGTAATTGATAATTCTCATCCAACAACTGAGAAAATTGGTGTTGGAATGTATCCTTGATTAATGGGAACCTTACTTTTTTGCCACCAATTATATCTATTGACTCTATGCTTGGTGGCGTCCCATCACTGTTGAGTCCAATCTTGTTTTGTATCACCCATTTGAGCGATCCTTGGACTCTCCCCTCTCTGAGTAATTTAGGTGAAGGTTTATCACCTATTGGTGCATAAATGTCATTATCTACAGTGCTGATTGACTACCAAGCCATATTTGATATCGCCGCAGGACCTGATCCTTACCCTTCATGGACATGAGAAGAGGATCACCTGGTGCCTCCCGCTTGGGTGGAAATTTTGTCACACTCGCATGACTACCTCAACGACACTTTTCATTCATATAAATATATTATTGAGGCCATGACTGGTCTGGAATAGGCCCAAGAAGAAATGCATCATCGATCCTACTTTCTCCTGGAGCTCGAACGGATTGAGCGTGATGAGTTTTAGAGAACCTTAAGAGAGAAATATGGTCATCCCATGATCCCATTAGAAACTCATGGTATATATGTTGAAGGGAACATAGAGAAAATATCACCAACTATTACTATCAACATTTCTTAAACCCCTGGTAAGATAGAGAACGTTTATATCGGTGACGAATTTTCACCCAAAGAAATTCACACATACATCAAGCTATTTAAGGAATTTTGTGAGGTATTCAATTTGTTCTATAAATAAATTCTAGGGATTGATCCTTGTATTGTTGAACATGAACTAAAAACATATACAAATGATAAAATTGTTTGACAATGTCTACGTGCTGTGAATCGTCGTAAAGCACTTGCCATCAAGGATGAGGTAGAGAAGTTGCTAAAGGATGGTTTCATATAACCGGTTCCCATAACCCAATGGGTATCCAATCTTATTCTTATGGATAAGAATCATGGGACTATTTGTGTGTGTAATAATTTTAGAGATATGAATAGATCTTATCGTAAACACAAGTTCCCCACACCATTTATCGATCAGATTTTGGATGAGTGTGTGGGAATCAAGGTATTTTCATTCATGGATGGTTTTTTTGGATATAATCAGATCCAAATTAAACATGAGGATCAACATAAGACCACATTTATATGTCCTTGGGGTACTTTTGCATACCAGAAAATTCCTTTCAACCTGAAAAATGTTGGAGCTACTTTACATCGGGTAATAACCTTTGCCTTTCACGACCTTAAGCATATTATTAAATTGTATTTGTATGACCTCGTTTCTCACTCTCATATGAGATTATATCATCCATATCACCTTCGTTTTGTCTTTGAAATATGTCATCGTTATCAAATTCATTTGAACCCCTATAAGTGCATCTTTTGTGTTAGGATTAGTTGCATCAGAGGAAATTTCAACTCAAAATGGGCCTTTTAACTCTAATTCAAATTCCATGTCATCAATGAAATTGCTTTAAATTTGAAATAATGTATAGGTCTTAAACACTTTTTTAATATAAATTTGGGGATAGGTATCATAAAAAAACTACTTTTTTTGTTTGTATTTTCGACATATCTCTCCATGTTTTTACTCAAATTTCGATTGGGAGAGCTCGTTGGATGCGAAATTAAATTACAAATCCAAGGAGTAACTACTCGACATACTTTTGATGGACCCTGCTACCCCAAAAACAAGAAATACTTGAGAAAATGTGATGATGACATCATCGTCACATTTTTTCAGGTATTTCTTATTTTTGGGGTAGCGGGGTCGGTCAAAAGTAATGTCATCATCACGTTTTTTTAGGTATTAGTGGGGTATGTCAAAAGTATGCCGAGTGGGTACTCGTTGTATGCGAAATTTAATCATCATCACATTTTTCCAGGTATTTCTTGTTTTTGGGGTAGCGGGGTCCATCAAAAGTATGACGATTGGGTACTCGTTGGATGCGGAATTTAATTCCGCACCCAATGAGCTCTTCTAATAGAAATTTGAGTAAAAACATGAGGACATATGTCGAAAATACAAACAAAAAAGTAGTTTTTTTCTTTTCTTCCTCCAAAATTAATAAATATTATTTTATTATTTTAACTATTATTTTATTAATTTTTTCTAGGAGGCCAATTTTGAGTTGAAATTTCCTCTAATGGATTATTGGGATCAATTGTATCGAAAGAAGGGATTAGGGTCAATCCATTGAAGGTAGAGTAAACACCTCAATTTCCTCCCCTTATCACAATTAGATAGCTTCAGAGTCTCCAATGAATGGATAATTTATTAAATTGGTTTGTTGTAAATTATGCCAATTTGACCAAGGGTTTTATATGCTTATTGAAGAAGGACACCCCATTCCTATGGAATGAGCGAGCCCAAGAGTCCTTCGACGCTCTCAATAAATCCTTGGTATCGGCCCCTTTGCTGAGTCAAATTGACTATGGTAGAGATTTATTGTTGTATGTGGCAGCATCCCACAAGACGATTGGTATGGTTCTGGTTGAAGAGGATGACGAGCTCCATGAGCACATCATTTATTATATTAGATGGAATCTCATTGATGCATAACTTCAATATACTCATTTTGAGAAGTTGGCCTTAGAGACTGTCCATGCAGTTCAATGATTGAGACACTACATCTTACTTCTTCATACCATGATCATATATCATATCAATCCATTTTAGTTCGTCCTGCATGCGAATGATCAGGGGGAAATATAATAAATGGATTGTAATCTTACAAGAATTTGATCTTGATTTTCCTTTGGAAAAATTGAATAAGTATTTGGTCTTCATGAAGATGATATCATATCTCCTTAGGTTGGATGAGGAAATGATTCATGAAGACCCGTTTGTCGATGAGCATATTTTCCTCATCTCGTCTACAGACCCTTGGTATGGCGATATCATCATCTATCTACAGATAGTGAAGATCCTGCTACATATCTTGATGAGATGAGAGACGACGCTTACATCATAATTCTAAGAACTACCTCATCATCGGTGACACTTTATATTGTCGTGGGGTGGACTCTATCTTGCATCGTTGTTTAACTTTGAGTTCATGGTTAATTATTGTCACAGTGAGGTGTGTGGAAATCATTTATCTAGGCTTGCTACAACTAAAAATATTTGAAGCATGGGTTTTTATTGGTCATCAATATTTAAAGATTGCATTAATGCGGTTAATATATGTCACCCTTTCCAGGTGTTCTTTCGGAACATGGACTCACAACTTTCCCTGTTTCACCCTATTATCATTGTTGGTCCCTTCACAAAGAGGGGGGTGGATTATATGAATTTTAACCTAGCATCAGCTGGGGGGAACCATCATATTATTGTGGCATTTAATTACTTCATGAAATGGGAAGAGGTTATGCCTACAATAAAATGTGATAGTGAGATGACTACTTAGTTTGTATTCAATCATATTATCACTCAGTTGGGAATCCTAAATGATATTGTCACTAACCATGGCAGTCACTTTCAGAATAAGATGATGGTGGAATTAAATTTGAATTTAGGGTTTAAGAAAGAAGAATCCTCTTCTTATTACCCCCAAGAAAAATAACAGATTGAGGATTCTAACAAATCTCTTAAGGCCATTCTACAAAAAACCATTAGACAAAGAAAAACTAATTGGCATATCATGTTGTACCTTGCTTTATGGGATTACTAGAATGTGATTAATAATTCAATTGGATTTTCACTGTATTAGCTATTTCATGGGGTGGAATTGATTTTATCGGTTGAATGCGAGATCCATTCCTTGAAACTAGCCATAGAGCTCTTTCTTGACACCTCTGATTTAGAAGAACAATTAGTCCAATTGGAGCACCTTTGATGAGCATCTTCGAGATGTTGTGGTGGAATTAGAAGTGAATAAGCATCGTTTCAAGGCTAAGTATGATAAGTATTTCCATCCCCATTGATATATTGAAGGTGACTTTGTACTTTTATATGATCAAGCAAAAAAAACATTGGGGGAAGGAAAATTTAATCCTATGTGGTATGGTCCTTACATTGTGAGGAGTGTCTTAGAAAAGGGGCCCTATGAGTTAGAAGATTATGAAGGGAACGTCTTGAAGGAACCTAGAAATGGGATCTACCTTAAGAAGTACTACGCTTGAGTTTTCATCTTGGGATAGAACCTTGTATACTATTGTACAATTTTACATAGTTTTTGGTTTCCTTGTAGTGTCGTCGGATTTTTACATTCTTCCTATTGTTTGGTAGATGCACATAGAGTATTTGATTTACTTATAATTTGTGGATGGTTTGTTGGTTTATTGGTCAATACTGAGAGGGGGGGTTGAATTAGTATTGTTAACTTTATACTATTTTAACCACTTTTAAATCTATCATTAGAAACACATAACAACAAGAATACAAAGAACACAATTTTAACGTGGAAGCCCAATAGGGTAAACCACCAATATGCCCTCTTACTACAAAATTGTTATTTACAAATAGTTTTGCATGTTGCTATAGAAAATGATGGTATTACACCCTATTTACCAATACCAATTGGAAGGAGGTTACAACCCCCTGGTTTATTAGTTACGACTGAAAGGATGCTACAAAACCCTATTTACCAATGCCAATTGGAAGGAGGATACAACCCCCTGGTTTATCAGCTACAATTGAAAGGATGCTACAACACCCTATTTACCAATGCCAATTGGAAGGAGGCTATGACCCCCTGGTTTATTAGCTACAACTAAAAGGAGGAAAAAACCCCCTACAGGCTTGTTGCCTGCCCTAGTGCCGCCCTGCCACCCTGATATGTTTCTCATGATTTATCTCCCACTAAATTTGGTCACACCCACTAGTCTCTAATTCTGATAATGCAAGTCAAACTGCAGAGACATCTTCCTTCTTACTTAGGCCACTGCTTAAATACTTCTCATCATTTAAGCTTCTTTTAACAATTGCGTCTCTTCAAACTGAACAAACATACCTTTCACTATTGCGCCCTTTTAGATCTAGATATCACACCTTTTAGAACATCCTTTCACGTTCTTCCATTGATCCTGCACCTTAGATATTGTTTCCGCAACTTGGAAACCATTTATGCACCTCTATCCAACATTTGCAGGTGCTTCCACACTGCCAAACTTCTTTTCACAGGATCAACTTCCTGAACAAATCAGAGTCATTGATCCTATCTCTAAGTTAATATGGACTGTCGATCTAACCATTGATTTCTACCTCAAAATCTCCTTTCTGCACCAATATTTCCTCATCAACGATTCCCCACCGTTGATCTTCATAGGGATTTTTCTTGACTGCTGATCTCTAGATTGCGAGATGCGGGATGTCGACTGTTCGCTTTTTCCTTTCTGCAAACTCCTTTCCACAAGATTCTTTCTGCAATATTCTTTCTACAAGATCCTTTCCGCAATTCTTCTTCCACACCATTGATCTGTTTTAGTGGAACTAACTTTAGTTGTCCAATTTCTCTAGATTGTAGGATGTGGGATGAAAAATCACACTATACTATTTTAGACTTTCGTAATTTTATTCCGCAACTTTGTTTCCGCATTGCGTATTGTGGGATGCGGAATGCAGAATCACACTTTCCAATTTTGGACTTCCACAATTTCCTTCCGCAACGTTGTTTCCGCATTTTCTTGGACCATTGATTTCCTTGCGGATTTACCCCCGATCGTCTATCTTGATCGTTTGCGGAACTTTGGCTTTTCTGCTTAACTTTTGGAGTTAATCCTTAACCAATAGATCTAGTGCAGGATCAATTCCCACATTCGATATTGATCTTTTTCGAGATCTTTAGCCTTCCCACCTAATTTATGTAAACTTGATCTTCACCATCAGATCTAGTGCGGGTCACTCCCTGATCGTCCATTCTAGAACTAATGCGGATATACATTCTGTCTTTGCAGATTACACAAAAAACTGATCCTCATTTATTGGATCTTATGCAGATAACTATGCCACCTCATCATCGTTCCATGTCATCACTACCTTCGTTTATGCCACCTCATCATCGTGCCATCTTGTCTTTACTTTGACTTGTGTTGTGTTAACTCTGTGTTAACTTTGCCCTGGTATCTTTTTCTTATCCTTTGTAATTCATAAATAACTTTGCCATCACTACCTTAGTCTTTCATCATCATTAGGACACCATCATATTCCATGTCATCATATGTGTCATTCCACATCCTTGACTATGCCATTGCATGTCATCACTACCTTAGTCTTTCATTGAGTTTGTACCTCCATCATATCCACTGGTTATTCCTTTGTCATTCATGAACACCTTTGACATCAATGACAACTATATACTCAAATTTTCCAACATGGTTCCATTCGCCATACATAGAATCTAGCTTCTGTTTCTTGGGTTATTTATGCACCTTAGAGTCAACTTGTGTGTTTAGGAGGAGTATACATCCAACGATCCTCGAATAATGTGGTTGAGTATAGTGCACTAATTGAGATATTATGTGATGAAATTTCAAATGGTATTCGATATCTAGAGGCTTGCTTGGATTCGTAGTTGACGGTGTCACAGATGAATGGCATGTACTGTGTCAGAGATCCTACGTTGTTGAGAATATTCTCAAGGGTAATATTGTTAGAATGACAATTTGATTACATTACATACATTCATATACCTAGACGTTATAATCAACTTGTCGATTCATATGCAAATTATATTTTAGATTGGAAATTTTCACATAGTTAAATAAACATATACATAAAACATTCACATTCATATTTATATACATGTGTATATATCAAACCGATCGCTATAAGATTTTAGTTCCGAATAAGAGTTCCAAAAAATATGGTTTCATAATATGAAATTGGGCCTTGAGCCTTCGAAATATATATGGTCGATACAAAAAATAATATCCCAGCATCTACGCCTATGGGCTTGGATAATACTCATGATATAACACTACAATTATTTACAAACTCCTGGATAATCTAACCCACAGACAAGGTACCCTAACTACATGCCTTTTCAATCCCTCGAGCAGGTCCTTGACCTGTACCATAGGAATCATGTGTGTCAAGTGAGCCAAGTTACCCTGTAAATTATACAGTATCTACTCGACATCAATGCCTATCATCTCATATCCTCAAATCCTACGTCAATGCCATAAGAAACCATCCAGTATTCATGGACCTATGTCTACACAAACAAGCCTAATTCTAGTACATGATACTGCCAAAAATTGTTGTTGATTTACTTGTATCAAAAACACAAAAAATGAAATATTCCAAAAACAAAAAATATTTCGCACCATTTTCTCTGAATGCAGACCTTAGTGCTAGTGGTATATATCGATCTCCATGGAAGTCGATCCCTACATAGGTATAGTCGTATATGGAAATGATCTATCGTTGCCACCAGTGGAAAAAATCAGTTGTGAATGAGGAAGGTGCTCTACCTCCTACCCTCTGCATCACCTCACTCCATCGATTTTGGGTTGGATCCTGTATACTATGAGGATAGACCAAAACTCTTAGACTAATGCTTGGTACCCTGTCAAGGAAGGAAATACATAAAATATCGACAAACCCGAAATTCTTGATCCGACCTAGTTTGCAGTCCATCAATTGATGTTTCATGTTACCCAACAAAGATGTTCCCTAGTCATATATAATGATCCTCATGCATTCTACTGCATAGAACATGAGAGGTCATGATGCCTAATGTAGTGATTCCAACCCTGCTATGCTATCCAAAACTAGAACGATCGCTTTTATACTGAGACTTTGGATCACATTGATGGGGACTTGGCATCCTACCTTCTTAGTGTCGAGAGCACAAATAAAATATGTGTACTCATCAATATTCATACCTCTGTCTTCTCCATGATCTCCAAGGTTTACTACCTTGCCTTAATGGGATAGTATAGTAATAAAATAAATGTCTTCCACCTCGAGTCTTAGTGGCATCCCATCTAGTATTAATGCCTCTGTGTATGAATACCAATAGTTTACAGACATTTCTAATAGTATTGGTTGGTCCCTCGAGCTCCTAAGGCCCCAAAATTTGTAGATCCCACATATTTGCAATGCTTGTTGGGTGATCGAATTACCGTGCACAACTCTATCAATGTTTTCGTGCTCTCTCTCCCTCCATTCAAGCACCATCATGCAAAGGAGAAGAGATTTTGTGAGGTTCTTGACTTAAAAAATAACATCCAGGACCTTATACGCATGTCACAGTGTTGACGGGTGTGTGGCCACATGGAAAGGATTCACTTTTCCCACATATACCTGACCATATACATGACCATATAACATGTCACCTGCGTGGGCCAAGAAACCCAATTTGCATGGTTGAAAACATCAAAATATACCATGGAAAATTCAAATGAAAATAAAAATATGAAAGAGAATGGGATGAAGAGTTACCTAGTCCTTATGGTTGTCAATTTTGTGGCACGTAGCTCCTGGAATCCACCATTGAAGTTCGAGGGCCCAATGAGCTCCAAAATCACTATAAGGGGTAAAAACCAAATGTTATGGTGAACAGTCAATTTTTTATATTTATTAAAAAACTTTACCCACTTTTCTATAGTTTTTGATCTCTATTGATTATCTACAATTGTTTTGGACTAATATTGTTGTGTGAGATCCATTTTTTATGCAATTTTCGTTGAGCTTTAGTGGATTTTGACAATTTTTGTGCTTGTTCATTCCCATGGAAGGTGTAAAATCTGAATTGACATATAGGATAGGTTTATATTCTGCGTGTGTTTTTTCATTATCCCATGACTATGTCACATTAACCATAGGTATGAACCCACTTCTTAATGACACATTGTCACATGCCCCAAATTGCAAAAACATTTTATGTTTTAAGAAACATTATGTTATATTTTTACTATAAAGTTTGTAATTAATGACCAAGTGGGTCAAGGATAATTGCATGTAATTGCTGAATATTTTATTAATTAATAAATGAAAGATGAGACAACAACTTAAGGACGCTGTTAAATGAGTGTTTTACTGGTCACTTGGTGGAATGGGCTGGGTTGAGAGTAGATTGACACTTGGCAGCATCCTCAAACTACTTCTAGCTGTTGGAGGAGGCAACTTCCCTATTTTTGTGGTCATATTCCCAAAGAAAGTGGAACAAGAGTAGGTGGCTCATTAAGTGAAAACTGACCCAAAATACCTAGGCATGCTAATAAAACTTCCCATTGAATTCAGCTGAGGCTACTCATTCTTCATTTGTGAAAATTCTAAGTGAATTTAGTGGACAAGAAAATTAGATGGAGGGGACTAGCGGAATTTTTCTTTGAGTGAAAAGTGCTTAAGTTCTGAACTAGTTCAGCTATTTTAAGCTGAGTTCATACTGGTACAAGAAGTACAGATTACTGTTGAATACTCAGTAGAGTTGTAGAGGTTTACTAAACCAATTCTCTCACCCAGTACTTCAACTAGGTGGACCAGTAGATAGGTTTGGGGGTCCTGATATTTGCAGTTCAACTATCTCCAGGAGTTGGCTGGGAGGAACAAGTTCCTTAAGTTGTTGTCTCCTCTTCTACATTTCTAGGTTCTACATGTTCTTTCTAATTTCTATATGCATACTTAGGATCAATAAGGAATGAACTTAGGAAATAATATGTCATGTTCATGTTCTTCTGTTATTAGAATTATTGAATGAAATCTTTTACTGTGAAAATATAGTCAAATTCTGGATTAGATATGGATTAGGATAAATGATTAGAGAAATTTCAAATTTTACTGATGGATAAAAATACCTAACTATATATTTTCCACACCTTATTGAAGCTAGTACTCTAGTACAGTAGGTTAGATTAGAATTCTGATGGTTAAATCAAAAGAAGAATGCATGATTAGGGTTAATACTTTTTACATATTCCTTGTAAGAATGTTCAGGAGTGCCTTAGTTAGAATGCACCTGTTTAAAGAATTTATATATGATCTAAATCAAAGAAAGGTATTTTAAAACCTATACGTGGTTTGTGTAATGGTGATCCTATTTTACACAGTAAATAAGTCATTTTCTATAAGCCTAATTATTTAAATATACATAGTAATTAACAACATTATAAAAAAAGGAAAAATAAAATAGTAGGAATAACTAAAGGGAACAGTAAAATGAGGGCTAGTAATTGCTTAGATAATTTCATTACTAATATAAGTAAGACTCAAACTTTAAATACATCACAATCAAATATTAAACTCTGTAAAGATTTAAAAATAATTAAAATTTTACAAAACCCTAATTTTACAAAACTGTGGAATATGACCTTCATTTTCCTCTCTTTTTTCCAAAAGAGGGTTAATACAGTTTTACCCATACTTAATTAAAGCATAAATTCTTCATTTATACAAACACAATTATCTATTTTTATAAATATACAGATTTAAATAAAATTTTTCACAGGAATAGTATTAAAACTGTTTGACAAGTATAAACTAAGACAATTTAAGTAAAGACCCTTTAAACATTTCCAACCCAAGAACATAGTAAAAAAAAAACTCAGGTGGTATTAATCAACCCTACTTTTATTTATTTCTAAATAATTGTTTTTACCGACAGAGAAAAAAATAAACTCTGTTTTAGAACCAACATTCTGAACTTTTCTCTCTGTTAAACAAAATTGAAAACTTTCGAACTTAAACCATAGTAAAACTTATTTTAATTTCTTAAACCAATTATTCATCAACACAAGTATCATAGCAGTAAAAAAAATTCTATTAAGCTAACTTAAAAATTGAAATTCGTAAATATTACAAGAAACCCTACAGTCTGCCAACGACCTCATAAAAACCATAGTTCATGGTTGAGTATAGGAATATATAACATAGAAAGCCTTTAAAGCTTAAACATGGTATAAATATCTTTAAAAAACCTAACTTAATTCATTAAAACCACTGCAGTTTTCATTCAAGTTATGGCCTAATGGCCTTTTTACAAAAAAAAGTCATGGCTTAAAAGCCTGTTCAAAAAAAATATACTCTGTAAATCAAGCTACGTCCTTTAAGGCCTCAGAAGAATTCCATCAAACTATGAACACAAGGGTTACATAATTTTCACATCAAAACGTTTCGGTCTCAGCCACATGGCCTTTCTGAACATTCAAAATATTTGATAACCAAAACTGGAGCTGCATCTCGGTGGAATTGTAACAACCAAACTCCATACAACCATCACACAAGGAACCTCAGGTAGGACTAAGGCTTACCAGGATGAACGACAACGTGGAGAATTTTCATAGTGTTTTGCAGTGTCTTCTAACTCGCCATAGAAACCAAACGAAAATCTTGCACAAGTTAAACCATTTGGGCAATAAGCTCTTTCTTAATTCAAATAACAAAGACAATATAACACTTTGAAATAGTGTATAAGGTTTTAAAACTTAAGGGAATTATACCTGGATAGTTTCTGACCTCGACCGCGTAGAAGGAGGATTAAACAAAACCCTATCCACTGGATGAACTAGGCCAAGAAATGAGGAGATCCTCTGTCAAAGAAACCTCAATGAGAATGTTCGAATCAAAATCCAGGGCCACACCATGACAGACTAGAATCAAGCCCATATTGTAACACAAACATAATTCACCACTGAACCCAAGCACGAAGGTAAGCCCTCACAGAGACAAAGAAATGGAAACAAAGGTCTCATACACAGAGTAAAATCATTGGCAACAACGACCTCAAACATAGAAGAAATGTACATGCAGAGATAAGGAGTGGTATCAAGGCCTATGCGGCCATGAGCCTGCGGCTCTTATTCTCCACAACAGTAGTAAGAAAGAATGGTAAAATGCAAATTTTTAGGGTTTTTGGGAGACTTATATGGTTAGGTTCCAAAGTCAAAACCCTAATCAATAATCATCCACCACATGGCGTTGAAATATATTTTCGAGTTGTGGGTTTTGCACTATAGTTTGAGACCCATTGGAGCAACCTGCACACACTTTTGTTTTATAAAAAAAAACTTTGGTTAAAAACTTATGCAAATAGAACAATATCTTTTCATTGTAAGATGAATATTATAACCATAAAGAAGAATGTTGGGATGTAGTCTTTGCATAAACTAGGGTTGCATTTATATTTTATAAACCATGTAATGGGTACTAACTTATTGTAAAAGAATCATTAACCTGGTTAACATTATAAATAAACACCTTGTCATAAACTATGGGACTTGTAAAAATACTTTGTAGAAAATCTATGACATTACATTGGTTAAAAACACTTATATATGTAAGCTTGCAAGTATAGAAAGAGTTATAGCTTGATTCTTAATATAAGTATAAAAACTTATTTTTGTTATACGATAATAATTTTTATATCATATCCCCTTGTGAGATGAGGTTCATGCCAAGGCAAGGTTGGATAGACTTGTAGGAAAGGATATTTTCTTTCCTTACACAAGCCGTAATACTAATGTTTAACGATATAATGTTCTTATTATTGCGTTTCTACTGGGGTAGTACTTAAATAGTTAGTAGACTGCCTTCTGAACTAAATCTTTATTTCCAGGTATGAATAACAATCTTTATATCTTTTGACTATACCTAGATTTAGTTTTTCCTACTTTATATAACATTTTAATATTGTTGAGACAAACAATTATGAATTATCATGGTATCAAGTAATAAGGTATCAAATGACCTGGTATACAAATTATCTTTCTCTAGAATGGTATGCAGGACCTAAACTGATAGTAAATAAATGGAAGTTTGATGTACCAGTTATAGTCGAAGTTAGGTAGAAAACATCTGGATTTATGTTCAAATTTCCAATTACTTATGCTTACAAGAAATTAATTAAAACATAAATATATAGAGCAACGATACCTCCTTTATTTTGATCAAAGCTGAAAAATAAACAAATATACTAGCATTTTATTTTATGCTAGTTGAGATAATAATATCGATCTGGAAACTGGTTACAAAACATCTTACCTATAAAAGACCTGTAAAAGAAGCATCACTTCACTGCATTAGCTAAAAATTTAAGTAAGCCTCGAACTTAACTGAAGTTCCTTCATATTCACAAACAGTAAAATAAACTTTAGCAGTTAGAAATTTAAACTGATGTTTCAGTTCATAATATTCCAAATCATAACATGCTAAATCAAATCTTTAATAATGATTTATGAAAGCAAATATTTAAGTATGCAGATCTAGAATTTAATAAAAGAATTTAGTTATAGTTTAATCCTGATTATGTTAATTGTTAACAGTTAAATGTCCTCCAGAAGTGATGATTGTAAACATTTTATGTTATCAGAATTTTTTTAAATTTTTATGAATTTTTGGAGTATTACATGTGGTATCAGAGCACACGTTCAGACACTAGGCCTGAATGCAGCTCAACTTGCATATAAAAATAGTAAATTAAATTCATGCATACTGATAATTATTTTTCTTTTTGAAATGTTATTTCCAGAAATTTTTTCTGAGCTAAAACTGCAGGTATGGAAAGACTCGAGGAATATGCAGATGAGGAGTCCCCATTTAATGAACAGAGTAATTCTAGAAGAGAACCAGTTCAGGAAGAAATAACTAACAATTATTCAGAATTATTACAAAATGTTAAAGAATTAAGAACTGAGATGGAAATAGTTAAAAAAGAAAATGGAAAGAATTCTAAGAGCTCAAGAAGAACTAAACCAGATACTGATGGAAAAATTTCAGAATGAAGAAAAAGATAAACAGTTGGGATCTGAAGATATGTCCTACCAACACAAAATTAAAAAGTCTAAATATTCTAAAATTGAAAGTATCTCGTCCTATGAAATTTATGGCGACTCACATAGGAAGAATCGTGAGTACACTAGTGATAGCAATGAAGATAATTATCCTTCAAGAAAAATAAAATTTATGCCTTATGAAGAAATTTCAGGACAATTTAAGAAGATAAAACCACCCACTTTCAATGGTGAAACTGAGAAAGAAGAAGAAACTGAATCATGGCTGTCTGGAATGAAAAAGTATTTCCAAATCTATAATTACTCTAGCCAGTGAAAGGCAAGGATGGCCATTTAAAACTTAACTGGGAAGGCAAATATTTGGTGGCAGGATTTAAAATGAGTAAAAGGTATTAGGGAAAAGAACATTAAATGGAGTACCTTTAAGAAATATTTTTTTTTTTTTTTGTCAGAATAGTACTATGAAGAGCGAGCTAAGGAATTTTATGAACTGAAGTTGGGAACTATGAACATGAAAGAATTAAACAGTAAATTTTTAAGTTTGCTACGTTACATGCCTTACATTGTGGATGAGAAGCCTAAGGTACAACGATTTCTAAGTTGTTTACCTTTTCACATTAAAGACATAATTGAATATGATAATCCAAAAACCCTAGAGGAGGCTATGAAAAAGGAAAATTTTTGTTGATGTATTTGTAACTCAATAATGTAAACAAGTCATGTCAAGTCATTGTGGGTAACCCTCCTATTGTTCAAGGGTTAAAGTCCCACAGTTTCGGGGCCCTAGGGTTATTAGACTCTCCTAGAGAAGTCGGCCCTAGTGAGTTATTGTTAAGTCGGGAATTAGTATAAATAGAGAGTGAGCCTCTAAAAGAATCACACACTCACTCACACTCAGTTGTAGCGCATATCTGAGAGAGAAGAAGTTGTTGGGGATAGAAAGAAAGAGGCTACTGCTATTGAGAGATCATCTTACTCTTTTGGGGTTTTACTTTTGGTGTTGATTCTATCTTTGAGGAAGTTGTGGGATTTTCTCCATTTATGGTTTCCCAGAGGAAAAATAGTGTGTTCATTATCTCTTGTGTTTGATTTTTGTGCTTGTTATTCTCTCAGTTAAAGATCCTAATATAATGCTAGCTTAAATGATAAAAATATAACATGGTATTAGAGCTAACCTGAGAAGAAGATACTATGCAGCTGCGGGAACTAGGGCCTCCTACTTTTTGGACCTCTCTCCACATATTTTCAGCAAAAGAAGGTTGGGCTGACTCTCCTCCCTAGGGTGCATCTTTCTATCGAAGCAGAATTTGATTCTAAGTTTTTTCAGTTTTGGACCCAACACTGCTGCCGAAAATTAGGGCTTTCCACAGAAGTGGAATTTTTGAGTGAGCCCAGTCTTGGATTGATCTCCTCCTCAAAATAGAAGTTTAGAGATCAAGATCAAAGCATTTGGTTGGACAGAACTCTGGAAAGGCCAAACCCTAATCTGCTCCTAAACCAACACTGCAGAAATTTAGCTCCAAATCTAGATCCGACATCTTGACCTGGTAAGATCTAAATCTTTTGTATTTCCATTTAAGGTTATCAGTTAATATGTCTCATCATACCAAGCTTGATGAAAATATTGAGGGAGCTGATAACTTCCGAGCCTGGAAGTATAGGATTGTTAGAATAATCAACCCATAGTTAGCTACCTTAGACATTAATTTCCTTATTTTTGTCTTATTTGCCTAGTTCATGTGTCCCACCTTGTGCAAGTTGTCATTTACCTATCCATAGTGGTTAAACTTGCCTTATTTGACTCATGTAGCGCTTGGGAAACCTCAAGGAATCAAATCTGCTTTATTCCTGGCCTCCTAAGCGCCATTCTACTTTTTCTGCTTTATTCCCTACTTTTTCAGTGTTTTAAGGCAAATGGAAAAGCTTGACTAAGTGAGGTTGACTAGTTTTTTGTCCTACACATCCTCCTCTCTTTTCTCCTTGTAAAAGCATGTATTAGTTGTCATTCCATCACTCTTTAGCTTACCTAAGCCTTTTTGCTAATTCGTGAGCTCCATGACTGATTTGGGATCAACTTTTTGCACCTATGGGGGATTTGCTTATTTTTAGTAAGCCTGCTTTATGCTAGATTCAAATTTCTCCTTATGAATTCAAATATTTGATGTATTCAGCAACCTATTATGTTACAGGGTTGGCTATTGTACACTGATTTAATACAGTTTAGTGTTCAGCTCCAATTTCAGTCTCTTTTGTGAGTGATTTTGCATGATCAATTGTTAATTGTTGTGAGTAAAATTAATCTATCACTGGGTTCAATTTCCACATGGTATTAGAGCCATTGTAGATCGATTTATCTCCTTCAAAATTGTTTTGCAGGTTCGACATCAGTGACTGGGAGCCTTCTACTGATAGCCGGGATAGATTTTCTAAGCTATGGATCAATCACAGAAAACTATCTTGACTCCCTTCAATTTATTTGAATGGAAAGCAGAGATGGAGATACTGTTGAGAGCGAAAGGCCTCTACAGGGTGAATATGGCAACAGAAGCAGAGCCCAATGCAACTGTAGAGAAGATAAAATGGCACAATAGGAGGGATGAGGCCTATGGTCTCCTGTGTCTGAGTATTTCTAGAGACCTCCTTTTCCATCTTGATGGATTGACATCACCGAATGAAGTATGGGAGAATCTTGTTGATCTTTTTGGAAAGACAGATGAGATGAGGGGACATCAAATCGAAAATGAGCTGATTTCTCTGAGTCCAAATAGCTTTGAATCCCTGCAGCTGTATTTCTCCAAGTTCAAAGCACTTGTTTTGCAGCTGAAACAGTGTGGGATTGAAAACAAGGATGATCAGCTCATCCTTGCCATTCTCTCGAAGCTAGGCCCTGACTATTCAGTGTTTGTTTCAACCTTCTATGCCACAAAACTGACAGCTCGAACCTGGAAGATGCCTAGCCTTGCAGATTTCATGGAATCTCTCACACAAGAATAGGATAAGCTGGTGATGATGGGCACCATCAAACCATCCAAAGATCAAGATCTGATTGCTGGAGATTCGAAGGTGGATTCAAAAATAAAAAATAATGCTAAAAAGGCACCTGAGCAAAAGAGAGACAAGAAATAGTCTCCGGAGGAGCCACAAGGTTCTAAGAAGAACTACCACAAGAAGAAAAACAAAGGTGAAATGAACAAGTGCGCATACTGCAATAAGGGAAATCACACTGAAAGCTCTTGTATGAAGAAGCAAATAGACATGCTGACCCAACTCCTGGAGAAGAATGGCATCTCCCTTCTAGAAAGCTCAAAGAAGAGAGAAGGAGGATCAAGTTCAGATGACAGAGAGAGAGTTCATGCATTGGTTGCTGGCACATCAAGCTCACCCAGTTTTATCATTGATTCTGGAGCTTCAAGACACATGGTTTCGACCAAGGAGGCATTCTCCTCACTTGACATGTTGAAGGGACCACCTATAGTACTGGGAGATGACTCTCTCACTGAAATTTTGGGCAAAGGGAGGATTGATCTTGATCATGGTCAGTTCAGCAATGTGTTGTATGTTCTTGGTCTTTCCTCCAACCTCTTATTAGTGTACCAGATAACTCACACTGGGTCTCCAAAGAAGGTCATATTCTCCCCTGATGAATTTGAGATCACAGAGATCTCAAGTGGTAAAGTCATTGCAAAAGGAGTTGCAAATCATGCTCAAAAGGTATACATGTTCTCACACTTCCTACCCTACTCAAACCCCTTTGCTCTTCTGATTCATGATAATGAAGCAAGAAAGATTTGGCATGAAATATTTGGCCACCTAAATTACAAGTATCTTTCTGATCTTAGTGAAAAAGAGATGGTCATAGGGTTTCCCAAGATAAAATTTTCCAAAGGAGTCTGCCAAGGTTGTATCCTAGGAAAACACCCAGAGCACAAATTTGAGAGAGCTAGTCATGAGAGAACCTCTACACCCCTCGAGCTGATCCACAGTGATGTTTCTATCCCATTCCCTCATATGTCCATGAGTTAGGCCAAATATGTATTGACTTTCATAGATGACTTTTCTAGGTATTGCTGGGTTTACTTCTTGAAACACAAGTCTGAAGTTTTTGGCCTCTTCAAAGTCTTTAAGGCTTTGGTTGAAAACCAGTCTGGGAGGAAACTCAAGGTCCTCAGATCTGACAATGGTGGTGAGTATGTCAAGTCTGAGTTTATTAATTATTGTGTAGATGCAGGTATTTAGATGCAGCATTCTATCCCTTACACACCACAACAAAATGGTGTTGCTGAGAGGAAGAACAGATCACTGAAGGAGATGGCAACATGCATGATGGAGGCCAAAAATTTGCCACCAAAGTATTGGGCCAAAGCTATCAACTGTGCAGCCTATATTCAGAATAGGGTGCCTCATAAATAGCTTGATGGTATGACTCCTTTCAAAGCATGGAGTGGGCACAAGCCAGATGTGACCCATTTCAGGATTTTTGGCTCAAAGGCTTGGGCTAGAATTCCAACAGAAAAGAGAAAGGCTTTGTAGCGCCAAAGCCAAGAGTGTCTTTTTGTTGGATACTCTGAAGATTCAAAAGGGTACAAGCTGATAAATTTGAGCACAAACAAATCCTTCATCGAAATGTGTGTTTAGTTTGAAGAAGAACCCCTTGCAGCAGTGGAAGTTGGAGAAGCCTCTTCTCCACCTGAACCTCAGGAAGTAAGTAAATATTTTGTTGAACATGCTGATTCTTATTTTTTTGATGGATATGAGTTTATTGCAGACCCTAATATCCCTACAAGGCCAAAATGGGCAGCCAAGACACTACATGTAGCAGGAGAGCTAGCTGGGGATCCCAATGACCCAAGGAGGACTAGATCTCAATTTGAGAGTGGTCTGTGCATGAAGGATCCTATGTTTGTTGAAAAATGATATTTGATGGTGGAGTCTGATCTTCAAACATATGAAGAAGCAGCAGTATATCCAAGATGGCAAACAGCCATGAAGGAGGAGTTCAACTCACTCCAAAAGAGCAACACATGGGAGCTAGTGGATCTTCCCCCAGGGAGAAAGTTAGTCCAGTGTAAGTGGGTCTATAAGACCAAATTTGCTGCTGATGGTTCACCACTGAAGTACAAGGCCAGATTGGTAGTCAAGGGCTACTCACAAGTTCATGGCATAGATTACAATGAGACCTTTGCCCCAGTGGCAAAGATGGATTCCATCAGGCTAGCCTTAGCCATTGTAGCCTCAAGGCAATGGGAGGTACATCACATGGATGTAAAATGTGCCTTCCTGAATGGATATCTCATTGAAGAGATATATATGCAGCAGCCTCAAAGTTTTTCTACTAACCCTTCTCTTGTGTGCAGGTTGATAAAGTCATTGTATGGGCTAAAGCAAGCCCCCAGGGCTTGGTATGCCAAGATCGATAGCTTCTTGCTATCACTGAATTTTGTTCGATGCAAATCAGATCCAAATGTCTATTTGAAGTTATTTAATGGTTCATTAATGATCATTGTGTTATATGTTGATGACCTCCTCATTACAGGAAGCTCAAAGGATGAGATTGCTTCCTTAAAGGGTGCTATGAACCAAGCCTTCTCCATGACATATTTGGGGCTCTTAAGTCAATTTTTGGGGCTTGAGATTGCTCAAACCAAAGTTGGAATCAAGGTGCACCAGTCCAAATATGCCTTCGAATTGCTGAACAAAATCAGAATGAAGGATTGCAAAGCAAGCAAAACTCCTTTCCTTTCAGGAGTGAAGCTAGAAGAAGCTGATTTTTCAACTATGGTAAACAATACACTGTATAGGCAATTGATTGGATGTTTGTTGTATCTGACACATACTAGACCTGATATTTCTTATGCAGTAAGTGTGGCTTCTAGATACATGGATCAGACTCATGAGATCCATTGGAAAGCAGCCAAAATGATCCTTAACTTTGTTCAGGGAACAAGGACACATGGGATCTTCTATAAAGCAAAATCTGATCTTGATTTGATTGGATTTACTGATAGTGATTGGGCAGGTGATAGCACAGATAGAAATTCCACATTAGGATATGTGTTCATGCTTGTAGAAGGGTCA
>LPNX010810592.1:119610-263039 GCA_001517045.1 Pseudotsuga menziesii | reverse complement strand
CCATTGCACTCTCATCTACAGAAGCAGAGTACAGAGGAGTTGTTAATGCAGAAACTCAATGTTTATGGTTGCAGGGTTTACTTGGAGAGTGTGGCTTCGAATCAAAGTACTCAACTACCATCTACTGTGATAACCAGAGTACCATTCGAATTTGCAAAGATCCAGTTCAGAAGCAGAGAACCAAACACATTGAGATCCATATGCACTACATCAGAGAGCTTGTGCATGATGGCACCATTCACCTACTCTTCTATTCATCTTCAGAACAAGTAGCTGATATCTTCACCAAAGCATTTTGTGAGAAGACCTTCAGCAATCTCAAATCACTGCTGGGGATTACTGATCATGCTGTGAAGCATGAGTGAAGACAAGATTTCCAAATTTTGTTTTACAGTCCATGTTTAAGGGAGGATTTTCCCAAGTTGGTTTTGCCTCTTTCCTTGGTTGTATGGACATGCAGTATGTAAAAGGGTGACTAAGCCTTGTTGCTAGGCCCTATAATTTTCTGATATATTACTCATAATTCAGGCTTAAGGGGGGGTTTTAGAATAATCAACCCATAGTTAGCTACCTTAGACATTAATTTCATTATTTTTGTCTTATTTTCCTAGTTCATGTGTCCCACCTTGTGCAAGTTGTCATTTACCTATCCATAGTGGTAAAAATTGTCTTATTTGACTCATGTAGCGCTTGGAAAACCTTAAGGAATCAAATATGCTTTATTCCTGGCCTTCTAAGTGCCCTTCTGCTTTTTCTGCTTTATTCCCTGCTTTTTCAGTGTTTTAAGGAAAATGGAAAAGCTTGACTAGGTGAGGTTGACTAGTTTTTTGTCCTACACATCCTCCTCTCTTTTCTCCTTGTAAAAGCATGTATTAGTTGTCATTCCATCACTCTTTAGCTTGCCTAAGCATTTTTGATAATTCATGATCTCCATGACTGATTTGGGATCAACTTTTTGCACCTATGGGGGATTTGCTTATTTTTAGTAAGCCTGCTTTATGCTAGATTCGAATTGCTCCTCATGCATTCGAATCCTTGATGTATTCAGCAACCTATTATGTTATAGGGTTGGCTATTGTACACTGAGTTAATACAATTTAGTGTTCAGCTCCAATTTCAGTCTTTTTTGTGAGTGATTTTGCATGATCAATTGTTAATTGTTGTGAGTAAAATTAATCTATCACTGGGTTCAATTTCCACAAGGATCTCCCTGGTCCTGGAAGAAAATGAGTTGGAATCCTATATCAATGAGGAGGTTCCAATTCTAGAGGGAGATGAGGCTAAGGACTTACACAATAAGAAGTTGGTTATGGCTAAGAGGATTATTGCTGATTCAATCAAGGATCACCTCATACCATAGGTGTCATCACTAAAGACGCCTAAAGCTATGTTTGATGCCCTAACCAAACTGTTTGAAGGGAAGAACATAAACTGGAAGATGACTCTGATAAACCAACTGAAGAATGTAAATATCCAGAATGCAGAGACCATCCAGTCTTACTTCAACTAGAAGCAGTAGATGAAGAAGTGGAGAATGCAGAGATTGTGATGACAACCTTGAATGGTCTACCTAGGGCATGGGACTCTTTCATTCAAGAGATCTATGCTAGAAAGAAGTTATTCAAGTTCAATAGACTATGGGAAGAATTCTCTCAAGAAGGAGCTCGGATAGTAGCTCGAGAATAAAATATGGGAAGTGAAGATCAAGCTCTCACAGCCCACACCAAGAAAACCAGAAGGGACCATTGTCACTCCAAAGGTAAGATTTCACACTCTAGAAGAGATCTGTCTACTATTAGATGTTACACATGTGATGAGAAAGGTCACATATCCAAATACTTCCCTAACAAAGGGAACTCAAAGAAGAAAAAGGGAAACAAGAGAAGACATCATGCTCATGCTGTAGAGGATGATGAACCTTCCACAAAGAGAATCAGACAAGAAAGTGATGATTCTTCAAGTGATGAAGAATATGTGCTGATCTCTGCTCTCACGGGAGCTATCTCACATGGAAGTAATGATTGGATTATAGACAGTGGTGCTTCCAAGCATATGACAAGATTCAAAGAATCATTTGTGAAACTATCTGAACACGAGTCACCTCACAAGGTGAAACTTGCGGATAACTACTAGTATCCAATAAAAGGTAGTGGTGAATCCTCCTATAAGCTAGACTCTAGAAAGTCTATGAAGATAAAAAATGTATTGTTTGTACCAGGACTAAAGAAGAACCTCCTCTCCATATATGCATTAGATGCAAAAGGAATGAGGGTTGCTTTTGTAGATGGTCAAGTTCTTATGTGGCTAAAGGAAAAGAATTTTGATGATGCAATAGTGATTGGGGAACAAGAAGGAGGTCTATACAAATTGAAGGGCCAACCAGAACAAGCTTTGGTTCATGACTCAGTAGAACCAAATGAACTTCGGCATAGAAGGCTTGCACATGTGCATTACAAAGCACTACCACTTGCAAGCAAAGCTATTAAAGGTCTTCCAGAAATGTAGACAAAACATGATGGTGTTTGCAAAGGATGTGCAAAAGGAAAGAACACAAAGAAGACATTTCCAAGTAGCGATAGTAAGGCAAAAGGAATCTTGGAAATCATCCACTCCGATGTATGCGGTCCGATGTTTCTTTTATTGATGATTTTTCTAGGAAGACATGGATATAATTTATGAAGAACAAAGATGAAGTATTCAACAAATTCAAGGAATTCAAAGCCTTGATTGAGAACCACACAGAAAAGAAGATCAAGATTTTTCGATCAGATAATGGCATAGAATTCACTTCGAATGAATTCAAATACTTATGCAAATATTCAGGGATTAAGAGGGAGTTAACCACTCCATATAATCCACAACAGAATGGAGTTGCAGAAAGGAAGAATAGAATGATCATGGAAGCTGCAAGGGCCATGCTTCATGATCAAGATCTTCCCATGCATCTATGGGTAGAAATTGCAAGAACATAACCATACTCCACATAGAGTACTCGAGAATAAGACACCTAAAGAATTCTTTTCTGGTAAGAAACCAGAAGTCAGCCATCTCAGAATATTTGGCTGTCCAGTGTACATACACATTCTGAAAGAAAAGAGGACAAAGTTATATCCTTCAGGAAGGAAGGGTATATTTGTGGGATACTCTGAAAGCTTGAAGGTTTACAGAATATACTTCCTAGGATTCAAGAAGATCGACATCAGTAGGGATGTGACATTTGATGAAGACTCAGCTTACAACAAATCCAGAAAGAGACCTGCTGAAGAACCTGAAGAAATAGAAGCACCTAGAATTCATGACACAACCATGAATGAAGAATATCAAGAAGAATATCGAGAAATAGAAGAACCTCAAGAACCTGTAGATCCACCTCAGGAGGAGAATCCTCACAAGTGGAAACCTGCTTGGGTACAAGAAGTTATCCGAGGTGTAGAAAGATATGGGGCTCCAGAAGAACCACACAGAGAAAGGAAAAGAACCAGGTCCTATTCCAGTTATGTAGCCTTATTATGTGATTTCATTGATAAAGAACCTTCCAACTATGAAGAAGCAACATAAAACAAAGAATGGAAGGATGCTATGATCGAAGAATACCAATCGATCATGAAGAATGATGTTTGGGATGTTGTCCCAAGGCCAGAGGGGAAGTCTATAGTGACTTCCAAATGGATCTACAAGATCAAGCATGCTGTAGATGGCATCATAGAAAAATATAAAGAAATATTTGTGGCTCGTGGCTTCTCCTAGAAAGAAGGAATATATTATGAAGAAAATTTTGCACCTGTAACCAGATACACTTCCATCAGATCAGTACTTGCTCTGGCTATAGTGATGAAATGGAAGATACACCAGATGGATGTCAAGACTGCTTTCTTGAATGGTGTAGTGGAAGAGGAAGTGTATGTGGAGAAGCCACTCGGTTTTGAGACACATGACAAGGAGTCTCATGTTTGTAGATTGAAGAAAGCCATGTACGGTTTAAAACAGGCACCTAGGACATGGTATGGCAGAACTGACCGATTTCTATCCAGTTTGGGCTTTACCAAGAGTAAAGCAGATTCCAACCTTTACTACAAGGTTGAAGATGGAAACCTAGTGATGCTCCTACTGTATGTAGATGATATGTTTGTAACAGGTATGGATGGGTTGATTGCTGATACAAAGAGAAAGCTTGCTGCCAAGTTCGAAATGAAGGACTTGGGTATGATGCATTATTTTCTAGGCATGGAGGTGTGGAAGAATGCAGATGGAATATTCCTTTGATAAGGGAAGTATGTAGTAGAGATCCTGAAGAGATTTGGGATGATGGATCGCAAGGCCTTAACCACACCTATGGCATCAAACCTAAAGCTATTAAGTGATGCTTCATCTAAGTTGGTTGATGCCATGATGTATCGTCAGATGATTGGGTTCTTGATGTACCTGATGAATACGAGACCAGACATTTGATTTGCTGTGAACACCTTGAGCCAGTTCCTGACAGATCCGAGACATGTTCACTTGATTGCTGTAAAGCATATTCTGAGGTACCTGAAGGGTACAGTTGATTATGGGATCAAGTATAAGGCTGATTAGAAGATTAACCTGGAGGGTTATGTTGATTCAGATTGGTTAAGTGGTGCCATTGATAGGAAGAGAACTTCAGGGTGCTGCTTCAGTATGGGATCATGTGTGATCTCTTGGTTTAGCAGGAAGCAATCTTGTGTGGCATTGAGTACAACTGAAGCAGAGTATGTCATAGCTTGTTCACCTAGTTGTGAGAAAGTATGGCTAAGGAAGCTACTGTCTGATTTATTTGATCTCCAGTTAGATGCTACTTGTATATATTGTGACAACCAGATTTCTGTGAAGTTGTCGGAGAACCCGATGTTCCATGACAAGTCGAAGCATATCAAGATCAAGTATCACTATATCAGGGATATGGTGCAGAGAGGAGCAGTGAAGCTCTAGTATGTTGCGACAGAAAAACAGATAGCTTATGTGTTAACCAAGCCATTGGCTAGGGTGAAGTTTGAGTACTTCAGGGAGAAGCTTGGTGTTCTCTAGATCGATATTCCTCCCAAGAGGAAGTGATGTGTCCGTGCTGAGCCCTTCTGACATGGTGAGAGGATTGGTTCCTTCCATGGTCAGATGTAAGTGCTGTGCCCTTCTGACATGGTGAGAGGATTGGTTCCTTCCATGGTCAGATGTAAGTGTTGTGCCCTTCCAACATGGTGAGAGGATTGGTTCCTTCCATGGTCAGATGTAAGTGCTTTGCCCTTCTGACATGGTGAGAGGATTGGTTCCTTCCATGGTCGGATGTAAGAGTTGTGACATGGTGAGAGGATTGGTTCCTTCCATTGTGATATGTATGTGATGATCCCACATCCAGCATTAAAAAGGGTTGGCTCTGTGAAGACACATCTAGTATGAAAAAGGACTAGCTCTATGTAGATCCCACATCTAGTATGAAAAAGGACTAGCTTTGTGAAGACTCATCCAGTATGAAAAAGGACTGGCTCTGTGTAGATCCCACATCTAGTATGAAAAAGGACTATCTCTGTGAAGACTCATACAGTATGAAAATGGACTGGATTTGTGTAGATCCCACATCTAGTATGAAAAAGGACTAGCTCTGTGAAGACTCATCTAGTATGAAAAAGGACTGGCTCTGTGTAGATCCCACATCTAGTATGAAAAAGGACTAGCTCTATGAAGACTCATCCGGTATGAAAAAGGACTGGCTCTATGTAGATGCCACATCTAGTATGAAAAAGGACTAGCTCTGTGATGATACATCTAGTATGAAAAAGGATTGGCTATGTAGATGTGCATCCAACATGAAAAAGGGTTGGCTCTGTATAAATTTCTATGATGAGAAGAATCAAGAGATAGCACCCGCAATGATGACCCAGTGATGATATAGATCAAGTGATGATGATCTAGATCTAGTGATGATGATCCAGTGGAGATGATCCAGCAGTGATGATTCAGATCAAGTGATGATCCAAATCAAGATGAATATGACTTGAAGATGAATATAACTTGAAGATGAAGATGACTTGAAGATGAAGATAATGAAAACTCATTGATGATCTAGATGATACAGAGAAGAAGACTCGTGCTGATAAATTGTGTCGAGAGAATACCTTCCTAGTTAAGAGGGAGTGTTGATGTATTTGTAACTTCAGAATGTATTCACTTATATATCTTATGTCTTGTACCCCGATGTTTATTCCGGGAAGTGTCTATAATGTATTTGAGTCATGTCATGCCCCGATGTTCCTATCGGGAGATTCAATAATGTAAACAAGTCATGTCAAGTCATTGTGGGTAACCCTCCTATTGTTCAAGGGTTAAAGTCCCCACAATTCCAGGGCCCTAGGGTTATTAGAATCTCCTAGAGAATTCGGCCCTAGTGAATTATTGTCAAGTCATGAATTAGTATAAATAGAGAGTGAGCCTCTCTATTTATCACACACTCACTCACACTCAGTTGTCGCGCATAACTAAGAGAGAAGAAGTTGCTAGGACTAGAAAGAAAGAGGCTACTGCTATCGGGAGATCATCTTACTGTTTTGGGGTTTTATTTTTGGTGCTGATTCTATCTCTGAGGAAGTTCCATTTATGGTTTCCACGAGGAAAAACATTGTGTTAATTGTTTCTTGTGTTTGATTACTGTGCTTGTTATTCTCTCAGTTAAATATCCTAATATAATGCTAGCTTAAATGATAAAATCTAACAATTTTTGCTATGAGAAAAACCACAAAAAGGAAATCATGTCAAACTGGAAGGCTAAAAGGTCTAATAATTTGGAACAGAAGAAGAAAGTTTTTGTACCTAACCGCAATTTTAGGAATAATAACACACGTAATTTTCCTAATAAGAATTTCCAAGGAAATAAAGGTAATTCATAGTTAAATCCTAATGGCTCTAGAAATAAAGAACCTGCTAATAATCATAGCAATTACATTAAGAATAACAAACGTAAAGAACCAGTAAAGTGTTGAGAGTGTAATGGACCTCATTATGCCGCAGTATTCCCTAACTGAAAGAAGACTGTCAACAACATACATACGGTGCAGGAGGAGATGATTGTTGGTGATTTAGCAAGGACAATGCCCGGGATCAACGCGACACTGGAAAACAGGCAGGCGGATTATCAAAATTCCATGGTTGAAGTAGAAGGTAAGCTGAATCAAACAACCATATCTATATTAATTGACCCAAGGGATAGCTTGAGTTATATTTCTCCTGATTTAGTAGAAAAATGCAAGTTATCAGTAGAAAATTTTGCAAAGTCATGGTTAGTTCAGCTAGCTACTGGAGCAAAAACAAAAGTGATTAGTTTGTAAAAGATTGTACTGTAAATATGGATCAGTTTGAAACCTCTATGAAGCTTAATGTACTTCCTTTAGGCTCTTATGACATGTTAATTGGTATGGATTGGTTAGAAAAGCATAGAGTACTTATGAACTATTTCGATAAAACTTCTAATTGCATAAATAATGAAGGAGAAATAGTAATTGTAACAAGAATACCTAGGAAAACAACTATCAGACAAATCTCTACTTTGTAATTAAAGAGAGCTGTTCGGAAGGGTTGTAAATCCTTTGTTGTAACCGTAATTAACAAAGAACATACTAATAATGAAGATAAACTAAAACTGGAAGATATTCCAATCTTGAAGAGGTATTCAGATGTATTTCCAGAAGAAATTCTGGGACTGCCTCCAAAAAAGGAGTTAGACTTCACTATTGAGTTGGTACCTGGTGTAGTGCCCATCTCAAAGGACCCTTATCGGATGAATATATTGGAACTAAATGAATTAAAATAATAGTTAAAGGAACTTATTGATAAGAAGTATATAAGACCCATCATGTCTCCTTGGGGAGCACCTATTATTTTTGTTAAAAGGAAGGATGATACTCTACACTTATGCATTGATTATCATCAACTTAATAAAAAGACCATTAAAAATAGATACCCGTTGCCTCGCATAGATGATCTATTTGATTAGCTACGTGGAGCAACTGTATTTTCAAAGATTGATTTACGATCTGGTTATCACCAAGTCCGAATCAAAGATGAAGACATTTTTAAAACAACTTTTAGGACCAGATATGGTCACTATGAGTTTGTTGTTATGCCATTTGGGTTTACTAATGCCTCGACTGTGTTCATGTACTTAATGAATAAAGGTATTGCATAAGTACCTTGATAAATTCATGGTGGTATTCATTGATGACATTCTAATTTATTCTAAGTCTAAAGAAGAACATGAGGAGCACTTAAAAATTGTTTTACAAGAATTGCTAGAACATCAGCTTTATGCTAAATTTAGTAAGTGAGATTTCTTTAAGGATAAAATACAATACTTGGGACATGTAGTAACTAAAGAAGGGATCTTAGTTGATCTAGAAAAGATAAAACCAATTGAAGAATGGCCAGTCCCAAAGGACTTGACTGACGTACGGTAATTCATGGGGATTACTAGCTACTATCGAAGATTCGTTGCAGGGTTCTCAAGAATTGCAAATCCCATAACTTCTTTATAGAAGAAAGGGAAGAAATTTGAGTGGAATAAAAAGTGTGAAGAAAGTTTTTAAAAGTTAAAAACATTACTAACTACTGCACCAATCTTAAGAATTGATGATCCTAATAAAGAATTTACAGTATGCACTGACGCATGCAACGACGATCTAGGTGGAGTTTTAACTCAAGAAGGACACATAATTGCATATGAGTCTAGGAAGCTTAAGATTCATGAGAAAAAATACACAACCTACGATTTAGAGTTGGTTTCCTTCATACATGCTTTGAAGATGTGGTGCCATGACTTAATCAGAAGAAAATTTATGTTAATGACAGATAATAAAGTATTAAAATATTTGTTGGATCAACTTAACTTAAATGCAAGGCAAGCTATGTGGCTAGCTTTCCTTAGTGAGTATGATTTTGAAATCCAACATATTAAGGGAAAAGAAAATAAGGTTGTTGATGCTCTAAGTAGAAATGAAAAACTAAATTTTGTAGTAGCAATCAACACTTATAAAACAGATTTAGAAGAATAGCTAGAGGAAGGAGTGAGATTGGATGAAAATTATCAGAAATTACAAGCAAAAGTAACATAAAATTTAACTAAAATTTTAAGTACAGGGTATAGTCTAAACGAAAAGGGATTATTACTATATAAAAATAGGCTGTATATACCTAATGTACCTAAGATTAAGCTAATGATTTTAAATGAAATTCATAAGACTCCTTACTCAGGACATCCTGGTTATCAGAAGACTATAACCATGTTACGGAAGGATTATTTTTGGCCAAACATGAAGAATGAATTAAAAAGAATACATTGCCAAGTGTTTTGAGTGTCAACAAGTTAAGACTGAACACTAGCATCCAACCAGTTTACTACAGTGATTACCCATCCCTAGCTGGAAATGGGAAATAATCAGTCTTGATTTTATTACAGGTCTACCTAGAAATCAAAATCTGAATGACTCGATAATGGTAGTCATTGATAAACTTAGTAAAAAAACTTATTTTATACCTATAAAGACCACTTACAAGGCTGCTAATATTGCTGATATTTCATGAAACAAATATTTTGTTTACATGGGATACCGAAAGTTATAATTTCAGACAGAGACCCTATGTTTACGGGAAAGTTCTGGAAATCTTTGTTTAAAGGGCTGAATACTACTTTAAATCTCAGTACCTCTTTTCATCCCCATATGGATAGACAGACTGAAAGGGTGAATCAAGTGTTGGAAGATATGCTTAGAATGTATGTTAAGGAACATCCAGGTAAATGGGAAAGTTACTTACACCTGGTAGAGTTTGCTTACAACAATCACTACCAAGTTTCAGCAAGATGCAACCTATTGAAATTTTGTATGGCAGAAAGTGCAATACCCCCATCTCATGGAGTAACCCAGTAAACAAATTAGTAGTAGGACCTGAACTACTAAAGGAGATGGAGTTAATTGTAAAACAAGTGCAAGGTAACTTAAAAGTTGCGCAAGACAGACATAAAAGTCAAGCAGATCTTAAACGAACTCAGAAATATTTGCAGGTGGGTGAACATGTCTTTATAAAGGTAAGGCCTAAAAAGAATTCTTTGAGATTAGGAAGTTGTACTAAGTTGGCACCTTGATATTGTGGACCTTTTAAGATACTATCCATAATGGGACAAGTGGCATATCAATTGGATTTACCACCAAATTTGAAGGTTCATAATGTTTTTCATATCTTTGTGTTAAAAAAATATGTACATGATACTACTCATGTTATAAACTGGAATGATGTGTAGGTGGAACCTGAAGGAGATTTACTGGTGGAACCAGATTGTATCCTCAAAAGGAGGGAGGTATTGCTTCGGAATTGCACCATTGGTCAGGTGAAGGTGCAATGGAAGCACCTTAGTCCAGAAGAAGCCACCTAGGAATTGGAGAATCATATGTGGGATACATATCCAATTCTGTTCTAGGGAAATTCTGAGGATGAAAAACAAATAAAATCCAGGATGATGTTATATTTAGGGGGTGTGTATGTCACATGCCCCAAATTGCAAAAAAAAATTATGTTTTAACAAACATTATGTTATATTTTTACTATAAATTTTGTAATTAATGACCAAGTGGGGTCAAGGATAATTGCATGTAATTGTTGAATATTTTATTAATTAATAAATGAAAGATGAGACAACAACTTAAGGAGGATTTTAAATGAGTGTTTTACTGGTCACTTGGTGGAATGGGCTGGGTTGAGAGTAGATTGACACTTGGAAGCATCCTCAAACTACTTCTCGCTATTGCAGAAGGAAAATTCCCTATTTTTGTGGTCATGTTCCCCAAGAAAGTGGAACAAGAGTAGGTGGCTCATTAAGTGAAAACTGACCCAAAAGACCTAGGCATGCTAATAAAACTTCCCATTGAATTCAGCTGAGGTTGCTCATTCTTCATTTGTGAAAATTCTGAGTGAATTTAGTGCATAAGAAAATTCGATGGAGGGGACTAGCAGAAGTTTTCTTTGAGTGAAAAGTGCTAAAGTTCTGAACTAGTGCAGCTATTTTAAGCCAAGTTCATATTTCTACAAGTAGAATAGATTACTGCTGAATACTTAATAGAGTTGCATAGGTTTACTAAACCAGTTCTCTCACCCAGTAATTCAACCAGGTGGACCAGTAGACAGGCTCGGGGGTCCTGATATTTGCAGTTCAGCTATCTCCAAGAGTTGGTTGGGAGGAATAGGTTCCTTAAGTTGTTGTCTCCTCTTCTACATTTATAGGTTCTACATATTCTCTCTAATTTCTATATGCATACCTAGGATCAAGAAGGAATGAACTTAGGAAACAATATGTCATGTTTTTGTTCTTCTGTTATTAGAATTATTGAATGAAATCTTTTATTGTGAAAAATAGTCAAATTCTGGATTAGATTTGGATTAGGATAAATGATTAGAGAAATTTCAAATTTCACTGATGGATAAAAATACCTAACTGTATTTTTCCACACCTTCTTGAAGGTAGTACTTTAGTACAGTAGGTTAGAATAGAATTCTGATGGTTAAATCAAAGGAAGAATGCAGGATTAGGGTTAATAGTTTTTACAAATTCCTTGTAAGAATGTTCAAGAGTGCCTTAGTTAGAATGCACATGTTTAAAGAATTTAGATATGATCTAGATCCAATAAAGGTGTTTTAAAACCAGTACATAGTTTGTGTAATGGTGATCCTATTTTACACAGTAAAAAGTCATTTGCTATAAGCCTAATTATTTAACTATACATATTAATTAAAAACATTATAAAAATAGGAAAAATAAAATAGCAGGAATAACTAAAGGGAAAAGTAAAATGAGGGCTAGTAATTTCTTAGATAATTTCATTACTAATATACGTAAGACTCAAAATTTAAATACATCACAATCAAATATTAAACTCTGTAAAGATTTAAAAATAATTAAAATTTTACAAAACCCTAATTTGGAGAAACGGTCGAATATGACCTTCATTTTCCTCTCTTTTTTCCAGGAGAGGGTTAATACAGTTTTACCCATATTTACTTAAAGCATAAATTCTTCATTTATACAAACACACTTATCTATTTTTATAGATACACAGATTTAAATAAATTTTTTCATACGAACAGTATTAAAATTGTTTGACAATTATAAACTAAGACAATTTAAGTAAAGACCCTTTAAACATTTCCAACCCAATAACATAGTAAAATAAAACTCATGTGGTATTAATGAACCCTACTTTTAATTATTTCTGAATAATTGTTTTTGTTGATGTAATTGTAACTTCGGAATGTATTCATCCGTATTTCTTATCTATTGTAACCCGATGTTTATTCCGGGATGTATTGTAATGTATTTGAGTCATGTCATACCCCGATGTTTATTCCAGGAAGTTTCTATAATGAGAAAGTCATGTCAAGTCATTGTGGGTAACCCTCCTATTGGTCAAGGGTTAAAGTCCCCACAGTTGTGGGGCCCTTGGGTTATTATACTATCCTAGTGAATTCGACCCTAGGTGAGTCATTGTAAGTCGAGGCAATAGTCCCCACCATTGTGTTACCCTCCTATTAGTCAGAGGAGGCAAAGTACCCACAAGTGGTGGGGCACAAGGGTTATTAGACACTCCTAGAGATGTCGACTCTAGTAAGTAATTGTTAAGTGAGGACGACATGTTGGAGTGCACTTCAAGTGAACAGAAGAATATAAATAGAGTGAGAGCCTCTCTATTTATCACTTGCAACACATCACTCACTCAGTCATGTGTAGCACATAGTTGAGGAAGGAAAGACACTGGGACTAGACAAGAAGAAGACTACTGCTGTCGGGAGTGCATCTTACTGTTTTTTGGTTTTACCTTTTGTGCTGATTCTATCTCTGAGGAAGTTGTGGGTTTTTCTCCTTTATGGTTTCCCCGAGGAAAAATATTTGTGTCTCTTGTCTCTTGTGATGTGCTTATGTTTTATTGCTGTGCTTGTTATTCTCTCAGTGAAAAGATCTTAAGATCATAATGCTAGCTTATATGATGAAAAACTAACATGGTATCAGAGCTAACCTGAGAAGAAGACATTGTGCAAATATAGAAGCTAGGGCTTCTTAATTTTTGGGTCTCTCTCCACAATCCATCAGCAAAAGTATGCTAGGATGACTCTCCATTGAAGGGTGCATCTTTCTGTCGAAGCGGAATTTTATTCCGAGCATTTTCAGTTTTCTATGCGAAAATCAGGGATTTCTACAGAAGAGGAATTTTTGAGTGAGACCAGCATAGGATTTTTCTCCTCATCAAAACCGAATTTTAGATACGTGGATCAATAAATTTGGTTGGGTGAAACTCTGGGAAAGTCAAACCCTAGTTTGACCCCGAGCTAGGAAAAACCCTAAATAATAAAACTGATACGTTTTGGTAAATTCACTATATTTAGAGATTGGCGAAGTCTCAAAAGCTGAAAATTGTAGGGGACAAAGTTAAAATCCTGAAGAACACTGTATCCAACATTCATCCTCAGATTCACTGTATTCCAGGAGATATGATCTCTCCAAGTTAGGGTTCCAGCCTCTTCCAGAATTCATCCCTAAACAGGACACCTGGGGAGAATTGAAATATCATGGGCTACAGAGGTCCAAATTGAATTCCTGAAGATGTTATAGAAAGGGAACAGACTTTAATTTCGTTGGTACAAATATCAGACTCAGAAGATGAACCAATGACACGTGGAATGCTGTACAACTTCATTGTTATGAACAGTCCTGTAACAGGTCACCTTGGGAAAAGGATCATAATTCCAAAATGGTGAAATAAATTCTAATGAAACCTATGGTGTGAGATCAGGAACATGCTATGTTACCTCAGTGAAAAATTTCAGACATAGAGGAGCATCAATTTCATAGATATCATAGAAACAGTAACAGGCATTTCTGCAGAAGAAATTGGAAAATTAGGGCTTCCTATTCCGGGAGCTTCCCTCCACTGTTTTCAGAAAAGGAGTACATTGGACAACTCCATTTGAAGAGATATATCTGTCTATCTAATCAAATCTAAAAGATTCCAAGTTTTGAAAATTAGGGTTTCTGTGAGAAACCCTAGATCAGCCAGCTCCGGAACTAGGATGGACACCTCAAATCGGTAAGATCTAATCCTTTTCTATTTTCATTTGAGGTTCTAATTTCAAAGTGATCTATCACATAAGCTTGATGATAATCTTGGTGAATTTGAAAAATTCCAAGCATGGAAGTATTTGATCTCTCTGAAGAAAATGAGTTGGACACCTACATGAGTAGAGAGGTTCCAGTTCTAGAGGGAGATGAGGCTAGAATCCTTACACAAGAAAAACTTGGTCAAGGCCAAGAAGATCATTGATGATTTAGTTTTGAATCAACTTGTACTACAAGTGTCTTCCTTAAAGACACCAAATATGTTTGATTCCTTGACCAATCTATTTGAAGGGAAGAGCATACATCGGAAGATGACCTTAAGAAACCAGTTGAAGAATGTGAAGATCCAGAATGCAGAGACTATGCAGTCATACTTTACAAGGGTCTCTCAAATCAAAGAACAACTTGTAGTGGTAAAAGATGAAGTGAAGAATGAAGTAGTGGTGATGTCCATCTTGAATGGCCTCCCAGGATCATGGGATTCATTCATGTAAGGAATGTGTGTGAAAAGGAAGTGATTACTTTCAGTAGTCTCTAGGAAGAGAACACATAAGAAGAAGAAGCTCGAGAAGAGAAGGTGGGAGCAACTGAAGATCAAGCTCTTACCATCCAAAGAAGATCCCTCAAGCAATGAGGAATATGAAGAACTCAACTCTTGAAGAACTTCTTATCCACCTTAGCATTTGGATAAGAAATGATGAAGCTGAAGACTCAAGAAGGAGTATACCCATGAAACAAATAAAGATAAGTATTCAATTGTCATTTCATGATATTATTTTGTTATGCATTTGTTGATAATCAGTTGATGTATTATGCATGATAGGATGTTTGCATTAATGATAGTATACTACTAATATGCATGTGATGGGTAAGTAGCTCATGGTGCTATACAAACTCTCCATTGCTACTTATCTAGAATGAAACCTCTTTGCTGACATATTGGATTAGTGCACAATCTCAATGTTGTCCTGGTAGAGATGGAAGGCATCTAGAAAGTTTCAGTGAGATATGGATGAATGTTGTATTGGCTAAAGTAGTTGCATGATCATATATTTATGCATAAGAATTTTCCAGTATGAATATTCCTTATGAAATGTTTCTAACCATACAAATGAATTTGACTTGTAGGAAAGACCGCATACATAATCGCCTACAAGCAAAGAAGAATGAAGACTTGTTTCGAAGAACAAGTGACGACAGTTCAAAGACAGAATAATATGATGAATACAGCGACATCATTGATACAGAACCTTCCAGCCATGAAGAAGTAACTAAGAAGAAATGGAAGACCAGTTCAAGAAGGATGATGTCTAGGATGTAGTATCAATACGTGAAGGGAAGTTCGTAGCTCCGTCATGAAGTAGATGAAAACATCATGGGATACAAAGAAAGATTCGTAGCACAAGGCTTCTCACGAAAAGAAGGCATAGACTACGAAGAGAAATTTGCAGCTAGTAAGAATTGAAACACATACATGATGAGATTGATGAAGATCTTAACCTTTGCTACAAGGTTGAAGATGCAAGTATATACACTAGATAGTCACATAGAATATTAGTAGCATAGGAAGCTACTTGTCACTCCGGTACAGAATGTTTTCAGTACATAGAGCATAGAAGACAGAGGGAGTATGATGCTTCGCTTCAAAGGGAGTGACTGCAAAATATCTTGAGGTTCGACATGGTACGATAGGATGGGAAGATTACTGATGACTCTAGGCTTTAATGAGAGTAAAGCAGATTCCAACCTTTGCTTCAAGGTTGAAGACAAAAGACCAGTGATGCTCCTGTTATGTGTCGATGCACTATTGTTCTATGCATGGAGGTGTGGACAAAGGAAGTATGCAGTAGAGATCCTGAATAGGTTTAGGATGATGGAATGCATGACCACACCTATGTCATCGAACTTGAAGCTGTTAAGTGATGCTTCATCAGAGTTGGTTGATGCTACGATGTATCGTCAGATGATTGGGTCCTTGATGTACCTAAGAACAGATATTTTCTTTGCTGTGAACACATTGAGACATGTTCACCTGATGGTTGCAAAGAATGCAGGGGTACAGTTGAGTATGGGCTCAAGTATGATGTGAATCAAAGATTAACCTGGAGGGTTATGTTGATTCAGATTGGGCAGGCAATGCCATCGATAGGAAGAACACTTCAAAGTGTTGTTTCAGTATGGGATCAGGTGTGATCTCTTGGTTTAGCAAGAAGCAATCCTGTGTGGCACTAAGTATAGATGAAGCAGAGTATGTCGCATCTTATTCAGCTAGTTGTGAGGTAGTATGGCTATGGAAGCTACTGTCCGATATATTTGATCTCTAGATGGATGCTACTTGTATACATTGTGACAACCAGAGTTGCATGTTCCATGACAAGTCGAAGCACATCGAGATCAAGTATCACTATATCAGGGATATGGTGCAGAGAGGAGCAGTGAAGCTCTAGTATGTTGCGATGGAGGAACATATAGCTAATGTGTTGACGAAGCCATTAGCTAGAGTGAAGTTTGAGTACTTCAGGGAGAAGCTTGGTGTTCTCCAGATCAAGGTTTCCTCCAAGGGAAAGTGATGAGATGCATAGCCATTCTGACGAGCAGGTCAGATGTAAGGGCTAATCCATTCTGTCATGGTGAGAGGATTCAGTTCCTTCCATGTCAGATATGAGTGCTGAGATGCATAGCCATTCTGACGAGCAGGTCAGATGTAAGGGCTGAGCCATTCTGTCATGGCTAAAGGATTAGGTTCCTTCCATGGCAGATGTGAGAGCTGGCCATTCTGTTGAGTAGGACAAATGTAAGGGCTACCACCATTCTGACAAGCAGGTCAGATGTAAGAGCAGAGCCATTCTATCATGGTTAAAGGATTAGGTTCCTTCCATGTTAGATGTGAGTGCTGGCCATTCTGTCGAGTAGGACAGATGTAAGGGCTACCACCACTCTCTGGGAGAGTGGAGGCACCTGGTCCATTACCAGGTAGCTCAGTCTGGGACTGGGGGCCATTCTGACAAGGGTGTAGGATTTGGTTCCTACCAGGTCAGATGTGAGTACATGCCATTCTAACAAGGGTGTAGGATTTGGTTCCTACCAGGTCAGATGTAAGTGCAGAGCCATTCTGACAAGGAGGTCAGATATGAGTGCTAGCCATTCTATCGAGTAGGACAGATGTAAGGGCTACCGTAATTCTGACAAGCAGGTAAGATGTAAGGGCAGAGCCATTCTGTTCATGGCTAAAGGATTTAGTTCCTTCTATGTCAGATGTGAGTGCTGGCCATTCTGTCGAGTAGGACATATGTAAGGGCTACCACCATTCTAACAAGTAGGTCAGATGTAAGGGCAGATCCATTCTGTTCATGGCTAAAGGATTAGGTTCCTCCCATGTCAGATGTGAGTGCTGGCCATTCTGACGAGTAGGTCAGATATAAAGGCTACCAAAGACCTACAAGGAGGTAGGCATACACCCAGCATGAAAGAAGGTTGGATCTCTATAACTTCCTATGACAAGATAGCACACACATGATGATGAACAGGTGAGATCCAGATCGAGCTATGATCCAGATCTAGTTATGATGACTCCGAGAGATCCAGATTGAGTGATGATCCAGATCTAGCAGTGATGATCTAGATCGAGTGATGATCTAGATCTAGTCCAGTGATGATGATCCATATCGAGTGATGATCCAGATCCAGTCCAGTGATGATGATCTATATTGAGTGATGATCTAGATCCAATGATGATGATCCAGATCCAGTGATGAACCAGATCCAGTGATGTTGATCCGGATCGAGTGATGATCCAGATCTAGCAGTGATGTTCAAGATTGAGTATGATCCAGTGGCGATGTTCTAGATCGAGTATGATTTAGTAATGATGATCTAAATCGAGTGATGATTCAGATCCAAATGAAAGATGACTTGAATATGACGAGGACTTGACGATGACCGAGATGATACAGAGAAGAAGACTTGTGCTAATAAATTGTGTCGAGAGAATACCTTCCCAGTTAAGAGGGAGTGTTGATGTAATTGTAACTTCAGAATGTATTCATCTGTATTTCTTATCTATTGTAACCCGATGTTTATTTCGGGATGTATTGTAATGTATTTGAGTCATGTCATACCCCGATGTTTATTCCAGGAAGTTTCTATAATGAGAAATTCATGTCAAGTCATTGTGGGTAACCCTCCTATTGGTCAAGGGTTAAAGTCCCCACAGTTGTGGGGCCCTTGGGTTATTAGACTATCCTAGTGAAGTTGACCCTAGGTGAGTCATTGTAAGTCATGGAAATAGTCCCCACCATTGTGTTACCCTCCTATTGGTCAGAGGAGGCAAAGTCCCCACAAGTGGTGGGGAACTAGGATTATTAGACACTCCTAGAGATATCGGCTCTAGTAATTAATTGTTAAGTGAGGCCGACATGTTGGAGTGCACTTCAAGTGAACGGAAGAATATAAATAGAGAGTGAGAGCCTCTCTATTTATCACTTGCAACACATCACTCACTCACTCACTCATGTGTAGCACATAGTTGAGGAAGGAAAGACACTGGGACTAGACAAGAAGAAGACTACTGCTGTCGGGAGTGCATCTTACTATTTTATGGTTTTACCTTTTGTGCTGTTTCTATCTCTGAGGAAGTTGCGGGGTTTTCTCCTTTATGGTTTCCCCAAGGAAAAATATTTGTGTCTCTTGTCTCTTGTGATGTGCTTGTGTTTTATTGCTATGCTTGTTATTCTCTCAGTGAAAAGATCTTAAGATCATAATGCTAGCTTATATGATGAAAAACTAACAGTTTTTACTGACAGAGAAAAATCTAAACTCTGTTTTAAAACCAATATTTTGAACTTTTCTCTCTGTTAAAAAAAATAAAAAAATTTCAAACTTAAACCATAATAAAACTTCTTTTAAGTTCTTAAACCAATTATTCATCAACACAAGTATCATAGCAGTAAAAATTTTTCTATTAAGCTAACTTAAAAATTGAAATTCCTAAATATTACAAGAAACCCTATAGTCTGCCAACGACCTCATAAAATCCATAGTTCATGGTTGAGTACAGGAATATCTAACATAGCAAGCCTTTAAAGCTTAAACATGATATAAATATATTTAAAAACCCTAACTTAATTCATTAAATCCATTGTAGTTTCCATTCAAGTTACGGCTTAATGGCCTTTTTACAAAAAAAGTCATGGCTTAAAAGCCTGTTCAAAAATAATATACTCTGTAAATAAAGCTACGTCCATGAAGGCCTCATAAGAATTCCATAAAACTATGGCCACAAGGGTTACATACTTTTCGCATCAAAATGTTTCTGTCTCAGTCACATGGCCTTTATAAACATTCAAAATATTTGATAACCAAAACTGGAGTTGCACCTCGTTGGAATTGTAACAACCAAACTCCATACAACCATCGCAGAAGGAACCTTAGGTAGGATCGTGGCTTACCAGGATGAACGACAACGTGGAGCCCTTTCGTGGTGTTTTGCAATGTCTTCTAACTCACCACATCAACCAAAAAGGAATCCTGTACAAGTTAAACTATTTGGGGTTTAAGCTCTTTCTTAATTCAAATAACGAAGATAATATAACACTTTGAAATAGTGTAGAAGTTTATAAAACTTAAAGGAATGATACCTGAATAGTTTCTGACCTCGGCCACGTAGAAGGAGGCTTAAACAAAACCCTAGCCATTAGATGAAGTGGGCTGAGCAATGAGGAGAGCCTCTATCAAAGAAACCTCAACAAGAATGTTCGAATCAAAAGCCAGGGACACACCACGATGAACTAGTATCAAGCCCACACTGTAACAGAAACAAAGTTCCCCACTGAACCCGAGCACAAAGATAAGCCCTCATAGAGGCAAAGAAATGGTGACAAAGGCCTCATACACAGAGTAAAAGCATTGGCAACAATGACCTCACACATAGAATAAATGTATAGGCAGAGATAAGGAATGGTATCAAGGCCTATGTGTCCATGATCCTGCGGCTCTTACTCTCCACACCAGTAGTAAGAAAGATAGATAAAATGAAAATTTTTAGGGTTTTTGGGAGACTTATATGGTTAGGTTCCAAAGTCAAAACCCTAATCAATAATCATCCACCACATGGCGTTGAAATATATTTTCAAGTTTTGGGTTTTGCACTATAGTTCAAGACCCATTGGAGCAGCCTGCACACAATTTTGTTATAAAAAAAAAATTAGTTAAAAACTTATGCAAATAAATCAATATATTTTCATTATAAGATGGATATTATAACCATAAAGAAGAATGTTGGGAGGTAGTCTTCACATAAACTAGGGTTGCATTTATATTTTATAAACCATGTAATGGTTACTAACTTATTGTAAAAGAATCATTAACCTGGTTAACATTATAAATAAACACCTTGTCAGAAACTGTAGGACTTGTAAAAAGACCTTGTAGAAAATATATGACATTACATTGGTTAAAAACATTTAAATATGTAAGCTTGGAAGTATAGAAAGAGCTATAGCTTGATTCTTAATATAAGTATTAAAACTTAGTTTTGTTATAGGGTAATAATTTTTATATCATATCCCCTTGTGAGATGAGGGTCATGCAAAGGCGAGGTTGGATAAATTTGTAGGAAAGGATCTTTTCTTTCCTTACACAAGCAGTAATACTAATGTTTAATGATATAATGTTCTTATTATTGTGTTTCTACATGGGTAGTACTTAAACAGTTAGTAGACTGTCTTCTGAACTAAATCTTTATTTCCAGGTATGGATAACAATCATTATATCTTTTGACTATACCTAGATATAGTTTTTCCTAGTTTATATAACATTTGAATATTGTTGAGACAGACACTTATAAATTATTATGGTATCAAGTAATAAGGTATCAAATGAGCTGGTATACAAATTTTCTTTATCTAGAATGGTATGCATGACCTAAACTAATAGTAAGTAAATTGAAGCTTGATGTACTAGTTATAGTCGAAGCTAGGTAGAAAACATCTGGATTTATGTTCAGATTTCCAATTACTTATGCTTACAAGAAATTAATTAAAACATAAATATATATATCAATGATACCTCCTTTATTTTGATCAAATATGAAAAATAAACAAATATACAAGCAATTTATTTTATGCTAGTTGAGATAATAATCTCGATCCGGACACTGGTTGCAAAACGTCTTACTTTTAAAATACCTGTAAAAGACCTGTAAAAGAAGCATCACTTCATTGCATTAGCTAAAAAGCTAAGTAAGCCTCGAACTTAACTGAAGTTCCTTAATATTCACAAACAGTGAAATAAAATTTAGCACTTAGAAAGTTAAACAGATGTTTGATTTCATAATATTCCAAATCATAACCTGCTAAATCAAATCTTTAATAATGATTTATGGAAGCAAATATTTAAGTATGCAGATCTAGAATTTAATAAAGTTTAAGCCTGATTATGTTAACTGTTAACAGTTAAATGTCCTTCAGAAGTGATGATGGTAAACATTTTATGTTATCATAAAATTTTTAAATTTTTACGAATTTTTGGAGTATTACACACATAACCATCCCGCTGCTACTAGAAGTGTCATTACGTTAGTGGTAGAGATTTCTTGATCATGGGTACTCTAGTTAGAACCCGATTTTCCATATGGTTCCCATGCTTAGTGTCCTCCTTAGGTATGGGAGTCCCTTATAGTCCCACCATGACTTCAAACAAAAACCCCATGTTCTTTCTCACCTATTATGATGGTTATTTCCCTAAGGGACTAACTCTGTATATCAAGTTGTAAATGCATTGCATGAGTCTGCTTTCCTTATTGAGATTAATGTCAGCTCTCTGCTTTACTTTTATAAGACATCTTTCTCAAAGTTGTCTCGATCCTATCCAAGTAGATCCTAATATTTATCCTTTGCATCTTGATCACCCCGTATCCGAGAGGAAACATTCCCCCGAATGTCCTTATCCTATATGTGTTTCCTTGCATTGTGCATATGTATGTTCCATTGCCTAGAACTAGTTTTCTTTCCCGTGATACACATTTCCTCTTTATTGTACTATAAGAACATTTTATTCTTTTTCAAACTTTATAATATCAAAAGACCAAAAAAAATATAAAATAAAAAACATAAAATCCGGACGGGAAATAATATTTTCTTATATTGGCAACAATCATGTTTCCTTTGAACATAACGCAGTTTATAACTCTATTCATCATGGTTTGGGTTTCTAGCATGACTTTAGGAGTTGTATGCATTATTTAGAGCTTTATCCATTAACTGGTTAAGCTTACAGTCACTATGGAGCCTCTTTTGATGCTTTCTATGTCACATTGTTGTCTTAGTTTGTACATTGAGTCTATGTTTCCTAAGTATCTCCATTTTCCTCATAATATTGTTTTAAGGAAGTATTTATCCTAATTCATCCATTCCTCAGTTATCTTGAATCTATATGTTGTCCCTTCTCGATACATCACAAAGCTTTGGTCCTAGCTGGCACCCTGGGCCTACTTTCACCATTGGTAGGCGACCTTGAACACAACAGATGACATATCATCATTGGTCATTGATTGAGTGGTTTAACTTGTGTTCAATGACAATAAATCTATTTACACAATTGGGTTCATTCTGTGTCTTGGATTCCATTAGACCCTATTGGTGGTTTCCTTGACTAGTTTATTAGTTTTCATCATTGGCTTCTATTTAGGAGTTCTTTCTTGCATGCTACTTGCATTTGGTATGCACGAGATGTGCACATGGTTAATGGTTCATGTACATCTTGTTCATGAAAGTTATTCCAAATTATATATCCTTGCTATTGTACCTCGTGTTGGTTGATAGGGGGTTGATTAATTCCCTCCTTCCAATGGATTCCATTCCATTGACTTTAGATCATTTATTCTAAAAATAGGATCTAGAGTCACTTGAGTTCCTTGATACTTGTGGTCATCAGTGGTAGGTTCTCTCACCATTGACAGATTTGGGAATACATCAATGTCCCTTGATCAATGGAATCTTCAAGTGTTCGACCTCAACACCTCTATTCACACTTCTTGAGTGCACTCGATACCTTGACACTCATTTTCATCATCGGTGGGATGTATCGCATCTGTTAAAGGTATACATCAATGACCGATAATCAGATAATGTTTCATCATGTTATAACTCACACCTCTATTCACATGGTGTGGCATGTACCATCGACGGTTTGTGTAGAGGATTTCATAGTATGGTGGCATTCCATATATGCTACTACCTTGATCACGATAGTACTTATTGGATTTAAGTTCTCATACCAGAGAAATGTGCCATATTATGTACCAGATGTCTTCATTTAGTATCGAGATCATAATCCATTGTTGGCTCAACCCTCGACCGACAAAATCCAGTCGACCGGGGTCCCCTCTGTCGACACTCGACTCACCGCGATCTCCCTAAGTATCATCCTAGACAGGTTTTACCCTGTCTAGAAACACCCGCATAGTGGATGAGGTCTCACCCAAGATCTTCAAGGGAGGGATGATGGAACCAAGTTTTCATCGTATAGAAGAGGGTTAGGGGCATCGTCAGTTCATCAATTCCATAACCAGATCAGATCAACTCTTTTAGTAAAACCATCCATCATTCATTCAAAACTACAACATATCTACCAGTGCAGGAACAAATAAAAATAACAACATTCATAAACAGTAAAAAATTGCATCATAGAGTCATATTTTAGATTCATTTAGCATTCATCATCGAGTTTGTAGGAACGAAAAGATAAAAGAAGACAACAAAAATTCCAATCAACATCTGTCTTATCATATTACTTCTACGCAATTGCTCATGGATTAAAAGAGATAACAATTCATCTCAGACATATATCAACCTCTATCAATCCTTACATAATGGTCTCTCTCCATTCTGTATACCCCAATATTAACTTATATCTATAGATAGGCTTGCACCTTTACATTCATGGTCTACTTCTAACTAACTCCTAACTGATTTAACTGACTAATGACCAATATCCACAAAAAATGGTCAACAAGTACAAAAACTGACACAAAATAATCAAAAGTAGTCTATCTTCCACCTATCGCACTATATTTGTCTTGCGCGGTGTCTTCTACACTTGCACAGCATCCATGTGGTTGCGAAACTTGCCCCAACCCCTTGCTAACAGGCCCCCAACACAGTCTTATGGCTCATCCTCCAGCCACGTCAGATAGGCTTGATGTACTCAGCAACCTTGCGTTTGTGAAACTGTCGAAATGTGTCATTTGTTGGGAATCTATCGAACTATGCAATTTGCTGCAACTGCCTCCTCTGCGGTCAATATCTGCTGAACTCGGCATGCCTCCGACCACAAATACTGGTTGTAAAACTTCTTTTGGCTCACCGTTACTATCTAGTTGGCTCCTTGTTTCATGAGTTCTGAGATTTCATGCCACCTTGAAAGCCATTCTAGCGTCCACACCCTTGTCATTCCTTGCATTCAGGCTCATCTCGGGCCACCTGGAATCGATATTGTTCCCTGTTCGTGTAGACTTGGTCAAGTGGGGCAAGAACTCTGGCCCCTTCCAGATTTCTCGTGAGTTTCTTGGTTTGTGCCTCAGACCAACTGGGAGAAATATAGCCAAGGATGACCTTGCCAGGGACTTCCATCTCACATACTTGCAACTTATTCTTCAATTTCCACTGATAAAGCATTTTTACTCAAAATATCCCCTGTAATCAAGGTGCACTGCATATTAGCTTAGGTTTCCATTTCCTTACGCAACAGATCTTCCTACCTCTACAACTTTGAACTGTGTAACTTCACCCCATGGTGTCCTCCCAACAATTGGCCATATGCTTATAGCACTGGCCTCACTTCAGATATCATCATTGTCATATCAGGGTCATCATTAGGACTAAATCCTGCATTAATGAATCGATTACATAGTCGATTCTTCCTTAATCCCGCTTAGATCTGCTATCATTAGATGTTACGTCAAAAGTGTCGTCATTCACCTGTCTTAACGGTTGTCATTGAGTGTTGATGTGATGTTCGGTCACCGTATTCTAGTTGGCAGAATCCGTTGTCTAAATGATGCTACTGATTCTTCTACTTGTTTAGCCTCTCCTTTTTGCGCAATTACTTCCTCTGGTGTAGCCATGTCCTTGCGCACAACCACTTTCTCAAGCGCAGTCACTCTTCTTACATGCAACTACTATTATGTTGGTGTAGCCCTTCTTCTCGACGTAGCCCCTCACTTCGATGCGACCAGTGTTCTCTTGGTGCAACCCCTCTCTCTTGGCGCAATCACAGCTTCTTTCTTATCTATCCTTCCCCTTCTTTGTGCAGCAGCTCAAGCAGTGTGCAGTGCTGTCTGGTTAATTAGATTAACTACTCTTTATCTAGTGTTGATTTTGACTATGTCACAACCCTACAACTATTGCAACTGATCCTTCTAACTATGTTAATGACTCATATTCTTATGCATCCCCTTTTGGCGCGCCCTTCCCCTTTTGTCTACCCTACCTCTACCTATATTTTCTTTCTTTCTTTTTCTCTTCTCCTTTTTTTAGTGCATACTACCTCAGGCATTACGCGGTTCTTCCCTCATCCGATAAGGCTTTAAGCAGCTGACATTCACAAGATTTGGCAGCACTACCTCACCTAAATACTGTAATTGAACTGCACCTCCATAGGTAATATAATTAACAAGATATGGACCTAACCACTACATCTGTAACTTACCTAGATGCTTCAAGAACTTGATGTCATAAAGAAGCACTAAATCCCCTTTTTGAAACTGTTTGTAGTTTATATGGCGATCATGCCACGCCTTCTATCGATCCTTCTCGACACACTGATGGAATCCTGCAATAAAACAGTCTTCTTCAAGCTGTATTAACTGTGTTGTGCACTCTTCTAGAATGACTTTATCATCCATGCCTATCGCGGCTAGGATGAACAGACTAGGGATGATATACTCAATAGGCATGAATACCTCTTGTCCATATACTAATTTGAATGGTGTTTTCCCCATCAATATGTTGCAAGTGGTGTGATATGCCCATAGCACAACTGGAATATTTAAATCTCAGTCATCTCGGTTAACATTACATACCTTCATACTAGCGCATGCTCCAAGATTTTGTTGAAGGCTTCTACGGTCTCGTTTTCATGTGGATGGTATGGTGTACTTTCCTTGTACTGTATCTATAGTTCTTCCTTCAATTATCATACTGTGCGATTGATAAAATGGCTTCCCTAGTCGCTCATCAATACTCTTGTACATCCAAACCGTGTCACAATGTTATCAAGCAGAAATCTTGCTATTGTCACAGCAGTGCAGTTCACAACTGGGCTATCCTACACCCATCTTATTAGATATTCTATTGCTATGATTATGTACCGAGCACCAGTTCTTTTCCCAGGTGGGTGGGATTTTCAGTGGCTAATGAACTATTGGAAAGTTCGCCTAAGCCACCGAAAGTTCCCTTTCCAAAATTTTATTAAAAACGTGATCAACAAGCTTTCGATGGTTAATGTGGTCCTGAGCCAAAACTGTTAGCTGCCGAAAGTCAGGATTTTCGGTGGCTAATGAACTATTGGAAAGTTCTCCTAAGCCACTGAAAGCTAAAAACTTTCAAATTTCTTGAAAAACAGAACACTAGATATTCCAGCTTTGTTAATCTCCCAAACATCTTTCATACTATGCCCTGAAATCTTCATCACTATGCAAAAATTAATTGTTTGAGTGGACCTATTGAAAATTAATTTATTTAGGAGATAACATCTGACTCCTACTCGGGGATGGGAACCTTCCTATGAGGTCCCAAGAACCCCAGACCAAAATTCCTTTCCTGAAAAAGAATAAAAATTAAACCTATCTTCTACTATTCCATTGGGCATGGAGTTTATTTTGTAAAAACAAAAGCAATCAACTAAACAATATTTTACAATAACAAGGCCTTAAAGCCTCAGATAAAATAGAGTTTTAGGAATCGCCCATTTACTGGGCCATCAAATACCTCTTCTCCTTCCATATTTTGAAATTTGAAAGTATTGTTCTACTGCACTTGAGCTATCACAAATGGACCTATCCACAGAGAGTCAAAATTTCCATGTTTTCCCTTGTCTTGCCTTACAATATCCCACTTGAGAACCCAATCTCCAACCTGAAAGTTGTCCACCTTTTCCATTTGATCAAAAATAACCTTGATCTTATTTTGATGAGCTTCTGACTTTTCCATCACCTGTTCCCTGACTTGCTACAACTCCACCAAATCAAGCATCCTCCTCACCATGTCATTTGGTTCATCTTGTTCCTCCTGAAATAATTTTGCAATTGGTAGAACCAGCTGAATGGGAAAAATGGCCTTAGTACCATAAACTAACTTGAAAGGAGAAGTCCCTATGGATCTCTTGTTAGTCACTCTATCATCCCATAGAGAAAACTTTAGCTTAGAATCCTAGCTTTTCTTATTATTCTCATGTAGTTTTCTAATGATCCTGACCAGGATTTTGTTGGATGAATCAACGAGGCCATTTCCTTGGGGGTAATAGGAGGTGGAATGCAACAACTGAATGCCCATTGACTCACACATATTAACCAATGCCTCAGATTTGAAAGCTGGTGCATTATCAGTCACTAGCCTTACTGGGCAGCCAAACCTGATACAAATGTTCTCATACAAAAACCTCATGATGACTTGGTGAGTGATATTCCTTGTAGGGACCGCCTCTATCCACTTGGTCATGAAATAGTTTGTGGCTACTAGGATCCATTTGTGTTGACCACTTGATGAAGGATTAATTTCACCTATGAAATCAAACCCCCACTGCTGGAAAGGACCATTCACTACAATAGGTCTAAGGGGCAAGGATCTGAGCTGCTTCTTCCCTATGAATCTTTGGCACTTGTCATAGGCTCTTACAAAGGTACACACATTAGAGAAAAGAATGGGCCAATATTACCTAGCTCTCAGAATATTGTGGGTTGTGGTATTCCAGTAATGATGGACTCCACATGTGCTTGAATTAAATTGATGCATGACTTGAACTGACTCTTCTTTATCTAAGCATCTCAACAAAACACCAGACATATATTTCCAATACAAGAGTTTATCAATTACATAAAATTTAACTGATTTAAGTTTAAGATCCCGTGCTTGATTTAGAGTGAGTCCAGGAGGAACTTCTAACTTTTGTAGGAAATGAATAATACCTGAGTACCACTCACATGAAGACAAATTCTCAGCTACTTGTTTACTGCCATGCTGCTGCTCCCCAACTATTTCTTCTATTGTTTCTCTTCTGCAAGTTAGCTGAAGTTATACAAATAAAATTCATTCCCAAAAGATCACAATTTTCTTTAGCCATGAGTTTAGCTAGACCTTGGCCTTTCACTATCTTGGTGTGTTTTACTTCCATGTCGAACTCAATAAGCTTGGAAATCCATTTAGCTCTCTTTCCATCAATGTCAGGCTGAGTTAATACATCCTTTACAGTAGCTGAAGGGACATAGGCAAGGACCTTGGCATGTAGAATGTAAACCCTAAAGGATTTCAATGACTTGATGAGAGCATAAGCCTGCTTTTCAATGGGATCATATTTTAGTTCAGCATCCCTCAATGTATTGCTGAAAAAGTCAATAGGGTGATCAAGGCATTCATCATCTTTTTCTAATAGCACAGCTGCCACTGTGTCATAGGATGCAAAAGAGAAAATGAAGAAACCCTCGGTGTAGTCTGGACTAATCAGAGTGGGAGATTCCATGATAGCCTTCTTGATGTCTTCAAAAGATATTCTTGCTTTCTCTGTCCATTTGATTTCAGCCTCCTTTCTTAACATAGAGGTTATGTGTTTTACCAGCTCAGAAAATTTTGGGATAAACCTCCTGAAAATTTTTATCTTACCCAGAAATGACTAAATATCCATTTTTTACCTAGGTGTGGACAAATTCTGGATCGCTTCAACTAGAACAGGATCAATCTTCACCCCTTCAGTTGAGACTATGTGACCTAGGAGTTTGCCCTCATTGAGTGCAAATTGAGACTTCTTCGGGTTCAGTGATATCCCAAATTTTCTACATTTCAGAAATACCCTCCCCAAGTGCTGCAAATGTTCTTCATGTCTGTGGGAGTAAATAGTGAGGTTATCAAGGTATATGAGAACAAAATTGTCTTTCAATCCTACAAAATCTAGATCCATGGCTCTCTGAAAAGTGGCCCCAGCATTCATCAGCCCAAATGGCATTTTGGCATACATGAAGGTGCCCTAGGGAGTGGTAAACACAGTTTTTTCTTGGTCATCAGGGTGCACATCAACTTGGTTGTATCCAGAGAAACCATCTAGGAATGACATGACACTAGCCCCTGAGACTCTTTGCAACAGATGTTCCATCTTGGGTAGTGGATAGTTATCTTTCTTGGAGCATTTGTTCAGGTTTTTGAAATCCACACAACCTAATCTCCTCGTTCTTCTTCCTTATCACCACTAAATTTGTAATCCATTTGGAATACCCTAGGGGGATTATGATTTTGGCTTTAAGCATCTTTTGGATCTCTTTTTCAATCACAGGCAGTAGGAGAGGAATGATGGATTTGAGCTTCTGTTTGAAAGGTACAGTGTCCTTCTCTAGGGGAATCCTATGTTGGATGATACTAGTGTCATAGGTTTTCAGGTCACTTTATTCCTAGGAAAAGATATCAGCAAAATCTTTCATTAGACTACAAATTTTGACCTCTGATCAGCAATCAACTTAGTGGATATATTTATGGGTTTTGGATGAATTTGGCTACCTATGTTTTGCTCTTGGATAGCAGGATCTTTCTCCTTTTTGGTAAGTTTAAAAGGGACATCATTATGATCAATTAGCTCCTCCAGGGGTACCATACCCCGAGGTATATGATTACTAGGAAACTGAACAATGTTTTGATCACCTACTTTATCTTTTAACTTGACCTTCTAAGACTCTTCCATATTTAGATTTTCTTGATCAATATGCATATTAGAGAATTCATCCACTACCTGGAGGAATTTACTAAGATCATCATCATTCTCAAAAACCTTCCAAAATTTCACATTATCGGGTAGGGATGGTCTGTACTTGACCTGGACATCATAGCTCAGTTTGGGAGGCAAAGGGAGAATGAACATGCTTGCAGAGACAGCAAGGGAGTCAACCAGATGGTTCATAGCCCTAGGTATATGTGAGAGTTCAAAGAACATGAAAGAGTCCCTGAGTTTCCATACCTCATCTTTGTAAGTCTTTAGTTTGGCATTCTTTGCTTGAAAAGTGTTGTTGACCTATTGTATGATAAGATATGCATCTCCAAATATCTTCAGGCACATGATCCCCATTTCCTTGGTAGCCTTCACTCCTAACAACAATGCTTCATATTCTGCTATATTGTTAGTAGTCTTAAAATCAAGTTTATAAGACAGATGAATAGTCTCTTTTGATGGAGAAATCAAAACAACACCTGCACCTACTGAGGCTTGAGTACTGGCCCCATCAAAAAACATGCTCCAAACTGATGTGGTTACTTCTTCGGGATTTTGATAAATGGGCTTTGTAAGCTGGATTGGAATTTATTGGGAGTCATCTATCTACAGAATACATGACCCAAAGTCTGTGTCCACTACATAGATAGGATGGTTCACATAATTCTTTTCATTGCTTATGATGTAGGCTAGCCGATTCTCTCTGTAAAGCCTCTTGGTCTCCCCCCCAAACATTGGGATTGTAGCATATGTAAGATCCATCTGAAGGGTACCACCCAGCCTTTTATCCATGAGTGAGACAATAGGAGACCAAACTTAGGAGGGATGTCAGCCACTACTATGTCCATCACTATGCTTTTTTAGGGCAACTGGGATAGGTTTACAACAAGGTCTTTGATGAGGCCTAGGCATTTGACTTTCCTAGAGTCAAAAGAGAACATGTCATGGTAGGGTTTTGTAATGCTGAGGCCAAGCTCATCCATTACTGCTTTTGGCATTAAGTTATGGGATGATCCTGAGTCAAGCAAGAAGTTGTGAAGGATCTTGTCATGTATATTCAAGGATATGTAGAAGGGTGGACAAGCCTCATCTAACTATTCAATTATAGGGATTAGGGTTACCATGGGTTTATCATCTTGCAGATTGACAAAGTCAGTATCTATGGGCATCTACGGTTGAAGGGATTTCAATATAGATGATTTGAAGGAATCATTCTTCATTAGATCTATTAATGGGAAAGGGATTTTCAATTTCTAAAGTTCTGACTCAAGATTGAAAGAATAGTACATCTTGTTAGAAACTTTTACCTCTTGTGATGGAGCTTTGAGTTGGACAAGATCAGGGGCTGCTGGCTGTAATGGCCTTTGCTGCTGTTTTGGAGTGGCAGCCATATTATTTGGTGGAACAACAATCTTCTTAGCAGGAGTAGTAGGCTGCTTTGTAGGAACAACATTCTTCTTAGGGGGAGCAGCAAGCCTGGACCTCAGATTCTAACCTCCTTGATCATCTTCTTGATACAATGCTTCTTCAGTGATCTGCTCATTCATTAGGGCTTCCTCATATTATGCTTGTGTCAATAAAGAGTAATTAACTTCATCCTCCATGTAGTTGATGTTGTCTTCTGCCTCTCCTTCTTCTAGTACAACATTTTGAAAAGGAGCTCAGATTCTTTGATCCTCAGCTTGATTCCTATCCCTCTGAAGGATATGAGATGGTGGGTTATTTCTTCTATAAGGGAAAAGAATAGGGTTTATGGGAGAAAAATCATTTGGCCCTTTACCCCTCATAGGTATTTTCCCTCGGTCCTTAATCTTAGACATTTCAGCAGTCAAACACTCCAACATTTTGGCCATTTTGTCAATTTTATTCTTTGATGAAGAAGCCCCAAGAGGATCTGTGGGTTGCTTCTTCCTATCTACTTTTCCCTTAACCTTCTCAAATGAAGCCATGTTGGATTCAACTTCCATGGAAGCATTCTACATGAGTGATAGGGAAGCAGATCTTCTTTCCCTCAAAAGAAGGCAGAACTCAGAGTCAAAGGCATTGGCATAAGTGATCTTGGCCAAGGTGTCAGTTGGCTTGATATTAGCAGGGATCTTGCTAAACATCTTGTTAAATATTTTGGTGAAGTTAGAAATAGACTCACCATTCTTCCTATTCAGATTGCTAAACTCGGTGATATAATAAAGGTGGTCTCTTCTCTCTCCCTAGTGCTTCAAAAATACGTCATCTAGGGATTCAATTCCTGCTATTGATCCAACAGGCAACTCTTTGAACCATTTCCTAGCCTGACCATCTAGACTTTGCATAAAAAACCTAGTCCACACATATTCTTGTTCTATGTTTATGTTCTCAACATAATTGTAGAATGCCTCTAGGTGTTCTTCAGCTGTGAAATCCCCCTCTCCAGTAAATTTAGGCATGTATTTGAGATAATCTCCAGTAGGCATATTAGAGAGGAGGTTAGGCAGATTCAGAGGGGCATACCTAGCTACAAGGATCCTTTCCGTTTTGGTTAGAGGGACATTCATATTGAAAGTGGGTAGGGAAAGGGTAGAAAAAGACACTGCTAGTGTGAGTGTTAGCTGAGAGAGTATTCGGGGTGGATTTATCTCAGTGGAGTTGCCAGGGATTGGATCTAGACAAGCAGTAGTGCTTGAATATTCCTCAACCCTAAAATTTTCTGATTCAATTATAAATTCCTGAGAATTATATGTTTCAGCAGAAACAGATTAGAATGGAGGTCTATTTGATATAACAGTAGATATACCTCTTAAAATACCTGATGTGTCTTCCCTTACATCTCTAGAGGTCTGTCTGAGTGAAGCCCTAGCTCTTCTTAGAATCTCTTCTGGATTTGAAACAGATGTTGCTGGTGGCCCTTGAGGGTTTGTTCCGGTACTTGGACTTTCTGAAGCCACCTTATTCCAATGGAGTCACCAGATATATCATTACAACCAGAATAGTGTCCATACTTTGTCTATCATCAAATTAGGATATATGTCATCTCCTAGGGAAGCTGAGCTTCAATCTCCTCTCCCCGGCAACGACGCCAGTTTGTTAGCACTCCAGGAAACTCCTCTAGGTTGTAGCTCGAAGATGCCTGGTAACTTAATTTTTTTTATGGTTTTTCTAAACGGATCAAGTCAAATGACCTAAAGGACCTCACACGCTCAAGACATGCATAAAACTCAATCAAAAGATAAGGCTTCTAACTACTAATGTTCAGAGGTTTGATAATAGGGTGAACAGATGGAGAACTTACTATGCTAGCAGATTCATATATAAAGCAATTACATATAAATGGCTAATCATAACAAGTAAAATTACTTGCAATTCAACTCATCAACATACAGATAGGATGACAGCAATCAGATATTAGATAACATGAATAAACCTGAATCAGACATTCAAGCACAAGTACATGACAGAAAAGATATGGAAGTTGAACATATAATAGCAAAAGAGCTTATATTAGATGATGAATAACATGAGAAGCTTTATAATAATAAGGGTCTAAAGGTCCTCGAAGTCGAACCTTTCCTTCAACATAAGTCTTAGGCTTTATATCCTTTACAAAAATATTCAGATCTTGAAAAGTTGGATCTGATTTACTAAAAATAGATCAAATAAACGTTTTTTGCAAAATTAGGTAAAAAACCCTAATTTAAGTACTAGTCTATTTAACTCTAACACTTATTCACTCATTGAGCTCTTTGATGATTACAGTGAGTACTGAAGTAGAGCTGTAACCTGTCATCTGATAGATAAGCCACTATTGGTAAAAAAACATGTAGGGTTTGTGACCCTTTCCTCCTTGATTGTATCCTCAAAACTGAATAGACCTCCTCCAATGGTGCTTTTCAACAAATTTCAGATTTATATTTCATCCCTAAGATAGTTGTTTTCTCCAAAACTGGTTCTATGTGCCAAAATATCTTTCTGTACCCCTTTTTTATTTCAGTTGTTAAGGAAGCAGAATCCTGGGTCTGTTAGCTGCCAAAAGCTCTGCTTTTGGTGGCTAATGAATAGCTGCTACGTTCGCTTAAGAAACCGAAATATCTATTTTCTGCAGAAAAAATTTATTAGCCTTTTATCAGCCTTTTACACTTCACTCCTGATTCTCTCGTACTCCTTCACCCTACATGGGGTTTGGCAAAACAACAACATCATGAGCTGCCTCAGGATGTTGCAAGTTTGTTGTTGCCTCTACTAGGGTTTCTAGTGCAAGATGAGCTTAAGGTCTAGGGTTTGAGTTTTTCTCCTACAACCTCATCAGCGTGATCATTTTTTAAAGTTTGGTGGTGTCCCTTGTTAGCCTTAGATTCCTTATTTTCAGTAGGACATACATCCCTCTCATTTCTAGCAAAGAATTGTGTAACTTAGCATTATTCTTGGTTAATATTGCATTATTTCTTTTTACCTCTCTATCTAAGATCTCCATTTCATGTATTTGCCCTAATAACTGGTTGATCCTCTAAAACCTAGGTTTTCTTGAGGAAGTCTCTGCTATTGGTTCATCCTGCCCTTCCCTTGGTGTTGGTGAAGGAAACTCTTCATTTTCTGTTGCAACCTGCTCTGTTAGGTCAACTTCTTCCTCCCTTTCTTCTTATGATTCTGAGTAGGGTAAGTTCAAAATATTTCCACTTTGTTCTAGGGCCTACTTCTCCTTTCCACTAAATTCTAGGTTTCTTTTAGCTTGGTTGGTTTTAGAAGTGGGAGAAGGCTGATCCATTGTTACTGGTGAGATAGCCCTCCTATTCCTTTTTCCACTCCTAGGGGTGGTGTATTTCTATGAAGGGTACTTTCCTTTATCTTCTGGCTATAGGCATGTTTCAAACTCATTGTAGAATAAAAAATATTCCCATGCTATGTTTCTCCTTTGTAGCAATTCTTGAACTATGAGTTGTATCAGGCCATGGTGAGATAACCTTCCTGCAATTTTAGTGGGCTGGGCCTTGACTTGATGGGCCATATTGGTTAAGCTCTTGTGGAGGTAGAAGGGTAGGTTTAAAGGGATTCTTCCTGTAAAATGGTTCATTAATTTGAAGTGATATATCATCACCTTATTATACCTACCTTCACAGGTTATATACACCAATATTGCTTTCAATAATTGTTGCCACCTCTCCTCTAGCCAGGTGGATGGAACACTTTTCTTCCATACTACATCTCTGTGTTCAGGTTTTAAATAAGATCTAAAATCCACATTTTTAGTAATGGTGGTCTCAAACCATTTCTCCCTAGTTCTTGGGAGTTCTATCACTTCTACAATTAGGGTTTCATCCACTAGGAACTCTTCCTTGCCTATCAGCACCTTAGAGCCATCAAAAGAAAAGGCGAATGCTTCTGCCACTTATTGGTGTGAACCCTGGATTTTCTCACAGAACCTGTAACATCCTGCATCTTTGAAGAATTGGAATACTTTTGGATGTGATCCAAGGTAGCTAATGTCCCCTAGTTCCTTTTTGAGAGCAGGTCCTCCTTCCTTTTTCATCTCTGGGTAGTGCTTCTTTGTACCTGCAAAAAATCGATATTCAAACTCTGTGAAGGAATTTAGCGTGCTGGTTTCAAAGATGGCCTTGAGTAGTAAGAATGCATGTAGATACTGTGGAGTGTTTTGAAGATATGGTGCTGATTTTGAGGGGTTAACCACTCGATTGGTACTTGAGTAAGTTGATGGTGGATTCTGGTGATAACCACGAGATAGCCAGCCTAGTAATCATTTCCAACTGGGACTTGATGCTTCATAGAGATTTTACTGCAGTCGTGGGATAGATGGAAAGAATATTAGGGTTTTTATTTCCATCAATCATTTCAGATCAATAACGACCTTTTAGCCATAAATTTATTATTTACTGCAGTCCCCCATTCTTTTCGGTGGTCTAAAGTTCTAGATTATGACATGCCTCATGCTGACAAGTTTGATTTTGATGGACAGATAACTGTTTTCCTTTTTTGGCCTTTTCGGTGGTTAAGAGAATCTAGGGTTTAATTCACAAGCTATCGAAAGCCAGACTTTTCGGTGGCTAATGAACCGTTGGTATGTTCGCCTAAGCCACCAAAAGTATCCTTCCCAAAATTTATTAAAAATGACGTGAATGAGACTTTTGGTGGTTAATGTCTTCCTAGACCGCCTCATTTAGCTGCCAAAAGGTGGGATTTTTGGTGGCTAATGAACTATTGGAAAGTTTGGCTAAGCCTACGAAAGTTCCCTTTCCAAAATTTTATTAAAAACGTGATGAACAGGCTTTTGGTGGTTAACGTGGTCCTGAGCTGAAACTGTTAGTTGCTTAAAGTCAGGATTTTCTGTGGCTAATGAACTGTTGGAAATTTTTCCTAAGCCACCGAAAGCTAAAAAATTTCAAATTTATTGAAAAACAGAACACCAGATATTCCAACTTTGTTAATCACCCAAACATCTTTCATACTATGCCCTAAAATCTTCATCACTATGCAAAAATGAATTTTCTGAGTGGACCTATTGAAAATTAATTTATTTAGGAGATAACTGCCTGCATGCGCTTCTTCCAAAATCTGCTTCTTCTCATGTGGTAGGACACATCATCGCAATATTTCATCAGGTCCCATTCTATATAGATGTCAAGCAATCAACTGGTAATCAGAATATTTAACTACCAGTTGTTTCTTTTGACTTGTGCAAAGTTCTTATGGGGCCACCTTGGTTGCCAAAAAATGAAGTATAGGATCATAGTGGTTGTCGGCCATGTTGACCCAGAATAGATGTGCATTGGGCAGTCCTTCTTCAATATTGGTAGCTTCTTCTCCTGTCTTGATTCTAGACAAGTGATCAAGGGCAGCGGTCAAGCGACCTTGCTTGAAAATAATCTAAAAATCAAATTCCTGGAAGAGAAGTAGCTAGTGGCATATCTTCCCCCCCAACAAAAGCTTGTTGACCAGATACTTCCATGTCGAATGGTTAATAAACATCTTAAAGTGGGATCCTAACAGGTAGTTCCAGAATTTTTGTAGTGCATAGACCATCTGCAGGCCCTCGCGCTTGGTGGTTGTGTAGTTCTTCTCCGCGAATGAAAACTTCCGACTGGCGAAATAAATTGGGTGATCTGGATCTCCCTCTCCTGGTTGTGCGAGCACTACATTGAGCACAATAAAATATTCATCAACATGCACATGGAATCCTTTGTTATATTCTAGAAATACTAGTATTGGTGTTGAATCCATCTTGGCCTTCAGCGTGTCAAAGATTCCTTGACACTTGGGACTCCTACTAAATACAACATATTTTTTCAAAATTTTTTCCATGGGAGCAGTGATCGCAGCATAGCCTCTAATAAATTTGTGATAGTACAAAGTGTGGCCCAATGTTTCCCAAATAAAGTTTACATTGGTCAGTGGTGGAAATATCAATATGAGCGCTATCTTTGCAGGATCAACCAGTAATCCTTGATTGCACACGATGTGTCCCAATAGTATCTCGAATGGTGCACAAAAAATTTGCTTTTTAGAGTTCAACGTGATTTGATGTTGTTGGAACCTTTCCAACATTAGTCAAAGGTTCTCCAAATGGTCTTTGATTAGGACGTATACTGTCCAATCATCCATGTATACTTGTAAGAAATTTTGAATGAAATATTTAAACACTGTGACAACAACTTGGGAAAAGATTGCAGGTGCATTCTTCAGCCCAAAATGAATCATTGTATATTGGAAGCAGCCCCACTCTGTAACAAATGTTGTCTTATGTTGGTCTTCCTTTGTGATTCTAATCTTGTGATAATCAGAAAAACCATCTATAAAGGAATACATTTCTTGACCGCCTATTCCTTCAAGAACTTCATCTGTGAACGAGGTTGGAAACAGGTCATGCAAATAGGAACCATTCAACTTCTGTAAATCGACACAAATCTAAACTTCACCTATTTTCTTATCATGGACCACCATGGGACTGATCCATTCTGATTCTTCTACTGGCTCAATGATTCCAGACTCTAGCATCTGGTCGAGTTCATCCTTGACTCTTTCTTTGTACCGCTGATTTAAGCTATATGGTCTCTGTCGCATTGGTTTCACATTTGGTTTTAGTGGGATCTTCATCTCTCCAAGATCGCCCAGTATCCCCTTCATCTCTGAGAAATTCATCGGAAAGAGATTTTGAAATTTAGGTAGTAGTTTTGTGATTCTTTCCATGGTCTCCTTGTACCAATAGTCCCCAACACTGGAAAACTTTGGGTTCTCTTCTGTACCAATGTTAACCTTTCTAATCTTCTATGGCTGACTCATGGGATCAGTTGGTACATCTGGTGCTGCAACATCCCTACTGCCTTCTGTCTCAGGAATATTAATGTTCCACAACTCATTGTCATCTTCAGGTTCGCCATACACATTGTAACATTCCATCATGGACTCAAAATGACAGTGCGCATGTGGATCAACTGGATATGCAATCGAAACCACCTTCAATATCACATCCTAGATGATCTGGAGCGCATTATTGACATCTGGATTGGTATCTATGAAACTAAAGGTCTGCGCAAAGAAAAAAGTCAGCTCCTCCCAAGTAGTTATTTCTCTGCATAGCTCTACTAATATGTACCATGACCTTGGCATTTCATCCAGTGTGTGAACAAAGGCATGGACCCATTCATCCTTTGGTCGCAATGCCCACAATGTTTGGCATTCCATCAAATGGTTGCTAGGGTCATTTCATCCATCATACCTCCTAGTATGGTATGCTTCTGCATCACTAAAGTGAATTGTCATCAAGCATCGACACTAATCCCATGTAGTAATTGTATTTTTGTGAGTTTCCCACTAGCGCGCTGGAGTAGCCTTCATTGCTTCCTCTAGTGCCAGTAGTCGCTGTGGTTCTGATACCTTTTCTTCAAAGTCCATTAAGAACACAGAAAGTTCAGGAAACCCTTCATACATGGGTAATTCCATGATCTTAGTCATGACATGGCGCAATGACTGTGTGATTAATCCGCACTTTGTAAAGGACACCTCATGCATCCAATTTTTCTAATTTTCCTTAGAATCAGAAGTTGCAGAACTAGCGCTGCGCCGACTGAGTTCTTTGTCGGTTGTGGGGTGAATATAATATTCAGAGATATTGTAGGAATGATCCCACCCCCTTACAACTTCATCTTTTATTGGTTCAATGTATCACCGACCTTCATTAGATTCCATAGGCATGATGACCCGAATATCTTGGTTCTCAAAATTTATCATCCTTTTCTTGAAGTTAATGACTGCCATGCTGTCGTTGGCCCATCCAACCCCTAACAGTACTGGGTAGGAGCCTTCACCATTTACAACCTCTATTATGTCAAAATCAACCCGATTCCTCATACCTTCAACATATACAACCATATTGGATACCCATCCATTTGGTTGCACCTTCGCTTGATTAGCTAGTCACAACTGCACTGGGGGCCATCCCAATGTCGATTGCCCCATATTTTCCCATGTCATCTTTGTTAAGATATCTATGTCCGACCCTAGATCTAGAATTACTGAGTTGACTTCATATTCTCCAATCTGAATATTCATATGCATCTCCTTACCTGTCTTTTTATTATGTAAAGAGTTTACCGTGGACTCCTTACCCAGATGGTGCAACAATTTCTCAATATCAGCCAAAGCAGCTAGGTATTTTGCTAGCGATAAACAACTCTCAAGGAATTTTTTCAAGGTACCATGCTACCATGATGGTCCTTCCTCTAGTGTGGAATCGAAAGTGGAAGGAATTTCAATGACAGGTGACTTACCAAGATTTTTTCCGATCGCATCCTTGCACCAATAAATGTCTCCTTTTCCATTGCGATATTGAACGATGCCTTTTTCTATCCAGCCAGTTGAATCTGTGGGTGGGGCCCATATCCTCCTATCGCAGCTCCTGCTTGGGTGACAACAACAACATCAACATCTGATGTTCTGGGATCTGTTGATATCATTGCTACCATTGGTCCTTGATTTTGGTTCATTGGGGGATTATGAGTTAGCAACAAATTATGGTTCAATGGGGGGTTCATCAGTTGGTTCATAGCTTGATTCTGGATTGGAAATTGATTGTAGTTGCTAGTTCTGGTTTTGTAGCTGATTTTGAGTTTGGACCTGGTTTAGGCTTTGCAACTAAGGAACGTTCCCATCCTTCCATCTCGTTCTTAGTTGTGGGAAGTTTTCTACCATGTGATCAATCGTCATGAAATATGTACATGAGTGTTGCAAGTGTGGTAAATCAATTTGATAGTGCCCAAATACCCCACAATTGTAGGATTGGGATGATTCACGACCCTGTCCTCCTCCTCTTCCTCGGAATCCTCCTTGTGGTTGGTGCTATGGCTGAGCCATCTGTTGTGACATGGGATTTGGATACTTCTGAACATACTGGGAAGCTTGAACATACTGTGGTTGCAGCTGAGGCATTATCATTTGATTGTACTGTGGCTGGTGCGCAAATTGTGGTTATGGAGCGAACTGTGGTTGAAGCTACAACGGTATAAATTGTATCTGCGGTGACGGTGTATACTGTGGTCAGGAATTTAATATCTGAGGTTGCATGTGAGGCTGCTATACGATGTGAGGGTCTTCACCCTTCATAAAGTATGAATCATATGCTCTTTCCTGCAGCAGATCGTATGCTCAATAGTCCTTGTCTTCATGTCCCACCGATTTACAAAAAGAACAATATAGATTGGTTGGTTTTGATACCATTTTCTGCATGTAGCTACATTTCTCGTGTTGGTGCCCATAAAATTGACATATGTGGTACCATGGTATGCTACCACAACTTAATGGATTTGGTGCTCTCGAAACTAGATAATTTCAGAAACTAGGGATGTTTTCCTTAGTGTTCTCATCTGCATGACACCGAGTGCACCAAATATCGTCGCGATATTCCTTCTCCTTCTTGGTGTCTTGTAACTAGATTGTTAGATTTTCCATCTGTGCCTGGATCTGATTCATGTCCAACCGGTGAAGCTTCTAACTTCATCGCAATCTCCAGAGCCTCACTCTGTGTTGCGATCTTCTGCTACATTAGTGGTTTCTGGATATGAGGTAATAGGGCGGCAATAAAACAATATTTATGTTGGACATATCTCATCTCTAATCTAACTCATTCTATCAATGTCTTGAACCTCTGGTCGAAGTCCCACACAGTCTCATTAGGAAACTGCTTTATCTCTTTTAGTTTAGTAATATATTGAGCCTCAGACTTAGGCTTTCGAAACTCGTCAATTAGTCGCTAATGGTCATTATCCAATGTTTTGGTAGGCGTCCTTGTAGAAACCTGGATTAATTTCATGAACCAATCTAGCACACGACCCCGCAGGGTAGTTGCTAGTTTGCCTTTCTTGACATCATCATCGGACATCTGTTGAGCTGTACACACTGCCTCATAGAGGAACCATTATTGCTCGGTATCGTCAGTCTCATTCCCATGAAACAAAGGTAATTTAGCTTCGACTCCTTCCATCCTCGACCTTCTTCCTACAGAGACTTATCTACTACTAAACTATTGTTGACATGTCGGGAAAGATGATGTAGAATTCATGTTTCTTCATGAGTTTGAAGTGGTGTGCAGAGGCATGGACACAGTGCTACTGGGGTTTGATCTTGCTGCTACACCGGGCGTAGTCTGGGTCTGGTCATTCTCTTCATCGCTTTAGGGTTTCTTCGTCCCATGTGGTTATCCTTCATGGTTTTGTGTTTCATTCATAGTAGGACCTCCCCCTATCCTCTACCTCTTCTCCTTTCGAAACCTTGCTCCTCCCCTTGTACAACCACTCTCTTCCTTGGCTTCCCTCATAATATCATCGAAACTTGCACCCATCTACCCCTTACCTTCCCATTCATCTCTCCCCTTTAGTCACGACATCCACCACCTCCGCACACCATAGTTTTACTACTCTAGGTGCATTTTCAATATGCCCTTCTCACAAATAAGCATTTTAATTGACAACTGTAAAGACAATAAGAACCTACCTTTGGGTCCATTGAAGAATTCCCATTCTGCTTCTTTGTAGTATTTGGTAGCATCGATGAAAAATTCAGTAATATATCCCTCCAGGATACTATCCATATAGACCTTGACAACTCGTGATGCCCGATTGTCAGTTTCTTGTAGCTCCTTGGTTAACTCATGGGTCCAATATGTTGGTTCTCCTCCTTGGAAATTTGTCTTCTTGTATGTGAACTGCACCAACAACTCATATAGTATAATAGGGAACTCACAGAAAAAATACTTGTGAGGACCATTGTGTGTGTAGTTCTCCAACCACTTATCTGTGGTCAATCCCAGGTTCTTATTTTCTGCTTAAGAAAAATCTCACAGTTTTTGGTCAAACCAATCTAAGATTTCTGGTCGTATTGGATGCCACATCCCCTCTTCTTAGTCGCAACAAGGTCTCAACAAAAAAACCATTTGTTGGCTCAACCCTCGACCAACAAAACCCAGTCGACGGGGGTCCCCTCTATTGACACTCCACTCACTGTGATCTCCCTGCGCATCAACCAAAATGGGTTTTACACCGTCCAGCAACACTTGCAGAGCGGATGAAGTCTCACCCGAGATGTTCAAGGGAGGGTTGACAAAACCAATTTTTCGTTGTATAGAAGAGGGTTAGGGGCTTTGCCAGTTCATCAGTCCCATAATCAAATCAAATCAACTCCTTTAGTAAAACCATTCATCATTGCACATCATTCATTCATAATTAGAATAGATGTACTAGTGTAGTAACAGATAAAGATAACAACATTCATAAATAGTAAACATCGCATCATAGAGTCATATTTCATATTCATTTAGCATTCATCATCGAGTTTGCGGGAACATAAAGACAGGAAAAGATAAAATAAGACAACAACATTTCCGATCAACATCTATCTTATCATATTACGTATGTGCAATCACCTACAGATCAAAACAGAGAACAATTCATCTCAGATAGATATCAACTTCTATTAATCCTTACATAATGGTCTCTCTCCATGCTGTATACCCCAATATTAACTTCTATTTATATATAGGCTTGCACCTTTACATTCATGGTCCACTTCTAACTAACTCCTAACTAATTTAACTGAATAATGACCAATATCCACAAAAAATTGTCAACAAGTACAAAAAGTGACACAAAATAATCAAAAGTAGTCTATCTTCTGCCTATCGTGCTATATTCGTCTTGCGCGGTGTCTTCTACGCTTGCAAAGCATCCGTGATGCTATGCAACTTAACCCAACCCCTTGCTAACATCCATTGTGTATTGTATGTGGCCGTGACCACTTATGACATATGTCTATTATGCTTATTCATGGGAATTGTACTTATATGTATTTGGGACTGTTATATGTACTCCAGATATGTAGTCATGTACATAGAGTTATCATTGTATCATGCTAACGAGTGGCTAGTTCTTCCACCTGGATCTTCACTAATCCACTCTTGAGACTAATATAATGTATTACAACCATCATGTACCTCTATGAATTCACATATTAGGGGGCATATGTTATAGCATGATTTTCCACACCTCACGAACCATGCCTTAATGGCCTTTCCTTGTCCCTATGCAAACTCCCTATACCCCTTTTACTCATTATAGCCCCGATGCTCCAGTTTAACCATTAAAAAGTCATTTTTGAAGACATATGCAAGTCATCAGCTATACAGCTCGCGTATATGAATCTTCCATCATTACAACTCGCGTACATAAGGTTTTGTGCTCAAAAACAAATTTTTATTTTTATTTTTCCTCATCAAGTAACAAATACCTTGATCATTGGCCTTCTATATGCTAGGAAATGCTCCAATTCGACCCTCCATTTCCCATTGAAGGGATATATATTGATCCATTGTGAAACATTGGAAGAAGGTAAACTTTGAGAGTCAAGAGACTATAGAAAAATTTTTCCCCATTACCATCTACTTGATTCTACATCCCTTTGTCCTTGTTGATAGATCCATTTGTGTTCATCTCCCAATATCTTCATTCCATTTTGTGAGATTTCCTTATATGGAAGATTGAAGTGGTGGAAGGCCAGGTGGAGGGACTTGGTTTCTCAATTCAGATGAGGTGTCGATATTGGTTGTCATATTGTATCTTTTTTTTACATTAATAGAAATTTCCATTTCTCGTCCAAATTTCATGTGCAATTGTTTATATTTATCTATGGCCGTAATTGATTTATACATGTTTAAATGGATTGTGCTAGACTGAATACTAACACTTTATATATTTCATGCTTGGATATATGTTTGTTTTTTAGTGCAAATTATAGGGACAAGCCTTTGATCGTGAGCTCAATGGTGGTGTTCTCCAAACATTCGATTGAGGTATAGTTTCGATCCCTTAGTTGTTAGTTTCTTTAATTTATCTAGCATGCTTGAGAATATATCTTATTTTTGTTGTCATACTATATGTTATGGTCTACCCCAAACAATAGGAATATTTTCTCTGTAACACTCACTAAGAATCAAGTTCAACAAAAATTTCCCCATTTGATGGGGAAATTCAATGGAATGGAGACCATTTCTTCATAATGAGGGAGGAATGATCCATATGGGTATAGGTGGCCACCCACCTATTCCACTGACTCAAAATAGTTTTAGGATTTTTGGCAATTTTCTTGTAAGGTTTTTCAAGGCCCAAACTTATGGAGTTGTTTTGAGGCCCTAAACGACGTTTTTTGGTGATCTGGGGGTCAAATGGTTTCTATTAGAATGCATTTGTCCCTGGTTGAAAGTTTTAAATATTGAATATACCTTTCCAATAACCCATTGAGGGTTCCGAACATGGATCGTATGAAAAAATTATGACCCCAAGAAGTTGACTATTTAAGTAACCACCTTGGGGCTGCAAACTTTATGACGATTCTAATCCTAGGGATAGATTAATGGTTTTTTCCTCTCCAACGATTTATGATAAAAGGCCCTTCAGCCTCCTTTTTTGTTCAACTTTTCATGAGTGAGTGTATCTTCCATGTCTCATCTCTGAGATGCAACTACCACCATTGTAGTTGTTTTTGTTTTATAGTTTGTTGTGTTTCATTAATTTAATAGAATTTGAGTTTACTGTATCGCTGTGTTTATTTCGATATATATGTGTATGTGAATATATATATATATATATATATATATATATATATATATATATATGCTCTTTCATTTTGTTCTCACATAAATCATGATCAACATGATTTATAGTCATGCCTGATAACCACTCTGATAGAGTCTAGTCCCGTAAGAAAAGTCTTCGTACTTGGAAAAATAAGAAATGGAAAATGAAAATGCTCTAATATAAAAACAAGGGAAAAATGAGTAAAATTGGTGCCTATTACCTAAGCAAAAATTCATAGGTTCGATCTCCACCAACGTTAGAAATTACTAATATATTTTTGGTTCAACCACTGGTTTAGGAAGGTTTCCATGTTGAACCCATGATAAATTGACTTCGAGGATTGTTTAGTTGTCGTATTGAGGTAAATATGAAATTCTATGACCTTGGATATTCAACTCCTATAAGAGTTTTAGAATTCAAAAATCAATTAGTACTCCCAAGTCTTGGAGTTGTTTCAAACCCTTTAAATGAGAGTAGATCACCTTTAAGGTTCGTCTAAGTGGTGATGTTATAAGGCAACCCTAGTAATTGATCAAAACCTCTAAATCCCAAATATTCAAGGTTGCTTGACTTTCCAAGAATGTTAGCTCCAATGTTTAATATTTTATGTTTTTAACAGTGGATTTTATATGTTTTTGAAACATTGGGTACATTATTAATGATGATGGCGATGGTGGTGGTTATTACTGTCCATTGAAACTTGTATACTTTACTAGTAACAATTGACTGAATAAATATAATAACATATTCAAATTAAAGCATAATATTTAAATCTAAATGTCTTAAATGTTTGAGTCCTCCAAATTTATTAAGGAATGATCAAATACTTTTTTAGTTGTTCAAATCTAGTTGTTCCAAGACAAGTAGATCAGAAAATTATGACAGGAGAGTAGTTAAAACTATACATTGTTTAGTTGATCTCATGAAATTTTAGAGGAATATACAATATAATGATGAGAGTTGTTAACACTTTAAACAAAAACATGCCAACGATATAAGAGAATGGTTAAATGCCAAAATAAAATTAATAGTTCACACATAAACTTGCAAGATGTGAGATTTTGTTTTACTACATGTAATCATTAACCCCACCCACTCTTCTAAAAGAAAACATTTTATACAGAAGGTTTAGTTAAAGTGTTTCATAATAGAAAGTGTAAATTTAATGTATGATTTTGTCTGAAGTTAAAACATACTATTTATAACTAAAATTTAGGAGCTAAATTTCACCATGGGCCAAAGTATCAAGTGCCATTGGGGCATATGGACAACCAAAAATTATCCATAGTAACATAACCAATTCCAACCTCATGTCCCTAACCTCTAAGGTGACCACCCTTTCACCTCCAAGAATATCAACATCGCGGATCTTGTTGGACTTTCAAGTTTTCCAATCATTACTCTTTCCAAGTTCTGATCTAAATTTTGGAATACCATATTGCAATGATGCATGTATTTTTGTTGCGATGACATGAAAGCACACTATATGAATCACACTTTGTTCCTCCCTCATTGACCATCTATACTAGAAGCATGACAACACTTTGAACAAAGATTCAGAAAGAATTTCTACCACATATATCCTACCAAGAATTCCTCCAATTCCATCATCCTAGGTATCTAAATTCCTAACATGTTTGACAACAAGTATTATATAGACTTGATAAACCACCTAGCCCTCAATACCAATTAGGATCTTTACATCGACTCCCACACCAGAACACGCATCAAAGAATTTTCCCTTGATCATGATATTTTCTTTTAGAAATTTTCAATTTCCATGGTAAAGACCATCCAATTGATCATGATGATGAGATCCAAAGGGAGAATCAAGAAGAACTGTCATGTTCACATTCTAGCTTCTATTATCAAATTCATCATAGATTTCATAGAATCTTATATGCCCTTCATATAAACACAAGATATCCTTTAGTTACATGGTTTATTTATGGTATATAAAGGGTTCTAATTCATGGAGTGTGCTTCCTTTTTGTTTGGTTTTCATTCATGGAATGCAATGCTTTTTTTCTCTTAAATTTTGGATGTGTTGTTGTAAATAAATAACTGTAAACAAATGACTTGCATATTTGATGCTCAAAATGCAATAAAATAAGCGAAATGTTTTCTTTGGATAGAACTTATTGATAGCTCTCGTAAGTGTCTCATAACCATAGAAGGCCAGTTTACAAAGTTTATCTATGTTAATTTTTGAATTTTTAAATTAAACCTAGTTATCACCCTATGTTATTAAACTCATGTAATGTGAATCATAGAATATTTTTTCTAAGTTTCACTATGTTCGTGTTTGAGTTTTTAAAATTTATGCATTTTGAAAAGGTTTTTATATGGGATTTTGTTGGTTTTGATTGACAAGTAGGAATGAATAGACTAATTTCCCCTTTGAGGTGGCAATGGGGGATGTTAAAAAACATAAATTCGTTGAATTTTGTGGTGGGTATATGTGTTCTACCTAGTTTCTTAAATGTACGTGTAAATTATTTTCTTCCTTTAAGTTGGAGATGCCATTTGTTAATAATTGTTGGGTTGAATGTGCTCCACATGGATTATTAGACATACACAACCCATGCACTTTACTATGTATAACCGTAATTGTTGAGAGGTTGGTGGTGAAAGTGCAATAGGTTGGGTTTGTGGGGTCATTTCCTTTTACACCAACCATTAAGAGAAAGGATCATATTTTTTAGGTCGTTGTTTTTCTATATATTTGATGTTGAATTATCCCTAGTTGTTGTGTTATTGATGCCTTAGATTTTGATGTTGCACTCTTCTTGTGCCTTGTGCTTAATTGTGTCTTGTTGTGGTTGTTGGTGGCAAGAGTGTTGTAGTGAATCTCGCTAGTGTTCATCTACATTCTTGGGGAAATTGCTTCGGGAATTGAACCCATGATAGTGTTCATATTACATGCTTGGGAATTTTCTTAGGTAATTGAACCCATTTGGAGGCATCTCACCACTTTCTCTTATCCAACTAGCCAAACCCTAGATAGTGATTTTTTTACTATGGATGCAAAGCCAATACTATTTTAGCTTCCACTAGTTCTAATTTTTCCCTTTGTAGCCTATATTATTTACTTTCCTCAATTCTAAGAGGTAAAAATAGAATTTGTAGTCCTCTTTGAACATTGTTTTCTTTGAGGCTCTTTTTGTCTACAGATGAAGTATTTCCTATAACTTATATATTGAATTAGATTTTCCCATGAGATGTGTGATATACTAGGTGCTTATGAATCCCCATTGCTTGTAAGCTGTACAAATTATGATTCCTACATGATTGGAAGTCATTTTAAAAATTTCAATTGTATTTTCGCTATATTGAAAGAGATGTATATGACCAACCAAAATCACAAGCCATATCCTAGATAAAATCATTCCCCATACGTTAGGTACATCAATAACTACAACACCGTTCAATATAGAGATATTTGGATATGCATCAAAACTAACTTTTAAGTCCTTGATAAAGACTGTGAACCTGAACAGGTTTTGAATCTATGTCACACACATATTTATAAGGTGTTGTGGTGGTTAGGCCTAATTGTTGCATGAATTTAAAATCTATAACATTGGTCAATGCTCCTGCATGAAGCATACAGTTTAAATATGAAGTTACCTGAGGGACTAGGAAAAGGAAAAGAACCCTAGAATTGCAAAAAATTTTTAGGACATTCACGTCAAATATTTACCACATATCAATGTTGGAACCATAGCACGGATGCTAGATACGATTCAAAAGACCAATGCATATCCGATGTTGTTCATCAGATATCCAACGGTAATTTATTGGTTATTTGACGAACCAATATAGTGACTTCATCAGATAGGCGACAAACTAAGAAGGGGGGCGCATTAGATATCCTACGAACTTCCATCGGGTACTTGACGGACCAACAAAGTTACTAAAATGAGTACCTGATACAACATCATTGGTTATCCAATAAACCAATCAAGGGCAAGCATCCAGAATCCGATGAACTTTCATTAGGTATTCAACAACCAACAAATCTACTGTATCAAGTACCCGATGCAACATCATTAGTTAGTTGACTAACCAAACAAAATATTCATTGGGTATCTGAAAATCAACCATCATATAAACAATCAAAAAATAAGGAATGTTAAAAGTATATCCGACAAATATCCAACGAATATCTGAAAAACAAGCATTGGATAACCGACGACCAAATAAGAAATGTTCAACAGAAATCCGACGGATATGTGTCGGTTATCCGATGATTAACACTTAAAATATCTTAAAAAAATGTACAATTGAATTCTTAAATGTGGTGGTTATCTAATGTCCATTATCTTAGATATCCGACGATAAGTGAAGCGTCTGATAGTCGATTAAATTACACTAACGATTGCTGGATGTTGTTTTCGTGGGATAACTGTTGTCATTATATTGATGATTCAACAAATGACCATCATATTTTTGTCCATATGTAGTAGTAAATGGAGCTCAATGTTGTTTCTTTGAATATGCATGGTGTCATTTTTAAAAATCCATACTTGTGGGATTGATAAGCTATCCATCAATGACAAAAGAATATGGACAAACTTAATAATAACTTATCAAAATGTGGACAAACTCACATAGGTACAAACTAAAATGATCCAACAATATTCACTAGAATATTTTAGAGAAGATACCCTTGAATATACCACTCAAATTACAACTTTTACTAGAATTTTTAGAGAAGATACCACTCAAACTACAACCCAAGTTACCACCAAAAGAATTCATTTTCGAATTTGTTATATTTTGCACCTTTTCATGTTTAGGTGGAAATTGTAATGTTAGTTTTTATTTACAATAAGTAAATACCCAATAAAAAAAATGTCCAATATCTCCATGAAATTGTCCACAATTACGATGATACATATCTAGTATAACATTTAACATAATGTCTAATATAAACTCTATTTAGATGTTGTAATAACTATCTTACAAAGCTTCATATTTCTTTCCTTAATTGAGTTGCAAATATGACCTCATCAATATTCTTAGGATAAGTCCATGAAGATAGGTAGCTATTTTTGTTGCTTTTTCGGATGGTAAAATGATGTCTTATATGTTCAACTTACTATAATAACTTATACTTACATTTGAAATCTAATTTTAAAAAAATGATTGCTTGGAAATTGGTTAACTATCTTATTGAAACAAAGAGGTTGGTCAAAATAGTTGGAACATAAATATATGTCAATACATGTTAAGGGTAAGTTTTATTTAACATAAATTTATAACATAATAAGGAAAATTTTGAATCTAAAAGGGTCAGGGATATTTATAAAAGAGGATCTCATTCCAATAGAGTGAGTTAAATTAAGAGATAAAGTTCAAAAGGTGAAAGAAGCTAAAAAGGAAGGAAAGTGAGAAATAATTATAAATATAAAGGTAATTATTAGAGATAAGGAATACAAATAATAGTAAATTGGAATTTGACACTCTTAAGATCCTCTCTTGGAACTTTCATGGCTTTTGATAGAGTAAAGGCCCCAAGTTAAGTTGGATCTTAAGAAAAATTAAATTATACTACTAGTTGAAACTTAGGAACATGAAGAATATAGATTCCCTAACATATAAGGATTTATTGTGTGGTCAAAATAGTATAAGGCATCCTTTGGAAATGGCATTGGAGACACAACTTGTTACATAAGGAAGAACCTAATGCATTTTCTCACATGGTATCATATGTCCTCCTCCTACATTTTAGTATGTTGATCCCACACCTTTAGCTCCTACTCCTAATGTTTAGTTTACAGATCCTACACCTCCAGTTGTTACACTTATGAAATGGGGCCAAAATATAAGGGAGTTTCTAGTACTTGAATTCGTGATCCAACATATCCTTGTGGATACACTCTTCGTTCAGTACATTTGGTTCAATGCTTATGACACAATACATTAAACTATAATATTTTCCTATTTATATAAAATCAAGTGGTCTACCTGAATGGGAAGAAACTAAGGAAGAAGAAATAACAAGTTTTCACATAGTGAAACAATGTCATAACACCTTCGTTCATGGGATATTAAATAATACTCCTAATTTCACTAGATATTGATAATTAATAACAAAAATCATTTTGTTGAGCCCCCATCCCAATACATATTTCCAATTAAAAAAACTTTATTTTCATGATATTTTCCTTATTTTTAATAGAAGCCCCTTTTTATAACCCCCAATACCTATAAAACCCCCATACCTTATTCCTCGTCCCCCAATACCTACAATATATTGACCTTATTTTTCACAATTAAAATACCCCTTTTATGAATCAAAGTGATAAGATATTGCTCAACAAGGTGAATCCCCCGTAGAAGAAATGAACTTGTTATTGAAAATTGACATTTGGTATCTTGTTCCTCTTCCTGAAGATTATTGTATTGTTCATTGCAAGTGAATCTATACAACTGAGTTTTCAACAAATGGAATCATGGATAAGTGTAAGCTCATCTTGTTGGCAAAGGTTTCTCTTAGTTTAAAGGACTTTATACTTAAAAAAAATCTCCTGTTGCAATTATTGAATTAGTTTGCATTTTTATTTACTTGTTGTTTGTTCTTCAAATCCAAAAATCTGACAAGATAATATTTATCTCATATTCTGACTATGCGATTAATATTTTTTACCGATTATAGATGAAAGACTACAAATCTACCCCTACTCCTTATCAATCAAGGGTTATTTTTTCTTCCAATTGTTCAACTCCTTTGGTTGGTCCTACTTTGTATAGACTATTCGTAGAAAGTACTTTGAACTTGATCCATACTCTACCAATATTTTCATTTTTTGTTGGTATAGTCTCATTGCTTAAGAAGTATCCTTATAAATCTCATTGGGAGTAAACAAAGCTTTCCTTTGCTACATCAATGGTACTTATTAGTTTGGAATCAAGTATACTTTAAGTTGATTCTCTAAGTTAGTGGAATTTACAAATTCATATTGGATAGGTAATGTTGATGATCACAAGGCTACACTTTTCAACCTTGGTTTGGTTCTTGATGCTTGGTCCAATGAAAATTAACATGCAATCACTATTTTTTCTACAAAGGTAGAGTATTGAGGCACTATTAATGTTGATTGAGAAGTTTTTGGATTTGACAATTTCTCATAAAGTTTTATTTTTCTTAGGATTATCCTACAACTCTTTGGTGCAATAGTCACATTGCCATTCACATAACACACAATTTAATTGAGTACTAGTGTAACCAACACATTGAATTCCATATGTACTACATATGTAACTCCTTCATTTTTAAGTTCATGACTTGTTAGATCTCCAGGAAAATCCTCTAGGTTGCAGCTTGAGGATGCCTGGTAACTTAAATGGTTTTAATGGTTTTTGTAAATGGATCAAGTTATATGACCTAAAGGACTTCACACACTCACGACATGCATAAAACTCAATCAAAAGATAAGGATTCTAACCACCAATGTTCAGAGGGTTGATAATAAGGTGAATAAATGAAGAACTTACTATGCTGGTAGATTCATATATAAAGCAATCACATATGAATGGCTAATCATAACAAGGAAAAATACTTGCAATTCAACTCATCAACAAATAGATAGGATGATAGCTATCTGGTATTAGATAAAAAGAATAAATCTGAATCAGACATTCAAGCACAAGTACATAACAGAAAAGAGATGGAACCTGAACATATAATGGCAAAAGAGCTTATATTAAATGATGAATAACATGAGAAGCTTGATAACAATAAGGGTCTAAAAGTCTCCGAAGTCAACCCCTTGCTTAAACATAAGTCTTAGTATTTACAGCCTTTACAAAATTTATTTCATATCCTGAAAAGTTGGATCTGATTTACTTAAAATAAATAAGCAAAATTAGGTTAAAAAACCCTAATTTAAGTGCTAACCTATCTAACTCTAACACTTGTTCACTCCTTGAACTCTTTGATAATTGTAGTGATCACTGAAGTAGAGCTATGACCTGTTATCTAATAGATAAGTCACGGTTTGTCAAAATCAAGTAGGGTTTGTGACCCATTTTACCTCGATGGCACCCTCAAAACTAGAACATACCCCTTCCACCGGTGCCTTTAATCAATTTTCAGCTTCATAATTCACCCCTGAGGTGTTTGTACCCATCAAAATTGGTTCTGTGTGGAAGCATGTCTTTTTTCACCCTTTTGTGCTTTCGGTGGTTAAGGAAACAAAATTTTGGGCATGTAAGCTGCCGAAAGCTCTGCTTTCGGTGGCTAATGAACAGTTGTTGCATTCTCCTAAGCCACCGAAAGATCTATTTTCTGCAAAATTTAATTAGTCTTTAATCAACCTTTTAAAACTTTACTCTTGACCTTCTGGTACTTCTTCAACCTGCATAAGATTTGATATATCAGCCACATCATGAGCTACCTCCAGGTCCTGAAGGCTAATTGTTGCCTCTGCTAGGGTTTCCAGCGCAAGGTGTGTTTTAGGGTTTGGATCCTTCTTCTGCAACCTCGACATTCTGACCATCCTGTAGAGCCTGGATTTATCCTTCATTAATCTCATATTTCTTCTTTTCAGCAGGACATACATCCCTCTCATTTCTAGAATCGAATTATGCAATTCGGTATTTTTCTTGCTTAATCTTGCATTATTTCTTTTGACCTCTCTATCTAAGACCTCTAGTTCATGTATCTACCCTAATAGTTGTTTGATTCTTTGATACCTAGGTTTTCTTAAGGAATTCTTTCCCATTGGTTCATCTTGACCTTCCCTTGGTGTTAGTAAGGGAAAATCCTCATGTTCTATTGCAACTTGCTCTATTAGGTCAACTTCCTGCCCTTCTTCTTCTTCAAAGTCTGAGTGAGGTAGGTTGAGTATGTTTCTGTCTGGTGCTGAAACATCTTCTACATCTGTAGCAAATCTTCATGGACTGATAGATGAGGTAAAAAATGCCACATGGAGGACTGACAGGTCATCTTTTGTCCCAAAAATTTGGCCAAACTGCTAAAAAATGGGGCTCATAGATGGATTTTTTTCTCCAAATACGTGACACCTGTGTAGAACCAGAAAGAGGTTTTTGTATATTGTTTTGTTTTGAGAAAAAACCTCTCTCATTTTTTTTGAATTCGTTTTCATTTGCCCGAGATATGTATTTCAAAAACATGTGTAAAACAAGGAAATTCTGAGATCTGAAAATTAGGGCTCAGAGATGGATTCGATTCTCCAAACCTGCAACACTTGTAGAAAAAATGAGAGAGTTTATTGTTTTATGACATGTTAGGAACAAAATCCTTTGAGCGTTTTACAAAATGATTCTCTAGTAGATCATAATAAACATTTTAAAATGATGCCTTTTCATAGTAAAATGTCAATTTCGGTGGCTTGGAGCCCCCTAAAATTTTGGTCTGAGCTACCGAAAGTTCGCTTTTGGTGACTTAGAGACCGTTTTGAAACAACGCTTAGCCACATAAACCTATTTTTGAGTTTTTTGAGTGGGTCCTCCTCCTCTCTTCATCTTCTTGAATGTTCTTCTGCGCCTGCAAAATTGAAATTCAAATCCTAGGGAAGGATACTACAATGCTGGATCTAGAGAGGGCTTGGCTCAGTGGGAATGCATGCAAGAAATGTGGAATGAATTGAGGAGAGGGTGCTAATTTTGAGGGGCTGATCAGTATATGGTACTTGAGCAATGGGACAGTCAGTTCTGATGAGAACTGTGAGATGGCCAACGTAGTGATATTTTTAACTGGGACTTAACATTTTGTGGTGGTTCGGTTGTAGTTACGGGACAGGTGGAGGGTAGCTAGGGTTTGGGTCTCTTGTCCATCACTTCAATTTCATAATGACCTTTTCCTTTACTAGCTCATGATTTTTTCTGTAGTTTCAGTCTTTTCAGTGGCTAAGAGCTTGTCAGAGGCGCTCTTCATGCTGATGGAGGTTGATATTGACGGTGGCACTAACCGTTTTCCTTTTTGGAGCTTTTGGTGGTTTAGGTAGTATTGGCTCAGGTTTTTTAGCTGCCGAAAGCTGGGCTTTTCGGTGGCTAATGAACTGTTGAAAAGTTTGCCTAAGCCACCGAAAGCTCCTTTTCTTAAATTTTATTAAAAACAGAGTCAACAGGCTTTCGGTGGTTAACGTAGTCCTGCGTCCAAATTGTTAACTGTCAAAAGATGGGCTTTTCAGTGGCTAATGAACTGTTGAAAAGTTCTCCTAATCCACAGAAATCTAAACTTTTAAATTTTTTGAAAAAACAGAACACAAGGCATTGCAATTTTGTTAATCACCCAGACATATTTCATAATATGCCCTGAAATCTTCATCACTATGAAAAAATAAATTGTCTAAGTTTGACCTATTGAAGACTAATTTATTTGGGAGATAACATCTGGCTCCTACTCGAGGATAGGAACCTTCCTGTGAGGTCCCAAGAACCCTAGACCAAATGCCTTTCCTGAAAAACAAAGATTAAAGCTATCTTCTAGTGTTCTATTGGGCATGGAGTCATTTCTCCTTCATAACTAATCTGCTGCACACCCTCCTGTAGCCCGCTTTGCTTATTCATGAAAATAATTGAAAATGACCTAGCTGCTCATATTAAGAGATTATTTTCCTACCTATTCGTACTCCTAATTCTAATAAGTAGAATCTTCTTATCAAGTGACATCATGATTCCAATGAAGCCATGTCAGAAGCTGATTTGCTGAACTTATCATTGATCTTGACCCAAAAAATAAATGAAACTCTAACATGCAGCAATGTAGTTTCAAAGGGTGATAGAACCAACTATCATCTAACAAGTTTTTTTGATATCTATGCTGCTCATAAGTTCCAAATAGTCAGCAATAGGGTCATAAAAGCCAACATGAAATACCTTTTTATGCTGCTGATCTTTTCCTCCACTGATGTCAATGTTGAATGTGGATTGCTCAACCTTTGTCTAATAAAAATGCAAGCTCAACAGCTGATATGAATCTTTCTTCTCCCCTTCATGCAATCTGAATTCATCATGATGATATGCTAGCTTATCACAGTTAACAATTTCCTCTTCCACAATAATATCTTTGCAGGATATATCAAAACTAAAAAGATCTTTATTGGAATTTTGAGCAGCAGATTCATAACAAGCATCTAGTTCCTTGTCATAATTTGAAGCAACATATTTATAAGGAGAAGGAATATCTTCCTGATGTTCTAGTTGGAGATTAATCAGTCCCTGAAAATCTTGTTCCTAATGGTTACTGCAACTTCCCTTGATCTGCAAATCTGGAAACTGTGAACTAGCCTTACTGATTTGAATGGTCATTTGAACAGCATAAAGTGGATCATTTCCATGTGTAGTTAAAGAAACCAATTCTTTAGATTCACAACAATCAGATTTAATGATAGTAGAAAAACATTCAACTCCTTTATAATCCATTTCTAGTTCATGTTGATTAAAAACTGCATCATCTTGAAGATTCTTGAAGGGTTGTTGCATATTGTGAGGGAGAGATCCGTCTCTATTTGCATCTTCAATCTTATGATGTAATTCATATTCATCATAACAACTACCAAATACAAGCTCATCTGAAAATACCTTTTGCAGTGCTCAGTGAATGCTCAGTGAAAATCTTTCAAGGAGGTAAAGAAAAATACCATTGGCGTGCATCACCATACAATGACTACATAAACATCTTCATACGAACATATTCATGCTGTTGATCTAATAGATCCATGCATTCTTGAAACTTGAGGAGGTGTTCTACAGGATTGTCTTCTTTCTCCTCTTTGAAGACAGGTAAAAAATCTCCCCATTCAGACATATCGGGTATTGGATGTGGGAAACCAGGAACTAAAGAGAAGTCAAGAAGTGCAAACCTCCGAGCCAAAAGAGAAGAAAATGCTTTTGACATCTGAATATTGTGGATTTGCCACTGAATTCATCCTTCATGGAGTCGCCAGGGATGAGATCTTCACAAGCAATAGTGCTTGAAGATTCCTCAACCCTAAAATTTTCTGATTTACTTATGAACTTCTGAGAACTAGATGCTTCAGCAGAAGAATTTTGAAATGGAGGTCTATTTGATATAACAGCAGAAATTCCTTTGGAAATACCTGATGTAGCTCCCCTTGTAGCTCTGGAGGTCTGCCTTAGTGAAGCCCTAGCTCTTCTAGATCTGAAACAGGTGTTACTGGTGTCCCTTAAGGATTTGCTTTCGTATTTGGTCTTCTTGAAGCCACCTTATTCCAATGGAGTCTCCAGATAGATGATTACAACTAGAATAGTGTCCAAACTTTGTCTATAATCAAAGTAGGATCTATGTCATCTCCCAGGGAAGCTGAGCTTCAAAATCCTCTCCCCTGCAACGGCTCCAATTTGTTAGCTCTCCAGGAAACTCCTCTAGGTTGCAGCTCGAGGATGCCTGGTAACTTAAATTTTTTTAATGGTTTTTCTAAATGGATCAAGTTAGATGACCTAAAGGACCTCACACACTCAAGACATGCATAAAAATCAATCAAAAGATAATGCTTCTAACCACCAATGTTCAGAGGGTTGATAATAAGGTGAATAAATGAAGAACTTACTATGCTGGAAGATTCATATATAAAGCAATCACATATGAATGGCTAATCATAACAAGGAAAAATACTTGCAATTTAACTCATCAAAACATAGATAGGATGACAACTATCTAGTCTTAGATAAAAAGAATAAACCTGAATCAGACATTCAAGCACAAGTACAGAACATAAAAGAGATGGAACTTGAACATATAATGGAAAAAGAGCTTATATTAAATGATGAATAACATGAGAAGCTTGATAACAATAAGGGTCTAAAAGTCTTTGAAGTAGAACCCTTGCTTCAACATAAGTCTTAGGCTTTATATCCTTTACAAAATTTATTTCAGATCCTGAAAATTTGGATCTGATTTACTAAAAATAAATAAAATAACCGTTTTTGCAAAATTAGGTAAAAAAACCCTAATTTAAGTGCTAACCTATCTAAATCTAACACTTGTTCACTCCTGGAACTCTTTGATAAATGTAGTGATCACTGAAGTAGAACTATGACCTATTATCTGATAGATAAGTCACAGTTTGTCAAAAGCAGGTAGGGTTTGTGACCCATTTCACCTTGATGACACCCTCAAAACTAGAACAGGCCCCTTCCATCGGTGCCTTTAATCAATTTTCAGCTTCATAATTCACCCCTAAGGTGTTTGTACCCATCAAAATTGGTTCTGTGTGAAAACATGTCTTTTTGCACCCTTTTGTGCTTTCGGTGGTTAAGGAAATAAAATTCTCAGCATGTAAGCTGCCGAAACCTCTGCTTTCGGTGGCTAATGAATAACTGTTACATTTTCCTAAGCCATTGAAAGCTCTATTTTTTAAGAAATTTAATTAGTATTTAATCAACATTTTACAAATTTACTCTTGACCTTCTGGTACTTCTTCAACCTGCATAAGATTTGGAATATCAGCCACATCATGAGCTACCTCCAGGTCCTGAAGTCTAATTGTTGCCTCTGCTAGGGTTTCCAGCGCAAGGTGTGTTTTAAGGTTTGGATCCTTCTTATGCAACCTCGACATTCTGACCATCTTGTAGATCCTAGAGTTATCCTTCATTAATCTCATATTTCTTCTTTTCAGCAGGACATACATCCCTCTCATTTCTAGAATAGAATTATGCAATTCAGTAGTTTTCTTGCTTAATATTGCATTGTTTATTTTGACCTCTCTATATAAGACCTCTAGTTCATGTATCTGCCCTAATAGCTGGTTGATTCTCTGAGACCTAGGTTTTCTTGAGGAAGTCTCTAATTGGTTCATCTTAACCTTCCCTTGGTGTTGGTGAGGGAAAATCCTCATGTTCTACTGCAACCTGCTCTGTTAGGTCAACTTCTTGCCCTTCTTCTTCTTCAGAGTCTAAGTGAGGTAGGTTGAGTATGTTTATGTTTGGTGCTGAAACTTCTTCTACATATGCAACAAATCTTCATGGACTGACGAATGAGGTAAAAAATGCCACCTGGAGGACTGAGAGGTCATCTTTTGCCCTAAAAATTTGGCCAAACTACTGAAAAATGGGGCTCAGAGATGGATTTGGTTCTCCAAATATGTGACACTTGTGTATAAACAGAAAGCGGTTTTTGTATATTGTTTCATTTTGAGAAAAAACCTCTCTCAGTTTTTTGGAATTCGTTTTCTTTTTCCCGAGATCTGTATTTCAAAAACATGTGTCAAACAGGGAAATTCTAAGATCCGAAAATTAGGGCTCATAGATGGATTCGATTCTCCCAAATTGCAACACCTGTAAGAAACCTGAGAGAGTTTATTTTTCTCTGAAATGTTAGGAACAAAAACCTCCAAGCGTTTTTCAAAATGAATCTCCAGTCGCCCATAATCACCATTTTAAAATGATTCCTTTTCACAGTAAAACACCAATTCCGGTGGCTTGGAGCCCCCTGAAATTTCAGTCTTAGCTGTTGAAAGTCCGATTTTGGTGGCTTAGAGACCATTTTGAAACAAATATTAACCACGGAAACCTATTTTTGAGTTTTTGGAGAGGGTCCTCCTCCTCTCTTCATCTTCTTGAATGTTCTTCTGCGCCTGCAAAATTGAAATTCAAACCCTAGGGAAGGATACTACAATGCTGGATCCAGAGAGGGCTTGGCTCAATGAGAATGCATGCAAGAAATGTGGAACGAATTGAGGAGAGGGTGCTTATTTCAAGGGGTTGACCAGTAATTGGTACTTGAGCAGTGGGACAGTTAGTTCTGATGAGAATTGTGAGATGGCCAGCGCAATGATCTTTTTCACTGGGACTTAACGTTTTGTGGTGGTTCGACTGCAGTCATGGGACAGGTGGAGGGTAGCTAGGGTTTGGGTCTCTTGTCCATCACTTTATTTTCATAACGACCTTTTCCTTTACCAACTCATGATTTTTTCTGCACTTTCAGTCTTTTCGGTGGCTAAGAGCTTGTCAAAGGCACTTTTCATGCTGATGGAGGTTGATATTGACGTCGACACTAACTGTTTTCCTTTTTGGATCTTTTGGTGGTTTAGGTAGTCTTGGCTCCGGTTTTTTAGCTGTTGAAAGATGGGATTTTCGGTGGCTAATGAACTGTTGAAAAGTTCGCCTAAGCCACCGAAAGCTCATTTTCCAAAATTTTATTAAAAACGGAGTCAACAGGCTTTCAGTGGTTAACGTAGTCCTGCGTCCAAATTGTTAGCTGCCGAAAGCTAGGCTTTTCAGTGGCTAATGAACTGTTGAAAAGTTCTCCTAAGCCACCGAAAGCTAAACTTTTATATTTTTTGAAAAAACAAAACACAAGGCATTCCAATTTTGTTAATCACCCAAACATATTTCATAATATGCCCTGAAATCTTCATCACTATGCAAAAATAAATTGTCTGAGTTTGACCTATTGAAGAATAATTTATTTGGGAGATAACATGATTTGCAATTTTGTTGTTGATAAGATTAGTCCTAGATATTTTCATAAAGTCATTCACTAAAGGCAAGTTCATTTATATTTGATCCTTCTTAGGAGTGAAGGTTGTCTTTACAAGGCATATCATGTACATTGTACTTCCTTCCCCTCAACTCCAAGTCAATCTCATAAGGAGATATTGGTGCATAATTATATGCTCAATATTTAAGTAAGTGTGCACATTCAAATACATTAATCATATATCAAAATTGTAATTATTCATTTCATAAATAGATTCCACATTTAAGCAATAGTAACATGTTTTTTTTAAATTATTGGTTTAACTTAAAACGAAAAATTTACATGCAACAATTTGTTCATTAAATAAAAAATTTGGATAGCTCTTATACATGATAAAAATAATTGAGAAAAAATATTTAAAGGTGTCCCTTTGCTAAATGAAAAATTCATTTTTTAATAGATTTGTCACATCTATAATGAATTTACAATTTTACTATGTTTGTGTTTATGTTTATGCCATCATTTTCATTTTCTCACAAAAAACCACTTATACTATGAAACAAGAATTTTATACTAAAAACTTGCATATTAAACAAAAAATATATATTTCATAAATAATTTCACCACTCTAACCATAGAAAATCAAGAAATTATGATGCAATTCATAATGAAAATATATATTAGGTCATACAAGAACAAATGATTTATATAATTTTAGCCCAAAATATTTAAAAAATTAAATAAAAAGAAAGGAAATTCTAAAAAACTTAAAACAAAATTTATTTATTTTTACTAAAAAAAACACAAGATTAAAGATAAAAATAAATAAAAAATAAAAATTTATTTTACAAAATAAGTAAAAAACAAAAGAAACTATGTAAAAAACTAACGTTTTTAAACTTTATAAAAAAAAAAGTGTAAAAGTAATTTTTTAAAAACAAATGTTTTAAAGAAAACAAAATTAAAAAAGAAAAAATTAAAATAAAATGCACACCTTACATAGTGGAGAGTAGGTAGGGGAGGTGGTCTCATCTAGATGGAAAGAGAGAAAACCCTCGTGTTCCCTTTGAGTAGAGAGAAAACGAGAATCATCCATGGAGGCGGCTAGGGTTCCTTCCCTAGCCACCCTCCTCCTTCTCCCTTGAGCGGTGATGGATTTACGTTGGCTGCTCAAGCATACTATGGAGTGACAGTGGTTCTGGTGCGGCGATGATGATGGATCCTACTATGAGGCGGTGACGATGGATCCTACTATGAGGCGGCGACGGAAGATCCTGTTGTGTGGTGGCGAGGCTTGGGGGTTTTGTCCAACTAAACCAAGCGGCTAGGGTTCCTTCCCTGGCTGCCATCCCCACTCCGTGTGGTCGCTGGATCTGGCTACGAGATTGTTTTTTGTGTCCGCAGAATGGAGGGGCCCATGTGTTGTGTCTCTTGGTGAAGAGCTTTTGTCTTCCTACGGCGGTGGTGTTTTTATAATGTCCTTTGGTGAAGGGAATTTGTCTTCTGGCAGTGGCATCGATTTTCAGTGGAGGGTCGGAGGTCCTCCTGTCTCAAAGGAAAAGGATCCCATGCAACTACGTGTTTACTTTGTCGATGGATGAGTATCTTGCCTCCTATATTGGTGGTATAGACTATTTCGGGTTCTTTTGTCCCTTTTTATGTTACTTTGCTCTCTTGAGCAGTTTTTGTATGGGTGTTTTATGCACCTTTTTGTAAGCTCGGTTGTAGGGTGTTATTTGCTAAAGTTATTGGCTTCTAGAAGTAGGTTCTGGTGCTTTTCACTTTCCGTAAGGATGTATGGTCTTTTCTTTGAGGTTGTATAGTTCTCTTTTGTGGCATGTTTTGTCTCTTAGAACAATTTGTGGCTCTTTTCCTTGGCGGGGAGCCTGATTCTGGATGCTCAGTCTGTTGAGCATTGTTTGTTTTTTTTGGCTAGATTGATACCTAGTATCATAGAAATGTATTTCGTTACCTTTGGTTCTAATGAATATCAAGGAATTGTTATTTTTCTTCTGAAAAGAAAGGTAGGGGAGGTGGTGGTGGAGTGGTGTTGGAATGGTGGTGGGATGGTGGAGGTGGTGCGTAAAAGGGGGTAGGGAGGGGTGGCATGATTCTTAGAATTGCGCCACCCCTCCCTACCCCCCTTTACACTCCATGTTGGTTAATGTTTGGATATTTTGTTTTATTATTTGTTATTTTTGTTGTTTTGTTTACGTTTTTTGTTTTGTTTTGTTTTGTTTAGATTTATTTTATTTTAGTTTATTTTATTTGTTTTTTTTGTTTAGTTTATTTTTGTTCTTTAAAACATTGAAGTTTAAAAAATCATATATATATATATATATTTAAACATTAGTGTTTTTTATATTATTTTTGCTTGTATGTTTTGTTTTTCAATATCTTTTATATATTTTTGTTATAGAAAAACATATCTCCACCAATGATTCATTTTTCAGTGATATTGAAAATATACATCTTGCAAATTGAATACAAGATGAGACTTATGAATCTATTTAAAAAGGGATTTGAAAGGAGTGACTGTAAAGATCTATCAAAAGCCATAAGCATTGATTATTAATTTCATAGATACATTTTCAAGATAAGGAGATTACGTCTTAGTTTTGTTCTCTGGTTCACATAAAATTTCTAATATTACATATATGAAATCATATTTCAAGTTTTATTGTTTTTTTATTCTTCGTGATTTTTTTTAGGTATGCTTCTTTATGCTATTTGACTAAACTATTTTTTTTGTTTTTTGTGATTAGGTACAACAATATGATGCTCCTTACAGAAAGGGAGAAATTGCATATCTATTGATAATGATCAAGTACAATGCAATTACATCAAGCAAATAATTAATGATATTCAAGTTATTCCAAATGAATTGCAAGAAGTTGGTTTGAAGAAAGGAGAGTTTAGTGAAACACTTGTGGCGAAGATGTCAAAAGAGCCTCAACCCCCATTAGGAGGGATGTTTGGAAATGAACACTTTGGCATCTTGCAGACATAGAAGACCCATTGGAAGAGGACATTGATGTCCTTGAAGAAATCCAAGCTCTGTAAAATTCCAATTTCAATGAAGAATTCGACCTCCATGATATTGTTGATTAGTTTCGTATCTTGAAGAAAATGTTGAATTTGACAACTTTTTGATAAGATATATTAGTAATGTTTTGACTTTCGGATTTTATTTTAAAAATAAAATGTCTATACATAATGTTTTTAATATGTCATTTACAAATATATGGTATAGTTTTTTCTTGAATTTATGTGGATGATCACTTTTTGGAAAATAATATGAAATAGTATTGTTTTTATACAAAAAATCCCTGAAAATCCATTGAAAATGGTTTTAATGTCTTTAGATTTTTTACAATTTTGTCAATAAAAATGTCTGATTTTAAAGAAAATTTGCAAAATGCATATGCTTTTCATTATAAATTGCTTCTAAATGTATGTTATTTTGTTCAATTTCTAGAAGAACACACTTGAAAATATAAATTAAAAATACTTTAAGACAAAGATGATTCCAAGGCCCAAAAAAATGCCTTAAAATGAAAATGTGTGACACTGGTATCAACCCTTTTTGAAACAAAGGTAAAAATAGCTAGAAGAAAGAAAAACGAAAACTCTGTCGAATTCTCGTTTCGTAGTATAAGTGGTAATTACGACGAAGACATTATTTAAGAGGACGATCCTACTTAAACTTTCGTCTTCTGTCGATGCCCTGAAAGGAGTCACCACCCCCTATCATACTAATAATAAATTTTACAAACCAAGCAAGATGAATTTCACTTAAAAGCTCCATTCTGATATCTAAGCCATGGTTACCACATATTGATTGGATTCGAATTTGGCATTTGTTGGAGAAAAATGTTACTGAAAATCCAATTCGAAAAAAACATAGAAGTATATATCTCACTATTACCTGTAAATATATATTCTTTCAAACTTTAGAAAATCTCCACAAATGGATACGTGAATCTTCTCCAAACTAACACCCCTGTATTATAATTTGTATGAGCCAATATATATACCCCTCTAAAGAGTCGAGTAAGTTAATACTGAACAATATCAATGATTCAGGGTTTTAAATATTTCATGGAGTTTTGGCTCATAGGTTTTAGGATTTAATTCATTATCTAGTGATGGAATTAATGCCACACATTACCCACTAGAAGCTCACTTTAAGTTGAACTTGGAACCTTACACCTCTTCAAGGCAAGAGTAATGTTTTTTACCAATTCACCATTTTATCTTATTTACTTATAAATGAATGTACGACTTATAAATATCTTGATGGATACACGACCTAAAAAGATCTTAACTTAGTTAAAATCCATTCATTTAACATGGAAGAGCGATTTGGTCTAATTTATCCATGAATGATGGATAATATTTATTTTATTTAGAGTGAGGAAAACTATGTAATAATAAGAATATATAACAAAAGTAAAAATTTAATTATCATTTTAAAGGGCGTTAGCTTTCCACCCGACTATTTGCATCGATTGGATGGCCAGCAATGCGTGATGTGAAAGCTCATGCGAGCCAGGTCGTCTGATCGATGCAAATGGTTGGGTGGAAAGGTAACTCCATTTTAAAGTATTTATAAAAAAAATGTGTTATGGAGAGTGTATTTGTGGATTTCTTTTCAATAGTTTATCTTTTCCTTAGCTTTCTTCATCTCTCTGTAGTAAGATAATTGTTTAATAAATTGTTGTATTCTTTGAGAAAGTATTCAATTTATAAAAGGTGTTTGAATTGATTTAATAAAGTATGATTGGCATGATGGCATTGTTTTAAATAATTTTGAAGTAAGTTTTTTAAAAGGTTATGAAGAAAATTACCAAAATCTTTAAGGGAAAAAGATATTATGGGTAGCTATTAAAAAAAATTGAAATTGGATTAGCATATGCAAACATGCTTTTGAGTAGAAAATCTCCATTGCATGATTCTTGGAAAACATTTTTTACCAAACCAACATTTATCTTTCCCATACACGTATCACTTAATGTTGCACACACTTTGTTCTCTACCTTCAAACCATACAAAGGAGAACACCTAGAGGCAACAAGAGATATATGCCTTGGCATTGGCACAACTGTTGAGATTCCCCTTTCCCTTATTCAAGGCCCCTCAATATAAATGTCTTGAGGCATGGTGAAAATATTTAGAGTTAATAGTCAAATTATGGTTTGTGTAGGGGGGCCTAATACATTTGGGCTTGGAGATATTCCTTATTTATTAAGCCATTCAAAGTATGCTTGCATGGAAAACAAGGCCATCAAATGGATGGATCATCTGGGTCATGAAGCTCATCATCATGACACTGTTGCAAATATGGTTTCATTATATATTGATTTTTAGTTCTTGGACCTATAAACATGGGATTTATAGCCCACATGTCTCACCAATACAAATCTCCATAGAATTAAACTTTGTTGTCTCCAGTCTTTACACATTTAGAGATGGATTCAAGACTTTCTTTGTTAATTACCAACAGGCCAAATTATTTGTTTCTGATGGATTCATTGTTGATTTGCCTCACTTATGGTGGACAAAACAAAGTTTATCAACTAATTCAAGTGGACTATCCTTAATTTCCAGTAATAGATAAAACTCTATTTTATTCAATGAATGTGCACTCACCTTCAAGCCAAGTTCAAGGCTTAAAAAATTCACTGGTTTGTTTCCACTACCAATTTATTGGAAGATCTGTTTCTTCGGCATTCAATCGGCCATATACCTGCACACTAGAGATATATATGTATACTTCCTCTTAAGTAATAAAATCTACTAATTGAAGGTTCCTACACCACACTTAACTCTACCAACAAATTCCAAACTATGTTTATTGAATATTTGTAATGTTTGGTTACATCTTCATTATATAGGGTTATTGATAGTTGAATTCCAATCGGTGGAAAACCAATTCAATTTACGTTGTGTGAAGGGAATGAGCATTGCACTATGTGGCTCTTCTTTACTGTGAAGACACAACACTTTTCATAACATACACCCCCTAATGCAATTAATGGATTATATATAATAAAATTACTTAGATGTACCAACACATCATTATAGGTACCCAATATAATTTACCCACCTATGTTTTTGTTGCAGGAAAGTGTGGATAGACAAGCATTTCAAATTTCCTTTGAAAATTAATCATCGAGCTTATGGCCCCGAAGGAGTCAAATGGGTAGTTTTTTCTCACTCAAATGTATGGACAGAGGTCAGCATTCTCATGGACATAAGTCGATTGATTGGATTGTAGTTTTCTATGGCAAGATCTAATCCATTCATGTTGTAGTTGTGGGGAATGAATTTGTAAATACACATGTTTGTTGCGGTGGTAGCTATAATGTAGATAAACCCAACATAGAGGGTGAGTGACCAATTACACACACCAGAAAGTAAATGAATCCATAACTAGAATGGCCATTGACAAGTAACGAGGTTGTAAGTGTATTCGATTCCTAAACCCAACAACTCCATCAATAGAAGAATGAATTGTGGAATTCAAAGAGGAAAATTTGGAAATGATATTTTTTTAATTCAATAGGTGATTATTTTTGCAAAAGTGTTATATGAGATAGTTTTACCTTTTAAGAACCAAAAAAATCACACTTATTTGAAGGTGTGACATACATAAATTCACCAACTAAAATAAGCACAACGCATTTATAACTAAATATTTTACATTAGAAATCCAAATGGAAAAACCAACATTTTGTGGGGATTTTATTAGGTTCAAAAAATTGTTACAAAGGGTGACTTGTGCATTCTCAATCAAAGTTTTAATGCATTCTTACGCTTTGGTGATATTAGAGAGTGCTTTATCCCAAGAACAATCTTCGAACTTCATTCATGTTTATTCTCCCAAGTTCTTTATTCCTATGCAATTGCCCTTTCCTTCATTTCCTTTCCATCTCCTTTGGTTGTGTTCATTCCTTTATCTGACAAGGCCCTCCTTTGTTCTTCTTTGTTATAGATATGCCTTGGAATCCCACCATCAAAGTTATTTGTTTCATCTTCTTGAGGCCTTTTCCCTTTTGTCTACAAGCTGATTGTTGACTTCAAACATTGCCAGCAAATTATTTTTCACAAAGTTTGGGGTGAGGATTAAATTCATGTCACTCCTCCCCATTCACAAGGTTTTGGTCTCCAAAAAATTCAACTTGAAGATGTAGTATGTTGTTTTGACCCACTTGAATCTTGGAAGCCTTGCGAAAATTCCATCTAGGCTCAAAGAAATGTCTTTTGTGACATATTTCAATAAGCATATTTTGTTCTTTGTTTTGCAAGTTCAGTGATCTCTTCTTTTCCCTTGACCTTGATTCTCCAAACTTGTTTCTTAGAAGCATTTTATGCTCTTTAGTTTGCAATTGTGGTGATCTCTTATTTTCCCTTGACCTGGACTCTCCAAACTTGTTTCTTGGATGTGCGGTTCACAGGCTCCAACTCTCATTGCATTAAGAGAAGTGAGATGTTTCTTACATCTTGGAGTGGGAGAGATCTTTGTTTACATACCTGGTTAATTCACTAATAAAATAAATTGGGAGGAAAATTGATGTTCGACATTTAATGTCAAGAAAAGTTTAAAAGATGTAACATAAAAAATATAAATAAATAAAATACTACCATATATCCATTTTGGCCCTAATATTTTAAGCACCGAGTGGTTCACGCTTGGTTTTTATCCCTCTTAGTGTTTAACAACTCCAAGGTTAACATGGATTTAGAATCTTTTATGTTTACGATTTTTTGATTGGTAATTCTTTCCAATGGATTGGTGGCTTATCCTTTTCTCCTGTAACACAACATCTTCTAAATGCTAAAAATATCCCATTATATAACATGATAAATGCACAACAATTTGCATGCTACATAGCTTAAAGGTTCTTTTCTAAACTTCTTATGAGTAACTAGTTATAGACCAAAAAATACTTTTTCTCTTCGACAAAGTAACCAATTAATGAAACAATGTACTTGTGCTGCAAGGTTGTAGTAATTTCAACTTCTGAAAGGAGTTCTTGCACAACATCAATTAAATTTGGAATAAAGTTGGTGAAAGGTTTCTATTCCTATAGGACATGCCCTATCAATGTTCCAAGAAGAGATGAAACATATTCAATGCATTCTCATTTCTATCCCTACCATAAATTAGCTAGACTTGCTTTCAAATACATAAAATTATATTGACTATGTACACACAACTTTCTCTCATTTTACAACATATTGAAATTATTTTGGGCATTTCATTTCCCCGTTTTGAAGGTGTGCTAGTTAAAACTAACCCATCTTGCTAAATTTACAATAAAAATTGATAAATATCCAACAAACTTAGGAACTTAACATAAATAATATCAATAATATATCCCATCCTCTCACCATACATCCATTCAAAGAATAAATGTTGAACATGTGTAAACATAATCTCAATCCCTTTCACATGATCATATCATAACAATAAACTTTGAACAACGATAGCACAACACAGCACCGCAGTAAAGGTTGAATAGCGGTGTGAGAGAAGGCTTTTAGTTGTGATGATTATAGTTTATTAATTGCTTTAATATCTCTATCAATATATTCATCACTGGCAATTAAACTTGGAGTTAGCTTTCCAACCGACCATTTGCACCAATCGGACGACCAACAATGCATGATGTGAAAGCTCACACAAGCCAAGTCATCCGATTGGTGCAAATGGTCGAGTAAAAAAGTAACTCCATTAAACTTCACCACAAAAGCCAAAGTCGAGCTCTAATATTGTTTTATTTTTCCAAAACATGGGAAAATGCAGTGTTTTTGAGTTCTTGATGACGTTGAAATAGTTGAGAATTGCGAGCAAATGAAGCATTCTTATTCTTATCTCGACAGTAGATTTAGATCTGCTAGTCGCAAAAGTCAATCGTAGACTTTGCAAGTTTATTTTGTACCGTTTCTTGTAAACGCTACATACTTATCTTTTTTTTTAATTTAAAAAATATAAATAAATAAAAAATATAAATTTATTATATAGTTTAGAAGATCTTAAAATTTAAGGGTGTTGCCTAAAGTGATAATGCATTTTTATATTAGAATTTGGAGTGAACTAGAGTCTATGTTTTTCCACTATTGGATTAGAAAAACAAATATACTGCTTATATTGATTCTATAGCATTAATTAGAAATTAGAAATAAACAATTATATTTATATATATAACTAGTAGTTGAGGAACAAATAAGTACTAGGTGTTGCATACATAATTCATAACTCATGAATGGATAACCTCCCATTCATGGTAGATAACTAGAAGAATGCCATAGATAATATAAAAAAATATTGATGGTTAATAAATGGATAAGGCATAGCCAGTGAATGAATGACCAACAATTCATGGCACATAACTAGAAGAATGTAAGAGAGGTAAAAGAATATAAAAAATAATTGATTGTTGATAAACGGATAACTCATAGTTGATCCATGAATACATGGATAACCCATAATTTTGTATTACTTGAAATCTATTTGTGTTCACCATTCACAAATTAAGTGATTGTGGTAGTGATAGTAGAAATGAATTCAACACCCTCACAAACCCCTTCCAGAACTTTAACATCTGCAACCTAGATTTTGAAAAAATATCATAACTAGAAGAATGAGAAAGATCAAACAGATGGTTGATAATAATAGTGTTAATAGAAATGGATTCAATACCTTACAAACCCAGAGCTCCCAAAATTCCAAAATTTTGAAATTTTCTCACTTAAACAAGAAATCAACCTATTCTAACTTAAATTGTAAAATTTTTAAAATACCCAAAATATTAAATCTATTTATATATTTAAAATACAATTTCAATAACAACAAAATAACAATTTAATAAAAAAATATAACAAAATTCTAATCATAATAATCTAAAAATAATAATCTAAAAAAATCCTAAGACACATATATTGTATGATAGAGAAAACAATCCAATTGATTTAAAGAATAAATTTGTGTAAAAATAATCTCAATCATACATTACAATAAACATAATACTGTATCAAAGAAAAAACAATCTAATTGATTTAAAGAATATATTTGGAAATGTGACGTTTTCATTTAAATAAATACATTTTTTTTTCAGGTTTTGATAAATTTTGTTACATTTTTTAAAGAATAATATATATATATATATATATATTTCTAGCACAACATTTCTTTATTTCATATTAACTATTATTAGTATGTAGTTATTTTTAATACAATAAAATTAATATTTAAATATAAAATTCTAAATAATAATAAAAATGTATTTTATTTAACTTCATAAAATAGAGAATAATAGAATACATAAACAATGTGGAATAGGTTAGTTAAAATTAGTTAAAATTGGTTAAAAAACTATGTAAATGAAAAAAATATTACATTACAGTATGGAATACATGAATCAGTATGGGGGAGGTTAGTTAAAAATGGTTAGAAACTCTGTAAATGAAAAGTAAATTTTACATCTTTAATATTGTGTAGAAGTTATATGTTAAAAATATAAATTTTACATCTTTATTATGTAGAAGTTATATTTTAAAAATAAACTGCATTTAAATTAATAATAATTTGACATAATTTTGCAATAAATTGTGTAATAAAAATATAATTAGTTAGTAACAATAATAATGTACGTGAGAGATTTTAATGTTAAAATGAAAAGTTAGTTATTTTTTTAAGTTATGTAGTTAACTTAATATGATACGATAAAGTGCAAAGCCTTTAATTTTATCATATATTAAATTTGTAAAGCGTATCTTTATTTTCTTAATAAAAACTTTACACCTCAACCATATTAATTTCTCAACATATCAAATGTAGGTTAGTTATAAATTTTTTTATTTAAAATTTAAAATTGAATTATCATAGATTTTATTTATTTATTTATTATAAATTGGGTATAACATTTCTTATGTTAAATTGTATGTATTTCAAATATCATTTAAAAAAAATGTTTAATGTTTAATATGATGTACAAGATACATTATATACAACCATAAGATAAATAACATGGGAATTCAACCACGATATACAACCACGTCACAATAACTATAAGAGAAACAAATTCTTGTAGCATTCAATTCGAAATAATATCACAATTGACAGCGACTTGGTGAATCAAAACTATTAACTTTAATTCAGAGATGTTGTCTAGACTCCAGACAACTATGAAATTCACCGTTTCAATTAATCAACCTGTCTTTTCAATGTTTCAGTCATAATATATAACAAAACTATATAATTTTCAACCAATTTTCAGTCAATCCATGTGATTAATTGAACTACTTCATCTATAATGAGGATTCAAGAATTCTGGCACCAATCCAAAAGTCTTAAGTAACATATTCATACGAAAGCTTTGGTAGAGTGTAGTAGTCTTTTAAACGTATGTCTCCCTTCAAATTTTTACAGTTTTTTATTGGTCAATACCACAAGAAACCGACACATGCCGTATGATTTACGATAGATGAAGGTTCTACCTAGAATTTTGATTAATTGAGGGTTAACATATCATCATTCATCTGTAAAAGTACAATATATTATTGTTTTATAAACTAGCATATTTACATAGTTTGTGGCTAGATCACGTCGATAGGGATTTCAACCCTTGAGAGATAACAATGAACAGAAAGACAATTTGGAATTTTATTTATCCATCATATTCTTTTAATTAAACGGGCTCAACTCTAAGTTATCCATGCCTAGCTACATCTTATCACCAACATTCTTCACATTCTTCTAGTTGTCTTCCATGAATTCTCGGTTATCCATTCATCAACTATGAGTTATCCATGCATTGCCACCAGTTATCCATTCATGAGCTACCTGTTATTTTTTATATTCTTTTTTTTATATAAATGTTTATTTCAAATTTTGAACAACTGTCATAGAATCAATCTCGATGGTATGGTACACTTTTCTCATTCTCATCCGTAGATGAAAAAGCATAGGCCATAGTCCACCCCAAATCTCAAATAAAAATGTCTATCGACGTAATTATATTTGTAATTATATTTGTAATTATCACACATTACGCTCCTATAATTTTGTTTGGAAGCTTCAATACACTTCTAAAACATAATATACATAGAGAACAATATCATAACTTTTCAAAGCGTCTATTGTCTATCTGTTTTCTGTATTTTTATTTTACTTTTGATTTGTTCAGTTGATAAGTTGATCAAGACTTGAATTCATCTCCAATTCGTCTTCGTAGGAACTTGCTCATTTTCAAATAATGGAGATGTGAGATACTCTTATTTTAATGGGGTTAGGCTTATTGTTTTGTTGGTGTGTCCCATTATAACCAAGAAACTTAGCCACCTCTCAACATCGAAATGGCTTTGTTAGTTGGTCATGACCAACAATTGGCTGTATTAAAAACTGTGCCTCACCGACCTATCTTTACCAAACTCATGTTAGGAAAACCTTATACTTGTAGAGTATGAGTGTGCTCGTTTCACCATAGACAATCTTGCATCATCACAAACTAACCATAGATAACCTTGTTATGTCTCCCTCGAGCCAAGCATGGTCGAACAACCCACCACCCAACGTAGAATTGATGATGCCACCCATCTAGTCTAATATTTTATATTGGCCAAAGATTGTGTTACCCAAGAATAAGTTGTTCACATTCCTTTGATCCACACCTCAATGTTATTGTCCCATCATGGTCAACTCACGGTAAACTCACCATCCACCATATTTCCAAATCATATTGTCCCCCACCGAAGTCTATACCACAAAATCTCATCATTTATCGTTCCCTACTCATTAAGACATCATCCTTTGTCCTCCTAGTCTATGTGCTACTACACCATCCTAACCATATCACAACTACCACCCACAAGTTTGTCACAAAGGTGACCAAGATACAAGTTAGTCATGCACACTTATGAAACATGTCTAGTAAATCCTCTATCGTGGGAAAGGATTTAGGTATCTAAGTCTTCCTCGAAGTCCGGGGTCTTAACATTCACCCCACTTAAATATTTTAGCGTCGTCGTCAATGCAGCTCCATCGACACATGCAACAAAAGGGGTTTTAGTGGCAAAGAGTCACTTCTAGAATTCCCACATCTAAACATGGCTCTAATACAATTATAACAGAACCTGAGGCTTATTGTTCCACTTGAGCATCCCATTCCACCAAAAAAATCTAGTCATTGCACGACACCAATGTGATCTTGCTTGTTGGGTATGACCAACAATCACTTGTATCAATTACACTATCCCTCATTGACATGCCTTGACCTAATCAAAGTCAAGCACACATTATACTTGTGAAATGTCAGTGTGCTTATTTCACAACCATAAGAAACATTGTTATCCCTCCCTCAAGCCAAGGCCAATCGAACAATTAACTACCTAATGTAGGATGATATTGCCACTCATCTAGTCCAAGACTTGGCAGTACTTAAAGGTCATATCCTCCAAGCACAAGGTGTTCACATACCTTCAATCCACACATCAACACTATTTTTCCAACATGGTTGATACACCATCCAACACATTACAGATCATGTCATCCCCCATTGGAACCTACATCACTAAACATTGTTAGTTATCCCACCTTACTCAACAATACATCCTCAGTCCTCCTATTCTACATGGTAATACACAATTCTAACCATCTCTTAATTGCCACTCACGAGTTGGTCACCAAGGATACCAAAATATAGGCTAGCCATGCACACTTTCCAAGTTTTCCCAATACATCCTCTATCGTGAATAAGGATTCAAGCATCCAAGTTTTCCTCGAAGTTTAGGGTCTTGACACCTCTATCTTGATAACTCATTCATGGCGCTCAAGGGAAATGGTCATATATGAATAACTTTGAAAACATATTTAATCTAGAAAAAATGTTATTTCATAATGTTGGTTTGTGGAAGCCCTCATTATTAAATTAAAGAGTGTGGAGCTTTGATTTAATACTTTATAAGGCACGATACTTGGTAAGGTTTCGAAAATGACATAGCAAGCTAACTGGGCTTGACTATGGAGAAAATACCCATAGTTAAGTGTGCTTGAGCGAGAGTCTTGGGATGGGTGACCTTGAGCATTTGTAGATACCAAGTGCATGTCCTAAAGGTGATGATTGCGACTATCTAATTCATTTCATTGGTTTCAACCTCAGTTCATCAACCATGTGAGCATCACATAATGCAATGTGTGCTAATTTGACTATTCAAACTCGAAAAAACAATGTAGTGAATGCTAATATGAATATTGAAACTCGTGAGAAATTAATGCTCGTGGAAAATAGTTAAAGATGAATAACATTGAATACATAATTTTAATTCAAAAAAGTGTTATTTAATAATGTTGGACAAAGATAATGATTGAGATTATTTGAATCCCTTATTCACCTATAAAATTTGATTCCATAAATGCTAATTAAATTATTCAAACTCATGAAAAATTAATCCTAGTTAAATGACTTTAAATACACAAATTTTTAATTAAAAAAAATGTTATAACATAAAATTTTTCAATTGAGTTCTCATCACGTACATTAACATATGTTCCAATTACGGAAAACTAAAAAATTGAGGATGTGGTGAATGACTTTGAATATGTAAATTTTAATCCATTTTTAAATTTAGAGTTAAGTTATCGTCACCTACAATAAAGCATATATGCTTATTCTGTACAAATGTTAAATTGAAGATGTGGAAATAAATAACACATATATGCTTATTTTGTAAAAATGTTAAATTGAAGATGCGGGAATATGATGCTGTGTAATAAGAAAAGCATTATTTGGGTTTTTGAAAATTCGAGTATTTAATATATAACTTGTTGGGTTTGCTAAAATGGAATGAGTTTTAAAAGGAGTAAACTTTCTACCCGACCATTTGCATGGATCGGACGACCAGCAATGCATGATGTGAAAGCTCACGCGAACCAAGGCGTGCATGATGTGAAAGCTCACGCGAACCAAGTCGTCCGATATATGCAAATGGTCGGGTAAAAAGTTTACTCCGTTTTAAAACATCATTACAAAAATAATTCCGAACAAACTCTCAAAATAGCTCCCAATAGCTCCCAACTTTCAACTTGAAATTTGAATATGAAATTGTAAATTTTTATTTTTGCCAAATTACACTATATAAAGTTGAAATTTGAATGCGCAATTGTAATTTGAGTTTGAATAAGGTAAATATGACTAAATAACTTTATTAATTTTATTTTATTTAAACTAGTATATGATAACATCTTCCTCGTATAATTGTAAAGTATTTAGCTACTTTTTATTGATATAATGAAGTTGAAATTTAGATATAAAATTATCTAAACAGTAAATATTAACAAAATTACACTTATTAGACTTCATGAAATAGGGACTAATTGATGTAGGTGCATCTCTGGTAGTGGAAAATTGGCATCATTCATAGACCAGTTAGCAGTATTATAGGTAGGAGACATAGGAGTTCAACCACAGCGTCGCGGTGGCTGCAGATCCACTACTCTATTCCAGAAATAAAAGAAGTGATTGTAGGATGTCTTGTTAGCCGCTGAAAAGGAAATAATGGTTGCGAATCATTTATGATCTTATGGGGGTTGCATATCAAGCTGCACCGATGGTGGACCATCAAGGTAATATTGAGTGGGTTTAATGGTTAAGAGCATGTGTTACCTCTTAGGAAGTCACAGGTTCAAATCCAGAGTGGTAATGTATGTACACCTCTGTAGACTTTAGCATTTTGGAAGAATAATGAAATGACGATGCTATGATGGAAATTTGAAATGTGAGGCTCTCCAAAACTATATAGGAGATCTCGAAATACACTTCGAGTATGAGAACATGCAGGACCCCAATTGTGTTCAATTTGCCATTACAAAGCTGAAGGGACAGACTACCCTTTGGTAGGATATGCTACAGAAATATAAGACATATGACCAACAGGATAAAATAAAGATCTGGAGGAAGATGGCTAGAAAAATTAAGGAAAAATTGCTGCTAGTAGATTGCTAATAGAATTTATGTAAGCAAGTAAAAAACTTAAGGAAGAGAGAGACATTTGTCTGGGAGTACACTAAAGAATTCTTCAAGCCGTCTCTTAAAGATTCTTCAAACCGTCACTTAAGTCAGGGATAGAGGAACTTGAATTTCAGAGAGTGGCTAGGTACGTGAATGGATTGAAACATCAGATCCAAGACAAAATGAGGATGCATTGGTTCCATAATGTAGACGAATCTTATCCAGTTGCCTTTAGAGTGGAAGAAAAAATTGATACGAAACTGCAACGAAAAAACAAAGGAAGGGTCCTATAGGTAGAGGCAAAGTAAAAAGTAAATGTTTCCGAGGGAAATGGAAAAGAGGATGAATTCTTTAGAAACCAAAATGGTAGGTGTGAGCTTATTCGATTGCAGATTCTCTTCATTCAAAGGGCAAGGAGCAAAGTCAACAGTTAACTTTGATCTTTCTTGTTGGATGAAGGAAATCTGTAGAAATAGAAATAATGCTATAAAAGGTAGAGGATTTGAAAGAGGTACTGGAGTGGAAGGACACAAGGCCTTAGAATGTCTGGAAAAACAAAATGCAGGGAGACCGAATGAAGCCAGAACACAGGTTTCTCAAGTTTACAGGACACCAGGTGCATTGTCGAAGAGAACATGATAATACTCCAATAGGAGCATGTTGCTAATTTGATGTTCCATAGAGTGATACTTCAGCCTGAGAAGAAGATCAAAGAGGAGCCCGAACAGAGAAAAATAATCATTTAAAACAAAAGTACAAGGTGGAAGGAAAGTGTTGTAATATGATCATTGACAGTGGGAGTACAATAATATGGTATCCATGGATTTCATGGAGAAATTAAATAGGAGATATATTTCTCATACAAATCTATATCGAGTTTTGTGGTTAAAAAGGTCTGAGCTTAAAAAACATGTACGTTCCGTCTATCCAACGGACCAACAGCGAAGTCAACTATTGATTTCGTTGTTGGTCCGTTGGATGGACCGAACGTACATGTTTGTTAAGGATGGCCGTTAAAAAGGGGACAACAGGTGACTGTGACTGAGTAGTTCTTATTAAATTTTCAAATTGGGAATTTTAGTGAGCATGTTTTGTGTGTGGTAGATATGGATGGAGGCCATGTACTTCTCAAAATACAGTGTTTTTTTATAGGAAGTTTCAGCATGATGGAAGAGCGAACACCTATGAATTTACCAAGGGTGGACAACGTTACATGCTAAAACTGATGGTGTAGAGTGAAGTGAATGTGGTATACAACGCTGGCAGCAGAAGCACTTGAAATAGTAGCAGTAACAGGGTCATGTTGTGCTCAACTAAAGAATTTCTAAAGGAACAAAAGAAGGCCAAATTTTGCTTGGAATTGACGCTAAAGGGAATCTAAGAGGATGGAAGTATAAGCAACATACCACCTGAGATTCAATCATTGTGAAAGTAATTTAAGGAGATTATTGCATAGGATTTTCTAGTAGGACACCCTCCTATGAGAAGTATTTCATACCTGATTGAATTGATACCGAGATCAAGTCTTCCCATTAAGGCACCTTACTAGATGACCCATGCAAAAAGCTAAGACGTCAATAGGAAAGTGCAGGAGCTTGTTGAGAGAGGAATGATCTAAGAAAGTTTAAGTCTTTGTGATGTATTGGCAGTGTTGTCACCGAAAAAATGTGGTGAGTGGCGAATGTGCACTGAGCCACAGGATATCAACAATATCACCATTAGGTACAGACTCCCATTACCATAGATGGACAATCGAATGGACTGTTTGAGTGGAGTTACATATTTTCGAAGATAGACTTGAAGAGTGGGTATCATCAGATTCAGATAAGAGAAGGGGATGAGTGGGAGAAAACCTTCAAAACAAAGGATAGATTGCTTGAGTGGTTGGTGATGTTGTTCAGATTGACTAATGCTCCCAACACATATATGAGACATATGAATAAAGTCTTGAAACTATTTTATGAGACATATGAATGATGTCTTGAAACTGTTTCTAGGGAATTTTGTTGTCATGTACTTGGATGACATATTGATCTTTAGAAAAATCCATGAAGAACACCTAAAGAACATGAAAAAGGTGTTGCAACGGTTGAAGGAAAAAAAGATGTTGATAAATTTCAAAAAGTGCACATTTCTAAAGGAGTTAGCATACTTGGGTTTTGTGATTCCAAAGAAGGCTTGAAGATGGATCCCAAGAAGGTAAGGGACATTTTGGAATGGCCAACACCTAAATGCATATTTTATGTGAGAATCTTTCATGGTTTGGAAATATTCTATAGGAAATTCATTCGGAATTTCAGCTTGATTTGTGCGCCTCTTACATAATATATGAAGAAGGGGACTTTCTAGTGGACAACAACATAGTGTAGTCATTTGAGAATTCGAAGAAGGTGACTGAGAACCAGTCATGTCATTTCCATATTTTAATAAAGTGTTCCAATTGGAATGCGATGCCAGTGGAGAAATAATCGAGGCAATATTGAGCCAAGAAGGAAGACCAGTGACATTCTTCATCCAGGAATTAAACGAGGCTAAGAGAGCGTATTTGGTTTATGATCGAAGAATTCTATGCTATCACATAATCCTTGAAAAAGTGGAGCCTAATTACTTGTTGCCAAAAGAGTTTTTCATGTTCATTGATCATAAGGCATTGTAGTACATAAATAGTCAAGGTAAGCTAAACAAAAAATGTTCGAAATGGATAGAATTTATACAAATTTACTTATTTGTCTTGAACCATAGGTTTGAAAAGTGAAATAGAGTTACAGATGCATTAAATTGGAGGATAGTGTTGCTGAACACTATGTCAGTGGAATTTGTTGGCTTAGAATGTATGAAATATTTATATGGGGAAGAAATATATTTTGCATAGGCTTAGGAAGTGCGCAAAATGCCTTGGAGTGTGGACATAACACCATATATGGATTTCCATATCTAAGAGATATTCTTGTTCAAGAATCAATAATTGTGCATTCCACATGGACCCTTGAGACAAATCCTTCTAAAAGAACTACACAACGGAGGTTTGGGAGGACATTTTGGCATGGATAAAACCACAACATCAGTAAAGGAAATATATTTTAGGCCCAACATCAACAAGGTGTCCATAGGTTTGTGAAGCATTGAATAGTTTGTCAGTTAGCAAAGTGGAGATGTCAAAACATTGGGTTGTATACTCCATTGTCAATTCCCAAGAAACCATTGGAAAATATAAGTATAGAATTTGTTTTGGGGCTTCCTATGACACAAAAAGAACACAATTATGTGATGTTTGTAGTGGAAATAATTTCTAAGATGGCTCATTGTGTACCCTCCAGAAAGGTCAATGATGCTACTAAGGTGGCCACTTTATTCTTTCAAGATATTGTCAGATTGTATGGGTTGCTGAGAAGTATCGCTTTTGACAAGGATACAAGGTTCCTTAGACATTTTTGGAGAACACTTTGGAAGAATATGAGGTCCTAGCTGTTGTATAGTCCATCTTACCACCCAAAAATAGATGGACAGACCTAGGTGGTCACTCAGAGTATTGGGAACTTGTTGAGAAGCTTGAGTGGGGAAAGGTCAGGACAAACATGGGATTAGGTTTTTTCCCTCGTTGAATTAGCTTAAAACGATTCAGTGATCAAATATGTTGGAAAAATTCTATTTCAAGTTGTGTATGGAAGATCCTCAAAGGGAATCATGTACTTGATTAAATTGCCAAATATGGGAGATATGAAGAGTGTTGATCTCATTGAGTTTGCAGAAAGGATGCAGGAATTGCATGAACAGGTCAAGAGGGAAAGTTCCAGGGTAATTTTTAAGGATTCTAATATTATACTTAAGTATAGTATTCTAGGCGATTGTTTTAGATTGAAAAAAACATGTTTATAGATAGGTAGGCGAATATTAAATATGAAACATAAAATTAACACTGAAATGTGTAAATTTCGGCGAATATTATGATAAAAAAAACATATTTTATGTAAATATAGATGATATTAGACACTAAAAATGACCAAATAGCAAATATATTTTTTGAAAAAAACCCAAAATATAGCCAATTGGCGAAATTTCGCCCCTAAAAATTATCCTGGAGGAAACTACAACAGAGCAATACCCAATATAAGTGCAAAGCATATTTACAAATATTTTTTTTTTCATGAAGGTCCAATAGGTGATGGAACACTTGAGGAAAGAAATATTCCTTAGAAGAATCTACAATAATTTGAATTACAACATAACATTCTACCTTCTTCTATAATGTATCCTATTTAACAAAAAGTGAAAAGATTATTGGAATCTTTTGTATTTGGGGAATAACTTTTCGCTTGTAACAAGGAATTGGGCGTACTTTGGACCATTAGAAAGGTCATGAAATTCTCTAAAACTTTTATGTTTTGAGGTTTTCCTAATTCCTTACCGTTTGTCCAGGGCGGGAGTTTTAGTAACAAGGTATCTTTTAAAAGATGCTTTCATACTAAAACGCCTAGCCTGAAAAATGATAAGGAATTAGGAAAAGCTCAAAACAAAAAAGTTGTAGAGAATTTCAATAAATTTCCAATGGTTCAAAGTGAGCCCAATTCTGAGTTACGAGCGAACAGTTATGCCTAAAATACGAAAGATTCCTGGAATATTCTGGTCTTTTTTCAAATAGGATACATTTTGGGCAAAATAAAACCTTATGAAGAAAGTTGGACCATGTAGAATCTTGAAAAATATTTCTGATAATGCCTATAAGATAGAGTTTCCAACAAATTTCAATATATCTCTGATATTTAATGTGGCAAACTTGTATGAGTTCCATGAGGGGACATAATATGATGGAGAAGTTAACATGGATGGGTGGAAGGCTCAATTGACAACTAAACCAGTCAAGGAACTAGAGAAAGTTTTGGCTAAGAGGGGCAGCAAGAAGAATCGAAATCCAGATGATTGTTTTGAATACTTAGTTAAGTGGAGAATCCAAGGTATTGATGACACACTGTGGGTCTCTGAAGAAGAGTTGGAACACCTTCGAGGGTTTCCCTTATTTGCATACACTACAGTTGAATCCACATGAGTTGGGGTTCATGTTTTCTTACCAGGGATGTCTGATGTAGGAGAATCTATGATAGTGGGAAATCAACATCATCCATAGACTAGTTAGTAATATTATAGGTAGAAGCTGCAGGAGTTGAACCACAACAAGGAGGTGGTTGCAGATCCGTTGCTTTGTTCTAGAAATAAAAGAAGTGGTTAAATAATGTGTTGCTAGATGTGAAAGGGGAAACAACGGTTGTAGATCCTTTGGTATTTATATATCAAGCTGTGGAAGGTGGACCATCAAGGGATTTTGAAGCATGCATGGAGAATTGGAAGGGATTGTGACCATTTGACTTCCAACCATATGAAGGTACAAATTTAGAGGATATAGCAGGGGAAAGCAAATGGAATGATTTTTATTTTGCTAGGAAAACAAAATTGCATAAGATAGAACGGGTCCAAATTAGGAGTGCAAGAGTCAGTTATGTTGTTGTTCCTTCTCATTGAATATATGTTTATGAATTTCCTCTTGTAACATACCCAAAATCCTCAAGTATTTTTTAGAGAGAGGGGGTAATTTTTTTGGTTTCAAACATCTTTCTGCAACTGAAATACGTTAGATTTGATATCCACATGACATAATGATCATTATATGCATTCATATATTTTTACATATAAGAAGCCTCTTAACGGCTCTACAATACTTTACATCATCTAATTGTCTAAGTCATTTTAACACATTAGGACCATAGCATTAATAGGTTACATGATCAACCTCCCAATTGAATCCATTACATGTTATTCTCATGTGAATAACTTTATGAGGCCATAGAACCTTCAAATGTCTTAGTTAAATTTATCAAGTAAATAACCTTGATCATATCATGACAGATCCTATCATCATTCTTCCATTTAAATTCACACAATTACATACACAAATATAAGGATAAGTTGTACCATTTAGAGGTAACCACCCATCATATGTTGTTAGTACCATTGTTTGCATGTTATGATAGATCATTGGTAAAGACCATTTCTATAACTTACACATAAAGAGACATATAAGATATCTCTAAGAACTTAGTCATAGAATGACTTAAGTCTCTTAAGTTTATAAGGTTAACTTGTAACATTTGATAATTACTTGTTTAAAATTATCAAATACTCAATCTTAAACCATGGCATAACTCTCCTTCAAATTAAGCAATGGCATAAGGTCATGCCATGTAATTATCCTACTCTTTAAAACATTTAAGAGAAACTATTTACACAATTCAAACTACCACTTTCTTATCCCATACAATTACTTAGTTAGATGTAACTTTTCAACATACATTCTTATGCTTGGCATCGTTGAATAAAATATCCCACAGACATAATACAAACCTTCTATTTACATTATTACCAAAGTATGCCAGGACGTTACTTTATTAAACATTCAATATATTAAGTTTTCACATTCTATTATAGATTTAGCTAAATACATTCAAATGTATTTTATTGGAAAATACCCAAGGGGATAATCCATAACAATAGCAGTAAACTAGTTCTTCACATAATTCTTTATCTCAAATGCAACTCATTCTTTGAATGTAAAAGTACAATTACTAATTTAATAATGTACATTAATAACTTTACAATATAAAATACTAATCTAGACAAGGAAAATACTTGCACTATTGGAGGCGACTAAGGACTTGACTTCTACTTTCCTCCCAACCAATTGGCTCTTTGTCCGATGTATGTTATCCTATCGAGAGACCGTCCCCAAGATGGACATGAATCCACTAGGAAAAAGGTGGTAATCATACTGTTTACTAAGAATTAGTAGTAGGGATGGTATATAATGTCTTGATCCCAATTAATAAATTAAGTTAATCTTCAAGGGTCAGATTGATTACAAAATAAATAAACCTAATCTGTGTAGTTACACATGTGGCTTGACAAGCATTAAACATAGATTCTTAGTAAGGATCAGTTGTGTTATTGAAGAATGATAAGCTTTCAATTTTGAACGTTCAAGGTTCTTTTAAGAAAAGAGTTCTCGACCAAAACTTTGAATATCTTAACTAAACACTTTAACTTTTACACGAGCCTCCCTTAAGCATGTTGTAGTAAAAGGAAAATTTACTTACAGATCATTCATAACCTTTATTTAATTACCTCTAGAGTGAAATTTCTACCAGCTATAGAGTTAGTTTTCTCATCCAAATGAAAACAAGAGGCTCTTCCCTTCTTATGAAGGTCTCCTTAGCCTTGTATCAAAAATAGATTTATAGTAGTGAGACATTAATTATAGTGAGCCACTATCAAAGTTGCATATCAAATATATCATTTAACTAAAAAAAAGGAACTGATGCAGTTGGGTTAAATAAAAAAGGTTTAATAACATATGATTTGGCTCTACAAGAGAGAGACCGTTCCACCTTTCACAAGATCATTCCACAGTAACAAAAAATTATAAAATTGGTTCTCTATAAAGTTACCTCTAATCAAATGCATTGAGTAAATAAAAAAAACAACCAACAAAATAAATATTTCCATGGATAGGAGCATTCTCTTCTTTCACAATTATCTATAAAGTTACCTCTAATCAAATGCATTGAGTAAATAAAAGAAAACAACAAACAAAATAAAATATTTCCATGGATGAGAGCCATCTCTTCTTTCATAGGGAGCTTCCCCTTCTTTTACCAAAACATTAAACAAGCATAAGTCAATAGATTTAGCTTTCCTTAGGGAGGCTGCTCCACTCCTTTCAACAAATAAAATTACATATAGGGGTCAATGGGTTCTTAGATCACAAAACACAAGGGTATGGGCTCTTAAAACAAAGCTCAAACCTAAAAGAAAAGAATAGTTAAAAATAACACAGAGTTTGTCTCCCACCTATAGAGCATGACTCCCAAAGAGTAGATACCATGAATCACCTTCAATCTTAAACCTTGTTCAACATGCTCCTACTCCATTTTGGTATCCCCCCCTTCCCTAGAGTTCCATCTTCCTTTCTTGGAGTCGGTGATAAAAGTTTTGGGAAGTCTTAACCGTTCCCCATAAATGGATCCCTATTATTTAATTTAGCTTCTTTTAAACCATGGTTTGTTCTCTTCTCTTAATCATCTATCACTTTTTTTATCCCATACTTCTTAAATTAATAGGTAGTTCAGTTAGTATATACATAATATGTTAACAATTTTTTAATTGCATATTTACATATATGTAAGATTAAGGATTGTGGACATCATAAAATATTATGGTATAATGAATCATTTAAATGGTTCAATGTTTCATTTGAGTCACAAAAAACGTAACGGAGAGCTCCATTATTTAAAAAAAATATTCTCCTGGGTACAATGTTTAATCAAATACTAGTAATATCATCTTCAATATTATACTAGTAGTATAGTTTAACTTATTTTAGATTGATTGTAATAACTAGATAATTAGGTCTTTAGACATGCATCAATAGCTTGTTGGAAAACACCAAAATCATTCGTCTTTAATCACATGATTGAATCAAACTTGGGACAACACCTAACAGCTTTTAAGCTATCGAATTAATTCGTTTTTCTTTAGGTTCTTGCAACACCAGGATAGCCCTGTCACTAAACTCATGGCTTCCCAACCATTCGACTCTCCTCCCCCTAGTGGATTCATGCCCTTATCATTTAGTCGAGTCAAGTCCTTTAATCTCTTAAGTCTACAAAATAAGATTGCAACTTGGGAAAATACATAAACATTACTTACAATACTTTTACCGAGGATGTTACACCTCTTCATCTAGTTAAAATTAACCATGTGAATCGAGATTGTCCTGATGTTGTTAACTCTCTAAAAAAAACCGGTACCTTTGTAGATGTGAAAACTTGTAGCCATAGGTCATTGACATTAGAGGTGTCTATAACTGCGGAAGCTTGCATCCACATGCCACCGACATTAATAATAGTTGAGAAAGTGAGTTAAAAATGGAATACATGAATAACTCTTGAGGAGGTTGGTTAAAAAAGGTTAGAAAACCATGTAAACGAAAAATTAATTTTACATTTTTAATGCTATGTAGAATGGATTACATCAATCACTTTGGAGGAGATTAGTTAAAAATGGTCTAGAAGAAGAATCGGGGAGGCAATTGAAATAGTAAAAAACCCTATCTGCTTGAATAGGGACGATGGATTCACCATCGACAGATCCTAGCTTCAAAACCTCACTAAATAAGTTAAAATTAAAATTAAAATTAACTAGTAAATATAAAATTGAAATTAAAATTAGCTAATAAATATTAAAATAAATATTGAAATTGGCTAATAATCATTTATTTGAAGATTATAATTAAATAATAAATATTAAAACCAACTAATGATTATTAAATTGGAAATTAAAATAAGATGAACTAAAATTAAATTTAAATTAAAATAAACCTTCATCTTGAATTAAAACTCAAACTTAGAATTAAAATGAACTCATGTTAAAAATTAAAATTATAAATAAAATGTAATGGATAAGATTATATTAAAAATTGAAATTAAAATTAGCTAATAAATATTAAAATATATGTTGAAATTAGATAGTAATCATTAATTTGAAAATTATAATTAAACAATAAATATTAAAATTAACTAATAATTATTAAATTGAGCTCAATTAAAACTAAATGAACTAATCCCTGATTTAGGTGGTATCTGCGTGCTAGCATGTGGCTATTGTGATGGAAGATAGCCCACACACCTCCACATGGATGCGGATGGGACAAGCGATTATTAAAGGAGGTTTAATGGTAATTGGGTTTTCAATGCACATTAAGGTGATGGCCCCTCGTGCGAAGGGAAGAATGTCTCGCAAGACAAAGCACATTCATGTTTGGAGGCTGGATGGTCTGCTCCCGCGTGTGGTGTGGAGTTTTTATATGCAGGTTGAGTTGATTATGGGTTATGAATTGAGATTTTTTATTTTCTACCTGCATTTTCAGGTTTCATTGTTCTGCAAGTGTTCTGTGTGTTTTTCTCTTCAAATAATGGCTATTCGTCAAAGAAGAAAGCAAAAAAGAGGTGGTAGTGGCTGTGGGGCTTCAAGACGGAAGGGGTCTAGGGATTTTGGAGGCGGTGGATACATAAAATTAGTCTCAGCTACTATTTGTGGTTGGATTGATGATTGGGAAGCGAGAATCATGGCCCATCAGCTTGCTTCTGCGCGTATTGCAAGAAAAATTAACCATTATTGGGTCGTCAAGAACATGTTGGGATTGTTGATGGAGGATGTTCAACTCCAGTGGAGGAAGTCCAATGCCTTAGATATGGAACTGAGAGGGGATATGGAGTGTTGGACCTATGAAAAGTTAGACAAAATTTTGCTTGGAAAGATGAGGATTCTGGTCGCAAGACAAGAAAAGACTACAATGGAAGAAGTGATGACGAAAGAGGAGAAAAGAAAGTCAAAAAAAGGAGTTCAACTTATTTTTGGTAAAGAGTTAGTTATACTAAAATATTTCTTTTAGGAATAAAGCATGATTGTAATTTGGGTTGATAGTGCCTATTTTTAGATGTAAGGAGATGTGTTAAATTAGAAACATAGCATGTTGACTAACAATTGAGAGTTAGAGGACTATTAAAACAAGAAGTGTAAAAGCATAAAATAATCGATCCAAGCTGTGTGCAGATCATCATATCGATCATTCACAAACTAAGAAGTAGATATACAGAAAAAGAGAGAGAGAACTAAACCAAAGAGCATGAGATGAGAGATAATACATGAATTGTAAAGAAGATCTGAAAAAATGGTCTGCAGGTTGTGTGCGAAGAACAAAGGTGCTACACCATTTCTCATGCCAATTGAAGAGCACCTTTGTGGTTTTTCCCAGATGGGTACCCATGTTAAACATTGTATCTGTGTGTCTTTGATATATGTGTTTATGTTGAATGCATATTTGTTGTGAATGAGTCGATCTAAATGTGTCGAGTCGATTTGTTGTGAATGAACTTATCTTTATATGTCGCACATCTAATGATATGATGATGGGGAATAGTATTTAATGTGTGTTATGCTTTATGTTACATACTTATATATATATGTTTACATATCCATAGTCTATTATATTGAATGAATGTATGAGAACAAAAGTTTATTTCTCAGTTTTGATCGAGTGACCTGATAATACTATAAGAAGGAAATCCCTGACATAAATGTAGAAACCTTGTTCTGGGAGTTCCCAATAAGATATCTCAGGTGATACTTCATTTGTGTTGCAAGTGTTGCAAATGAAGTTCTGCTCTATCAGGTCGATATCTTGGGATTTGTTAACGAACAAGGGATATGAGCCAAGGTCGATAGGAAATTGTGTCAACAAATGGTTCCGTTGTTGAGACCTAAATCATTCTGACGGGGATATGTTTTGTCACCCGATGAAGCTGGAAATTCAAGTTTGGGTTGACTATAAAGCACTAGAGTTTGCATGGAAGGAAAGTAAAGGATCACAATTGAGCCCGACCGAGTGGTTGGAATGATACCTTTAAACAGACTATCATGATAATTTATTTAGTTAATTTCCCATTGTATTGCTAGCGACCCAGAAGAAATTTTTTCAAGGTCGACAACCTACAGAGTGGATTCCTCAGTTGATCCAATGGCTAAAAAGAGTTAGTAATACTATATCTAGGGATGTCAACTTCTAGGTTGAGAGTATTCTAAAGGGATATATCACATAAATTGCAGTCGACACAATAAGGTTGTACAATGAAATGAAAAGAGAAATTTTCCAAGAACCTAGAGGTCGCTATTTGAAATATTTGAAACTATCGATCAAGATGTTGGTATGTGAAAAGGGGATCCTGAGAATGGAGTCTAAGGGATAAATATTTGTGTGCGGAGACTCGATATATGTCGCAAGAGAGGTTTGAATAAAATGGACCAGAGTGAGTCGAGATGTTTTCTAGCGATAGTGAGACTGAGCTAGAAGGTGGAATTCTAAGGAGTGGAAGAAGATTTCAGTTGGGAAAGAGAAAAGGACTACGAATAGAAGAGGAAGTTGTAACGCGACCAAAGTAAGGGACTACGATTTGGTGTCACACCTCGACAAAGAATCATGTGACAAGGTAGAGGAATATCAACTTATATCTAAAGAAGAAGAAGAAGAATCACCAAATCCAGGTCAATATTACGGCATACTCGTGACCCCACATACATCTCCTGAGGTAAGATATAGAAACTCACCCAGTGGTTTTGTCAATCAAAATAACAATAATGGTGGAAATAGAAGCCAAGGAACTCCCACTAGTAAAACCTTTAATTCAACAATACCAAGAGTAAAAAGAATGGTCGGAAATGATATAAAGTTACTTAGTATTTAATGGGAATGTATTAGAGGACCTCCAAAAACATTAGTTTCAATGTGAAGATGTATGGACCGTGTGATAGGTGCAAGATGAGGCCATAAAGAAATCCCAACTGATCACAACATTTAGAGGTTGTGTGTTGGAATGGTATATGAAATTCTTTGTGGTTCCAATAGGAATCCCTCAGAAGGCCTTAGATCAAATCCAAAAAATATTGATAGATGAGTTTAAGAAGCCTAAATATGAGTTACAATGCATTACAAAAATAAAATAGATTAAGAGTTTCTGATAGAGTCTATCCGGGACCTTGACCAAATATTCAAAACTATGATGACCAAAGTAAGGTTTCAGATGTCGGATGTCCAACATAAAGAATGGTTTATTGCAGTGATGTTATCACATATCCGTATTCCTTTGATGCAACAAAATATCGTACCACATAATGGAGGTCTTGAGATGGCAATGAAGTTGGAAGCTTCACTAATAAGAGAAACTGGTGTAGGAATGATGCAGATACATATGCAACTTTCCAACCTTACATTGCAACTTCAGGATATCAAAAAAGGGAAAGAAATACTAGAGGAAATCTAGTGTACCCGATGTACAACTGAAGGTCATCATAAAGACTCATGTTCAATGTACATGAATTATGTTGCATTAGGTGCACCAAATCCGATAAATTCTCAAGGAATGCCTTGGTGTAGAATTTATTAGACTAGAGGACATCGGTCAGAAGATGCTTATATTTACATAAAATAGTAAGTGCACCATCCAACCTATATTGTAAATTTTGTCGATCAATGGGTCACAACGAAAAAGATTCCAAAGGATATCAGCTGTTGCAGGAGAAAAAAATTGACATATATCTAATGAAAAATGACAAATAAATGCAGGATGAGCGAGCTCAGGCTCAATACCCATAGGAATAATACCCTCAACCCAGGGGGTGTACTTTTTAGAGGTCAAGGATGAGGAGGAGGATTTGGTCATGGAAGGGGCCAAGTTATATGTTGTAATTGCATACAACTTGGACATTTCTCTAAAGATTGCACAAACCCTACTTAGACGTGCTTGTATTGCAAAACATTTAACCACATTGTTGAAGAATTCCCTTAGTTGATTGCGATGTGGCAGGAAAGAAATGTGGGAAATCAGAACCCACCTCAGAATGCCAATTTGAACATTTAGAATAATTTTGTTGAACCGAGGGAGCCTAATATTGTTGTTGTTACAAGAGGAGGTGATCCAACAAGAGCATATTAAGAAGCGCCATTTGTAAAACTAAGAGTGTGACCAGCATAATAAAATAAAGTACCATTTTATATCAAAAAATAAAAGGAAGTGTTCTTGGATGCACGACATGAATTTGTCGACATAAATAAAGCATCGACTTCTACTGTTGTACCGAATGAAGGACCAATCTTGGAGATGCTAGAAATATTTGAACATTATTTCTAAAGAAACCCATGGAGAAGGTCAGTAGATTGAAATAATTATTTAAAATTAATCTACCATTAATACAAGATAAATATGTTGTAGCATAACTGATAGCTCTAGTTGAATAACCTCGATTATATGTGCGACCCGAAAGAAGAGTTATTCACATTGGCAAATGACTAAAAATTGATCACGAGCTAATGACGAATGCCCAAATAGGTGATTATGACGTGGATTATATTATCCTGGACTTGGGATCAGATGTTAAGATTCTCACCAGACATACATGGGAAAGTATGGGAAATATGAGACTTGTATGGTTTCCTGTCTAGCTAATATTAGCTAATCAGTCGAAGGTTCTGTCTATTGGTCTACTCACACAGGTTCCTATCGAGATAGACGGACTCAAGAATTTGTATGCAAAATTTGAGGTGATAGACATTGTTGATGATACAAATATGTATCTTGCACTATTGGGGATCGAATATGCCATTGATAATTAGACTATAAGCAATTTTAAGAAGAGGATATTAACATTTGAGGACAAATAGTTAAGGGTGGTCGTACCAATTGATGCTATGGAAGTCCATAGGTATGTCAAGTAGGTAAATAGTGAAGGACAAGGTGGATATCTAGACCATATCTACAATATTACTTTTGCAATGGATGATTATGTGAATCCAATGACTGATGGAAAACTCAGTTGGTGAAGCGTTAGTTCCTATACATCAGATTTAGGAGAATCTCTAGAGAAATAGAATAACTGATTGCATGAAGTATCCATGAGGAAATGCACAATAATTACAAAATTTGTGCGATGGGTAGATATCGAGGTATGCGATCTACCTACCTATGAAGGTTTACCTAACCCAGAATATTTTCTTACAGAGTTTGAAGAGAAAGTAACTAAACCTCAACACCTGTTATCTGTAGATTTTTCATTCAAGGGTACACCTTCTAGATGGTGGGACATGCATATACACATTCTATCTTAGAATGGACTCAATTCCAGAGATTGATGGAAGTCTGATTTGGAGAGAAGGTGATCTACACTAGCCAGAAATACACAGGACTAACTAATCCTGTCGAGCAAATTGAACTTTGTCATGTGGCATGGGATATACATCCATAATAAGAACGGGTCCACTAGGTTATACACACATTGTGTAATGTCCCTTTTTGGAGTTTTGGAGAAAAGTACAAATTGGGTAGAATTCGAGCTTAACTAGTCATGGCTCTAGAGCGTTCCACCTTTCACCAAATGGTCCCAAATTTGTAAGGAAATGGTATGATTATTATTAAAATATCCTAAGGTGGTTTATGGATACTTTTTATATGATTTTAGACTTCTGCAACCTTGTTTTTGGTTAAGGAGAGACAATGCAAATTTACTAGGAAAAAGTGGTCAACTAGTCCTTCTTGGTTTGGTTCCAAACACTACCGAACCTTTGAAAAATTATTGTGGAGGGATCCTATTGGATTTAACACACAATAAAAGACCTAATAAACTCAATGGTATAATCATAAATTCATTTTGACATGTTACTCAAGTTTGAACAACTTTGGCCAATTTCTAGCTTTAGACTAGTGAAACCCAAGTTGACCCAAATGCACCCAAATGCACCAAAATGACTTCAAATTATGTATGGAAGAGCTTGAGGGGTATTGGGACATACTAATGCACAATATTAATTCTCATAAACTTTCCAATTGATTCTCCAATTTTTTTTCCATAGGGAAAAGAGTACAAAAACACTAGGAAACCGATGTTAAAACCCTAAGGGTAGATGACACTTTGGGCTCTCCAAATGCAGTACGACCCTCCCAAATTTGATAAAGGATTATGGGTATCAATATAAGAAATTATGGGATGTGATTAATCACGGCTATTAGTTCTTCAATTTTTTTATAAAGTACAACATTCATATGATAACTTTTGGTAAAATTGCTTAGGGGGGAATGACATTGCTAGCTCCATTTTAACTCATAAAAAGTACATGAAATAGTTCAAAACATGAAATGATGAATGGATACCATATACAACATATAAATTTCTTCCTCAACATAATTTAACATCATATAAATTCCTTAATAGATATCATATATATAAATCCTTCAAAATGGAACCCAAACACATGAAAACTAGTCATTCAAACTCGTGGGAATGCAATCCTTTCACACATGGATTTTTGATATTTCGAATTATAGAGAATATGGAAATAATAATACAGATACATGCATCATATATTTCTTTCCCATCATCATGAAAATCATAAAAATGTCCTCATACAAATCTGTTATGCAACTCTTTCCAAAATGGAAGCCAAATACATGAAAACTAGTCATTCAAGACCATGGGAATGCAAGCATTTAATACATGTATTTCTGATATTTTGACATACATTTCATATGGACATGATATTACAGATCCATACATCATATTTCACAGCTTGGGCACCAAATATACTCATCAAAGCGCAAACCCCACTCCAACAAGTGCACCCTCAACATGAGACTGTGGGGGAATGGAGAAGAAGGAATAAGAAAATAGGAGAATATATGAGAGTTTGGCTATATGGTCCTTCAAACTGTAACTAAAAATACTTCATTAATTTTAAATTAGAGTTATGACTAGCCCCTCCATCAACCAACTTGGAAACGAATCCAACTCCCTCGAAATTGGTTCACAAGCATGGAGAGTGAACACTCATTGTGCAATGGACAAGAAAAAGCTCTCCAAAATTCCAAAGGCCAATTAAAAAATGATAAAAATATATTCTCCTTCCTCATGACATCCTTTTATTAACTTCATGAGGCCTCCTAAGGTCGATTTTACCTCAGTGGGATTCCTCCAACTCAACTTACTGGTTTAGTAACTCTCATGACACTTGTCTTCCTCTTGCTGAGGGGTCGGCCTCTGCCTATGCCTTTTCCACCTTAGTTGAGCTACGAGTAAATTTGGTTCTTTGATGTGGGGATTTTGACCGATTCATACCCCTCTTCTTTCTAGGTGCTTGTGTTAATACATATTGGATATCTTTCCTCTCCTCTACGATTGACACCTATATTGGTGACCCTTGTGTGCTACTGCTCGAAATTATTTGGGCCATCCCTATCTCTCTTCACTCTTCTTCTCTTCATTGATCTCTAAAATTTCCTTTGCACAAATGAACAAATTTCACAATGGTTCAATTTGTGTGCCCTTGGTTGAATATTATAGCCTTTTGTTGTGCCCGTGAAAAGGATTTCGATCATCATAGCCAGATCCTTTGAAGATTGACCAAATTCGTTGTTGATTTTGCAAATACAATGGTCCAATTTATAATAAATGCGCATCTTGTCCACTTGTGTCATTGCATGTTGGGTTTAAATATTGCATTTATTGCACGATTTGACTGCATCGCCCTTCGTCTGATATCGCCAAGCTCCCTTCATGCTACGATTTGCACCTCATTTCTTTTATGTCGATCCTTTTTTCTACAATTTCCTACTCCTTGGTTTGTCATTTTTTTTGTGTGACTTCTCAATCATGGTGTTGCACCTAACTATCACAATTGGGCTTTAGTTAGCTTCCATTTACTATCTTTGGTATTAATGCGCCATCTAACTATTGCAATTGCACCGCACCTCCATCGGTGATGAAATGAATCACATAAGGTCCTAACCAATGCATTATTAGATTACCTAGGTGATTCACAAACTTGCTTTCATATAGGAAAACCATGTCTCTACGCTCGAAGTTCCTTGCTTTGAAATAAAGGTCATTCCATTCCTTCTGTCAATCCTTTTCCACTTGTTGATGAAAACCTGTGATGAACCGGTCCTTCTCAAGCTGTACCAATCATTCTTCAACTACCCCTTCATTGCTGATACTTGTTGATGCCGCTATGCACAGGATAGGGACAATGTATTCCATAAACATGACTATTTCTTGGCTATAGACCGGCTTAAATGACGTTTGTCCCATCAATATCTTACATGTTATTATTTAGGCCCATAAAATTGCAGGGAGTTTTAAATCCCAATCATCACGATTCGCATTGCATTCATTGGTTAGCGCATGTTTCAATACCTTGTTGAATTCCTCAACTGTTCCATTCACTTGCAGGTGGTATGGAGTACTCTTCTTATGTTGGATGTTGAATTCCTATGTCATGGCACTAATTGTGCGATTGATGAAGTGACTTCCTTGGTTGCTCATTAGTATCTTGGGACAACCAAACCAAGTAACTACATTTACGAATAAGAGCTTAGCTGTTGTCACAAATGTACAATCCATCACTAGTGTTGGTTATGCCCATCTAGTCAACTAGTTTTTCACAGTTATGATGTATCACGAACCCGTTCATTTCCCTGACAGATTGATGGGTCCCAAAAAATACACCGCCCACTTATCAAATGGTTGTAGTGTGATCTGAGGTACTAGTGAGATTCCATCCCGTCATGATTTCTTCCTTGTCCATTGACAAACGTCACAAATTTTAGCATAGTCATAAACCAACTCGGATTATCTTCTTGATGGTTGCACGACCTCCATAATTTCCTCCCGCAATTCCTTCATGTGCCTCAGCTAATATTCTCTCCTTCTCTTGCAGTAGAATATATTGATGTAGAATTTCATCTGGCCCCATTTTGTAAAGTTGTCCAACAATTAGCTGAAAATACGTAGCTCTGACGACCAGTTGTTTCTTCTGGCTAGTGGTGAAGTCCTCCGGTGCTTTGTCTGTTGATAAAAATTAGATAATTTGTTCATAATGGTCATATACCATTATGACCTTAAACAACTGTGCATTGGGTAGGACATCCTTGATGCTTCTTGGTTCCTCGCTTATCTCAATTCTTGACAAATGATCAGGTCCTACATTCAACCTCCCTGGCTTGAAAATGATCTCAAAATCAAATTCTTGGAAGAGTAGCAACCATCAAAAAATATTCCCTCCCAAAACAGGCTTGTTGACCAAATATTTCAGTGTTGAATGATCCATAAACATTTTGGAGTGTCCTCCCAACAGGTAGTGGCAGAATTTTTGCAGTGCATACACCATCTCCAATCCTTCCTTCTTTGTCATTGTGTAGTTCCTTTCCGTAGTAGACAAATTCTAACTTGCGAAGGTGATTGGGTGGTCAATCACTCCTTCTCGTGGATGCGCAAACTTACTCCTAATGCGACTGATGATGCACTGATATGGCCGTGAAACTCCTTTTTCCAATCCAGAAAGACTAATATCGGTGTTGTAACCATCTTCTATTTTAGAGTATCGATACTTCCCTGAAACTCATTGCTCCATTCGAATTTTGCATCCTTCTTCAACAATTTTTCCATTGTTGTTGTGATTGCTACGTACCCCCTTATGGAATTTCGATAACACCCCATATGTCCCAACATCACCCTGAGTTGTTTTAATATCGTTGGTGCGGGGATATCAACAATTACCATGATCTTGGAGGGATCGACCAACATACCTTCCTTGCATATGATATGTCCCAAAAAAATCCCAAATGGAGCACAAAATATATACTTCTTTAGATCTAGTGAGATCTAATGTTGTCGATATCTTTCCAACATCAGTCACAGGTTTGCGATGTGGTCTTTTACCAACTCGTAGAAGGTCCAGTCATCCATTCTTACTGCCAATAATTTCTGAATGAAGTATATGAACACAATGACTACTATTCTTGAGAAGATCGTAGGTGCATTCTTGAGGCCAAATGGCATCACTGTGTACTAAAAACATCCCCACTCTATGACAAAAGTGGTCTTGTGCCTATCTTCCTCCACAATTTTTATCTATTGGTAACCTGAAATCCATCTGTGAATGAGTAGATCTCTTGTCCTCTGACTCCTTCCAGTACTTCGTCAATGAAGGGTGTTGGGAAAATATCATGAATACTTGCATCATTCAAATTCCTTAGGTCGACATAGATCCAAATTCCCCCCTTCTTTTTGTATTAGACAACCATTGGACTTATCCATTTTGACTATTCCACAGGTTCAATGATGTCAGCCTCCAGCATCCTATCTAGTTTGGTCTTGACACGTTCCTTGTATCATGGGTTCAATCGATAAGGATGTCGCTTTACTGGTATCGCATTTGGATTTAGAGGGATTTTCATTTCTCCCAAGTCTCCTAAAATCCCTTGCTTATCACCGAATTTAGTTGAAAAAAAATCATGGAACTCATGCAATAGATTAGTGATCTTCGCCACAGTTTCCGCATCCGAGTAATCTCCTACATTGGAGAACTTCGGGTCTTGTTTCATCCCAATGTTTCCTTTCCTTATCTTAAGTGGTGGTTGGAATTTGTCGGTCGGTATTTCTGGTGTTGGGATATCCTGACTACCTTCTAATTCTGTAATGTTGATATTTATTATATCATCCTCATCGTCAAGTTATCCTGCCACATTGTAGCATTCTGTCATCAACTGTGATACCGGTGTCTCCTACGATCCTACTGGTAATGCCAATGGAACTATTTCCAACACTACATTCCAAATGTGTTGGAGTGTGCTATGTATTGCCAGATCAACATTCACAAAGTTGAAATTATTATTGAAGCAGACAATCAAGTATTCCAATGTTGTAATCTCCCTTTGCAGTTCAACCGATACGTACCATCTTTGTGGTATTTCATCCAACGTATGGACAAATGCATGGACCCATTCGTATTTCGGCTTTAATACCCATGCAGTTTGACATCGACTAGATTATCATTGGAATCATTCCTTCCATCGTACTTCTTCCCTTGGTAGTTCCTTGTTTCCCCAAATTGAACTTCCATCAGTCTACGACACATCAGCCAACCACTGATCGAGATCTTATGTGTAGCCCACCATCTCGTTGGAGTAGCCTTCAATGCTTCCTCCAGCTCCAACAGTTGTTGAGGCTCTGATAATATGGCCTTGATTTTGTTAATAAAACCAAGAAAGTTAGGTATCCCTTTGTATGTTGGTAGTTCGAAAACCTCTATTGCGACCCAACGTAGTGACTGAGTGACTCGCCCATGTTTTCAGACCGATACTTCATGTAACTAGTTTTGCCAATTATTTAGTGCATCGTCAGAGTCTGATGATGCAGAGCTATTACTTCGCCATCCTATCTCCCCGTCTATGGTAGGATGGATGTAATCTTCAAAAATATTAGAGGCATTATCCCATCCTCCCACAACTTCCCCCTTCACTGGTTTGACATATCTTCGACCTTCACTAGGATCCAACAGGGCAATTATCCGCATATCGCGATTCTCAAAATTCATCACTCTCTTCTTGAAGTTAATAATTGCCAGATTGTCATTTTCCTATCCAATCCCCAACATCACGGGATATGAGCTACTTTTGTCGACTATCTCAATAATGTTGAAGTCTGCATAGGTCTTTAGTCCTTCCACTTCGACAAGTAGGTGTGGTACTCGTCCAATTGGAAACACTCTAGCCTTATTCGCCATTCATAGTTGTAGAAGGGACCAAACCAATTACGGTTTCCCCATCCTTTCCCAACTTTGCTTCGTCAAGACGTTTACATCTGATCCTAGGTCCAAGATGACCAAATCTACATCATAGTCACTGATTTGGACGTTCATTCTCATTTCTATTCATGTTTTCTTCTTATGCAAAGAGTTCACGGTGTGATCTTGTCACCCTTTCTCCTGTCAGTATAACAAACTCACTATTTCTTCTAATGCATCAGGATATTTTGCTAGCGACATACAACTTTTGAGAACATTTTTCAATGTTTCAACTTTCCAAGATGGTCCTTACATAACTGTTGAATCAAAAGTAGGTGGCATTTCATAGATAGGTAAGTTACCCTTGTTTCTGTTCAGTATGTCTCTTGCATCGAAGAAAGTTTCTTTCTCAGCATCAACATCGAATTGGACCTTATTTCAAGCTGCCAATCAGATATTTGGGAGTGGTCCATCATCTCCCATCGTCTCTCCACCTCTAGTTATGAATTCGACATCTGTGGGTTGAGTCCTTGGTTTCATCGATATTTTTCCTATAGTTTGTCCTTGGTTTTGATTTTGAGTCTGGTTTGCATTTCGGTTCAGTTGTGGTTGTGGCTGGTTCTTGGCTGACACTTCACAATCAACTACGGGCATTATTCGACAATGTGATCTGTGACAATGGAATAAGTACATTGAGATTGTAGGTTTGGGAATTCCCTCTGGTAATGTCCCAAAACTCCACAATGGTAACACATCACAGGTGCACGAACTCGTCCCATAAAACCTCTATGACTGAAGCCTCCGTTGAGACCTCCATGGAATCCTCCTCGAAATCCTCCTATGGATGATATTGTGGTTGGTTAAATTATTGTTTTTGATAAGGTTGTGGTTGAGCATACTGCGGTTGAGTATACTGCGCCATAGTATATTGTGGCTGTTGCTGATTATTCTGCATCTGGTTGTACTGTGGTTACAACAGAGCAAATTGTGGTTGTTGTTGCGCGAACTATGGTTTTTACTGCGGTTGCGAACTTTTCGTCGGTCGGTGTTCTTCTCCTTTCATAAAATATGTATCCATCGTCCTTTCTTGGAGAAAGTCATATGCTCTGCAATCCTTTTCTTCATGGCCAACCGATCGAAAAAAGTTGCAAAACAGATTTGTTGACTTCGACACAACCTTTTGAAGGTACACACATTCCTTAGACCAATGTCCTCTAGTCTGATAGATCCAACACCATGGAAGACCTCCTTGACTCATTGGATTAGGGGCTTTAGCTTGTAAGTATTCGTGTAAGTCCCGACATTGATCCTTATCATGTCCTTCTGTGCGACATTTGTTGCACCACACTTTTTCATGAACTTATTTTCCCTTCTTGATATCCTACAACTAAATAGTAAGGTTCACTAATTGTGATTGGATCTGGATCATACCAGCCCCTGTTTCACCCACTAGTGAAGCTTCCAACTTCATTGTAATTTCCAGAGCCTTAGTCTGTGTGACAATCTTCTATTGCATTAATGGCATCCATATGTGTGGTTCCAAAGCTATGATGAACCATTCTTTGTGTTGCACGTCACTCATCTCGAAGTTGACCTTAGCCATCAACGTCTTGAATCGCTAATCAACATCCCACACCGACTCATTTAGATATTGTTTTATTTCTTTCAATTCAGTAATGTATTGCGACTTGGATTTGGGATTTTTGAATTCCTCAATTAGTATGGTCCTAATATGCACTAGTGTCTTCTATTGATGCCCTGTCGGTACTTGAACAAACTTCATGTACCAATACGATGCTCAGGCTTGAAAGGTTGTCTCTAGTTTTCCTTTCTTGATATATTCGTCTTGGACTTGCTTTGTAAAGAAACCAATATTGATCAAGGTATTGTTCTCCATTCCCATGGAACAAGGGTATTTTTACGTCGTCAGCTGCTATTATGGGTCTTCTTTCGATATTCGTTGACCTGATACCATTACTCCTGTGGTGACGCACAAGGAAGTATTGTGATGATCTAGTGTTTCTTCTTGAATTTGGCGTAGTATATAGAGGTGTAGGAACATTTTTTCTTTGGGTCAGTCCTTCCTCGAGGTTGAGCGTAGCTTGGTAATGTCCTTCATCACTGTAGGCTCGCTTATTCCTTTGTGGTCTCCTCTCACAATTTTCTTGTTCCAGTCACACCAAGACTCTCCTCAGTCCTCTGCCTCTTCTCTTGCTAGAACCTCACCCCACTTGGAAAAATACTACACTCTTCCTCGACTTCCCTCACAGTCTCATCGTAAATCACATCCATCTACTTCAGATCATTCCATCCAATCATCATCTTCGTGATACCTATAACCTTCGTACACCGGGGTTTTACTCGTCAGAGTTCATCTTTAGTATTCATTTTTCATAGATGAGCATCTTAATCCACAATTGCAAAGACAATAGAAACCTCCCCCTAAGTCCCTTGAATAATTCCCTCTCTACATCACTATAGTATTTGACTATGTCAACAACAAACTCAGTAACATATCCTTCCAAAATGTTGTCGATCCACACTTCGACAACTCTTGACACCTTGTTATTTACCCTTTTAAGCCACTGGATCAGTTCAGGGGTCTAGTAATTAGGTTTTCCTCCTTGGAAGTTCCTTTTGTGGATTGTAATATGTGCCAACCACTTTTACAGTATTATTGTAAACTCAGCAAAGAAAATTTAATGAATATCACAGTAGATATATCTTCCCAAACACTGTTCTGCTGACAGTTTGGAGTTCTGGTTTTCTTTTGTTGCAAAATCCCAGGTCTTCTAATCGAACCAGTCATGGATCTCTGGTTTCGTCTATTGCCACAACATGTCCTCTTCTTCCTCGCACTATGGTCCTGGTGACATAACCATTTGTTGACACACTTAAATCAATAGGGGTTCACTCCATAGGTCTGTCGGCACCCTTCAACACAATATCCCTAAACACCTGCCCGGATAGGTTTTACTCTATCCACCAACACCCACGAAGCAGATGCAGTCTCACCCAAGATGTTTGAGGGAGTGTTGCAGGAAACACATTTTTGCAGAAGGAATAGGACTTGTGCACTTAATCTCATAGATCTAGGAGGTTCTAACACATCATTTATTAAATCTAGTTATAATCATTCACAATAGGTTCCAATATCTCAACAATCATGATTCATATCAACTTAACGAAGACATCAACATACACGAACCCAATAAACACATTAATACTTTACATCATTCAGACATGGAAAATATCACAAATCACATCATTGCGGATTTAACATAGAAAAATACAAGAGATTCAACATCAACATTCTTCTTATATTAGCTTCGAAAGATCTCAAAACATCCCTTGGTCGAAAGCCTCAGACCAAAAACACATCCATCCGCAGATCACGTACAAGAAAAATATTCAAACTACTAATGATGTTCTGCTACTATTCATTGAATCCTCAATGCTTACCTTGAAATATATATATTAACTATAATCCTAATTCTATTTATAGGCTCCCGCCTTTACAAAATGGTCTACATAATCTGACTCTATAACTACTTGGATCGACACTTCTAACTACTTGCGACCAAACCAAGCACACTTGTCGGTAACTTTCTCTTACACAGTCAACTTTACCACTTTTTGATATCTTCTTTGTCGCACTTTGCACAACTGATTCCCTTGCCAACAAAATTGGTTCACAAGCAGGGAGCGTGAACACTCATCATACACTGAACAAGCAAAAGCTATCCAAAATGCCAAAGGCCAATTAAAAAATTATCAAAATATATTCTCCTTCCTCATGACATCCTTTATTAACTTCATTAGGCCTCCTAAGGTCAAATTTCCCTCCATGGTCTTCCTCCATCTCATCTTAGTCGTTTAGTAACTCTCATGACACTTGTCTTCCACTTCATGCTCCAACTCTTTCTCCAATTCGAATGGTTTCCTCTAACTCCAAAATTTGACCTCTTGGTGACTTTTTTTTATCCCTGTCATGTAATATTTATCATATGTCTACAATCAGGTTTGAATTTGTCATACTTTCCATAGAATCTTTCATCATTTGTTGTCATAGAGTGCATGGAATCTCCTTCCAAGTGGAACACGTTGTCTTCTAGTCTCTTCCTCTTCCATGGGAGTTACCCTCCTTTACCAATTAGAATTCCTTGGCTCATTATATGCTATTTGACACCACATAACCATTCAATAATGTTACATTACCCATGTTTTTGAATTTGGATGAAGATCATGCCAAGTGTGTGGGGAATCTAGTCATCCAAAGGCTCCATAAGCTTCCAAGTGTCTTCATGAACCCATGCCACCATATTTTCTAAGCGTTTATCATTTATGTGACCCATTTAAATATGAATATGGTAAACTAAAGTCCTTTTGGGTCCCATATCCCCTTATTAAAAAAATTATCTCTTCATCTCAACCTAGGGAACTAGTAGGTTGGTGGAACATTATTTGCAAGTACTCTTATTTGAATGGGGACATGACAATCCTCCCACCCAAGATTGTTTGTCCTCAATCAATGCCAATTTTTTTGCTGCAAATTTTTTTCGTCTTCTCAAGTTGTATCCTCGCTTGGTACTCCCATAGCACCAAGTGCTCTCTTATGGTTCTGCTCCAATTTTCTTTAACTTCCATTTGAGTAGGGGCACTCATGTACTGCAATTTTGTGTTTCCAAAAGTAAAGAGATTTGTATTTTTCATATTGATATCTCCTATGAAATCACCCCTAAACACCAAAATATTAATTAATTCCATCAAAACAAAATTTGCACAAATAGTCTTTGCCTCCATATTTTGAAAACCTTTTCTAAACTTTCAACCCCTGTTTTTTTTCTCCTGTATAATTCTTTGAAGTTGGCACTGAGTTACCCAAATTTGAGTCTTTTAATATCTTAAGAAAATTTCAGAAAGGAACCACCATGCTTGCTTCTTCACTACTCTGATTTCAATCACCTTCTCAAGTGGTGACTCAATCTCCCATACTACTTGTTTCCCCCAAAATTGTAATGCCCTCAAAATTGAAACCAAGAAATACAAGGATCCCATTTCTTGTATTGCACCCTTCCAAACATCATGAGTACAAAATATAGTTCATGAAATCACATAACAATATCATACAAATGTACATCACAAAGGTACCTCATCAAAGAATTATTAAAGTGATTGTACATTCAAGTAAGTAGATCATAATGTGGCCCATACACACAAGAATCATGTATTATATAAGATTTTCCCCAATGACATAGGTGAGGATCCCATATCCCATAATGCTTCTCCAAAAGAATATAATTTTCATCAAGATAATTATCCATGTGCTCTTTCATCCATGAAGTGAATGAATAACCTCCACCAAAATCTGAACCAAATAAGGAGCAAAGAAGGCATGAATACTGAAGACTTCAAGTGGCTCAAATAAGTCTTATCAATACACCCATGAATATGTATATTATAATAATGTAACAAAGGACATTTATTCAAATGTAAATAATATGGCACTAGTCATGACATAATCGAGAAGATATAGGAGTCCCATACTCCTCATATGTCACCATAAAAAGGAAACCTTTCACCCATACTTCATTAGGATACATGTTGCAAAATATGGGGGTGTAGGATGTAGGAGGAAGAACCAACTCACTCAAATGATTAGAAAGTGCAAAATTTTCATCATGTGAAGGATCCATAAGGGTAGGAACTTACAACTCCCCCAAAAATGCAAAACTTTCCTCATAGGTTGGTTCCAAGGTAGTGAAATCATGCACTCTTTCAAAAAGTGTGTAACAATTTTCAAGAGGCAACTCAAGTTCCTCTTCCACCACAACAAGTGATTGGATCTCATCAAGATCATCTTTAAACACATCAATAACTTGCAATTTTCCAGTTCTCTCATGATCATTCATATCATGAGAATCCTCCAAGAAATATACCATATGACAATCTAAAACATAGGAGAAAGAACAAGTATCTTGAAACCTCTCAAGAAGATTCTCATTTTAAATTTTGATCTTATGAACATCCTCATTAATATTCAAGTATGCTTCATGTAACCATTCATTAAGCTCAACCAAACTATTTCTATAAAAAATCAAAGACATGCAATTACCTTCAATGTTGCACATTTCTCTATGAATATTCTCCATATCTTCAAGGAAAGATGGCTTCTCCAATGAAGAAACTTTATAACAAGAATTTTATACCAATGCTTTAGTGTAATGGAGTATGCTAAGGGCCTCATTGATATTCATTTCATTCATCTTCAAATACCCTTCAATGAAGGATGGTTCATGGGAGCTAACCTCCTATTATTTTTTCTTCTTGATTTGATCAACTTCTTGAGGCTCAAGTGGTGATGGGGAAGTTGATCTTGGTTCTTCATTATTTGTTGCAAGGTATTCATCTTCATTCCTATGAGAAATTTGTATTGCAGAAACATTTTCAATTCTGATCTCTATGTCACCAATGATAGAGTTGTGAACACCCATAAGTAGGTACTCCTTCATAGTTCAAGGATACATCAGTAGATTCTCTTTGATTTGCACAACCCCCATCAGTAAGGATTGTGTGTATGTCTTCACCTTCCTCTTCATGTTCTTCTTTGCAATCACCTTGAGGTGATTGGTCCTCCACTTCATGAATCTCTGCCTCTTCATTTAATGGTGTATATAAGCTCTTTTCATCTGAGAACAAAATTTCTTCCACATGATTTCCTTATAAGTGTTTATAGCTTCCTCGTTTATAGGGAAGGACAAATCTTTGTTCTTTTCACAATTAGGCTTATTTTTCTTTAATGAGTCAACATTTGCATTATTAGGCCTATATCCAAACACCCACTCACCAAAGTATTCAAAAGGGTAGATCTTAGATTCCTCTCCCATCACATTAAGATATTCTTGATATTAGGACTAGCTCATGGTGGTTTGGAGCATACATCTTCATAATACACAGAGTCATAAAAATAACCCTTATCCCTTCTAAAATTGTAAGAAGTGTTTCAAGATGGAAACTCTTCCTCATACCATTCACATTCTTCTTCATAATGCTCATAATCATCTTCAGAGGAGTCATCATAATAGTAAGACGTGACCGCAACTTTTTACTCAATAGATCATCTTAATGCATAGGTTCAAGGACCATGCTCTGATAAAACTGTAATGTCCATTTTGGAGTTTTGGAGAAAAGTACAAATTGGGTAGAATTCGAACTTAACTAGTCATGACTCTAGAGGGTTCCAACTTTCACCAAGTGGTCCCGAATTTGTAAAGAAATGGTATGGTGAGTCTTAAAAAATCCCAAGGTGTTTTATGGATACTTTGTATCCAAATTTATACTTATTCAACCTTTTTGGGGGTTAAGGAGAAGCAATGCAAATTTACTAGGAAAAAGTGGTCAACTAGTCCTTCTTGGTTTGGTTACAAAAACCACCAAACCTTTCCAAAAGTATTTTGGAGGGATCCTATTGGATTTATCACATAATAAAATACCTTAGACACTGAATGGTTAGATCATAAATTCACTTTTACATGTTACTCAATTTTGCACAACTTTGGCCAATTTATAGATTTAGACTAGTGAAACCCAAGTTGACCCAAATGCATCCAAATGACTTCAAATTATGTATATATTTATTGGTATTAGGAAATACTAATGCATAATATTAATTCTCATATAGTTTCCAATGGATTTTGTAACTTTATTTTTTCCATAGGGAAAGAAGGACAAAAACACTAGGAAACCGATGTTAAAACTCCCAAGGGTAGATGACACGTTTGGCCTCCAAATGCAGTACGAACCTCCAAAATTTGAGAAACGTGTACGGGGATGAATATAATAAATCAGGGGCTAATATAAATTGTGGTTATTACTTATTCAAATTGGTTATAAAGTACAACATTCGTATGATAAATTTCAGTAAAATTGCTTAGGGGGAAATGGCATTGGTAGCTCCATTTTAACTCATAAAAGTACATGAAATAGTCTAGAACATGACATGATGAATGGATATCATATACATAATTTAAATTTATTCCTTAACAGAATTTAACATCAAATAAATTCCTTAATACATATCAGATATATAACTCCTTCGAAATGGAAGCCAAACACATGAAAACTAGTCATTCGAACTCATGGGAATGCAAGCCTTTCACACATGGATTTATGATATTTAGAATTATAGAGAATATGGAAATAAGAGTACAGAGACATGCATCATATATTTCTTTCCCATAATCATAAAACTCATATAAATTTCCTCATAAAAATATGGTATGCAACTCTTTCCAAAATGGAATCCAAATACATGGAAACTAGTCATTCAAGAGCATGGGAATGCAATCCTTTCATACATGTATTTATGATATTTTGACTTAAAAATAATATGGAAATGATATTACAGAGAAATACATCATATTTCACATCTTGGGAACCAAATATACTCATCAAAGCGCAAGCACCACTCCAACAAGTGCACCCTCAACATGAGAGTGTGGGGGAATGGAGAAGAAGGAATGCGATAATAAGGGAATAGATGAGAAATTGATTGTATGGTACTTTAAACTGAAAATAAAAATACTAAATTAAGATCAAATTAGAGGTCTGAATTTCCCCTCCATCTGCCAACTTGGAAAGGAATCCAAGTCCCTCGAAGTTGGTTCACAAGTAGGGAGAGTGAACACTCATCGTGCAATGGACAAGAAAAAGCTCTCCAAAATGCCAAATTCCAATTAAAAAATGATCAAAAGATATTATCCTTCCTAAATAAATCTTTTTATTAACCTCATGAGTCCTCCTAAGGTTGAATTTCCCTCCATGGGCTTCCTCCAACTCATCTTAGTGGTTTAGTAACTCGCATGATGCTTGTCTTCCTCTTCATGCTCCAACTCTTTCTCCAATTCGAATGGATGCATATAACTCCAAAATATGACCTCTTGGTGGATATTTTTATACCTTTCATGTCATATTTGTCATATGTCTACAATCAGGTCTGAATTTTTCATACTTGTCATAGAATCTTTCATCATTTGTTGCCATAGATTGCATGGAATCTCCTTCCAAGTGGCACACATTGTCTTCTAGTCTCTTCGTCTTCCATGGGAGTTAACCTCATTTACCAATTATAAGTCCTTGTATCATTATATGATATTTGAAACCACTTTACACTCCAATAATGTTACATTACCCATGTGTTTGAATTTGGATGAAGATCATGCAAAGTGTGCGGGGAATCTAGTCACCCAAAGGATCCACAAGATTCCAAGTGTCTTCATGAACCCATGCCACCTTATTTTATATAATTTATCATTTATGTGAGCCACTTAAATGTTAATATGGTAAAATAAAGTCCTTTTGGGTCCCATATCCCCTTATTACAAAATTTATGTCTCCATCTCAACCTACAGAACTAGTAGGTTGGTGGAACATTATTTGCAAGTAGTCTTATTTGAATGGGGACATGATAGTCCTCCCAGCCAAGATTTATTTTCCTCAAGCAATTCCAAGTTTCTGTGCTGTAAAATTTTTTCATCTTCCCAAGTGGTATCCTCACTTGGCACTCCTTCCATAGCACCAAGTTCTCTCTTATGGTTCTGCTCCAATTTTCTTTAGCTTCCATTTAAGCAGGGTCACTCATGTACCGCAATTTTGTGTTTCCAAAAGTAAAGAGATTTGGATTTTTCATATTGATATATCCCATGGAATCACGACTAAACACCAAAATATTAATTAATTCCATCAAATTTTTCTTTCACAAATAGTCTTTACCTCCATATTTTGGAAACCTTTTCTGAACTTTCAACCCCCTTTTTTTGCTCCTGTATAATTCTTTGAATTTGGAACTAAGTTACCCAAATTTGAGTATTTTAATATCTTAATAAAATTTCAAAGAGGAACCACCATGCCTGCTTCTGCACGGCTTTGATTTCAATCACCTTCTCAAGTGGTGACTCAATCTCCCATACTAGTTGCCCCCAAAATTGTAATGTCCCTCAAAATTGAAACCAAGCAATACCGGGATCACATTGCTTGTATTTCACCCTTCCAAACATCACGAGTACAAAATATATATCATGAAATAACATGACAAGATCATGCAAATGTACATCAAGAAGGTACCTCATCAAAGAATCCTGAAAGTTCTTCTACATCCAAGTAAGTATATCATCATGTGGCCCATACACACAAGCATCAAGTGTTATACCAGATATGCCCCAATGACATAGGGGAGGATCCCATGTCACATAATTGTGCTCCAAAATAATATAATGTGTATTAATATAATCAACTGTGTGTTCTTTCATCCAAGAAGTGAATGAAGAACCTCCACCAAAATCTGAACCAAATAAGGAGCAAAGAAGGCATGAAGACTTCAAGTGGCTCAAAGAAGTCTCATCAATACACCCATGAATATTTATATCATCATAATGTAACAAAGGATGCTTCTAAAAATGTAAAGAATATGGAACCCTAGTCATGTCATAATCAAGAGGAGATAAAGGAGTCCCATACTCCTCATGTGCCACCATAAAAATTAAACCTTTCACCCATACTTCATTAGGATGAATGTTGCAAAATATGGAAGTGTAGGATGTATGGGGAAGAAAAAAATCACCCAAATGATTAGAAAGTGAAAAAAATTCATCATGTGAAGGATCCATAAGGGTAGGAACATGCACCTCCCTCAAAAATGAAAAAAATTCCTCATAGGTTGGTTCCAAGGTAGTGGAATCATGCACTTCTTTAAAAACTGTGTAGCCATTTTCAAGAGGAAACTCAAGTTCCTCTTCCATCACATCAAGCGATTAGCTCTCATAAATATCATATTCAAACACATCAATAACCTACAATTTTCCATGTCTCTCATTATCCCTCATGTCATGAGAATCCCCCAAGCAATCTACCATATGACAATCAGAAACATAGGAGGAAGAACAAGTATCTTGAACCTCTCAAGAAATTTCTCATTTTGAATTTGGATATTATGAATATCCTCATTATTATTAAAGTATGATTTGTGTAGCCATTCATTAAACTCAACCAAATTGATTCTGTAAAAAATAAAAGACATGAAATTATCTTCAATGTTGCACATTGCTCTTTGAATATTCTCCATGTATTCAAGGAAGGATGTCTCCTCCAATGAAGAAATTTTCTAAAAAGAATTTTATACCAATGATTTAGTGTAATGGAGTATGTAAGGGCCTTGTGGATATTCATTTCACTCATATTCAAAGACCCTTCAATGAAATATGGTTCATGGGAGTGAACCTCCTCTTCTTCTTTCTTCTTTATTTGATCAACTTCTTGAAGCTCAAGTGGTGATGGGGAAGTTGATCTTGGTTATTAATATTTCTCAAAAGGTATTGGTATTCATGATTATGAGAAATTTCTATTGCATAAAAATTTTCAAATATGATCTCTATGCCACCAACATATAGTTGTGAGCACCATCAGTAGGTACTCCTTCATAGTTCAAGGATCCATCAGTAGATTCTCTTTGATTTGCACAACCCACATCAGTAAGGATTGTGTTCTTGTATTCAACTTCCTCTTCATGTTCTTCTCTGCAATCATCTTGAGGTTATTGATGATCCACTTCATGAATCTCTGCCTCTTCCTTTAATGGTGTATCTAAGCTCTTTTCATCTCCTTTAGAAGAAAATTTCTTCCACATGATGTCCTTATATGTGTTTATAGCTTCCTCATTTATAGGGAAATACAAATATTTGTTATTTTCACAAGAAGGCTGATTTTTCTTTAATGATTCCACATCTACATTATTAGGCCTATATCCAAACACCCACTCAGTAAAGTCTTCAAAAGGGTAGATCTTAGATGCATCTCCCATCACATTAATATATTATTGATATTGTTGGCGTAAAGTTTTACATGTTTCTCTCAATATTTATAATTCATACATATGAGTAGCTCATGGTGGTTTGGAACATACATATTCATAATACACAGATTCATAAGAATAAGCTTCATCCCTTCTGAAATTGTAAGAAGTGTTGCAAGATGGAACCTCTTCCTCATATAATTCACATTCTTCTTCATATTGCTCATAATCATCTTCAGAGGAGTCACCATAATAGTAATACATGGTCGAAATTTTTTACTCAATGGATGGTATTAATGCACAGGTGTAAGGACCATGCTCTAGTACCACTGTAATGTCCCTTTTTGGAATTTCAGAGAAAAGTACAAATTGGGTAGAATTCGAACTTAACTGGTCATGACTCTAGAGGGTTCCAACTTTAACCAAATGGTCCCGAACTTGTAAGGAAATGGTATGGTTAGTATTAAAACATCCCAATTTTTTTTTATGTATAATTTGTATCTTAATTTATACTTATACAACCTTGTTTAGGGTTAATGAGAAACAATGCAAATTTACTAGGAAAAAAGTGGTCAACTAGTCCTTCCTGGTTTGGTTCCAAACACCACCGAACCTTTCAAAAATTATTATGGAGGGATCATATTGGATTTAAAACATAATAAAATACCTCATACACTCAATGGTCAAATCATAAATTATTTTTGACATGTTACTCAAGTTTGAACAACTTTGGCCAATTTCTAGCTTTAGACTAGTGAAACCCAAGTTGACCAAATGCACCAAAATCACTTCAAATTATGTATGGAAGATATTGATGGGTATTGGTAAATAATAATTCATAATATTAATTCTTATAAACTTTCCAATTGATTCTACAATTTTCTTTTTTCCATAGGGAAAATAATACAAAAACACTAGGAAACCAATGTTAAAACCCCAAGGGTAGATGACACTTTTGGCTCTCCAAATTCAATACAAACCTCCCAAATTTGAGAAAAGAGTATGGGGATTAATATTAGAAATAAGAGGCTGTAATTAATCATGGGTATTATTTCTTATAACTGGTTATAAAGTACAACATTCATATGATAACTTTCAATAAAATTGCTTAGGCATAAATGACATTGCTAGCTCCATTTTAACTCATAAAAAGTACATGAAATAGTTTAGAACATGACATGATTAATGGAGAACATATAAAACATATAAATTTATTCCTCAACATAATTTAACATCATATAAATTCCTTAATACATATCATATATACAAATCCTTCAAAATGGAACCCAAACACATGAAAACTAGTCATTCAAACTAATGGGAATGCAAGCCTTTCACACATAGATTTATGATATTTTGACTTCCAGAGAATATGGACATAAGAGTACAGAGCCATTCATCTTATATTTATTCCCCATCATCATGAAAATCATATAAATATCCTCATATAAATCTATTATGAAACTCTTTCGAAAATGGAAGCCAAGTACATGAAAACTAGTCATTCAAGAGCATGGGAATGCAATCCTTTCATACATGCATTTCTGATATTTTGACTTATAGATCATATGGACATGAAATTACAGAGCCATGCATCACATTTCATATCTTGGGAAACAAATATATTAATAAAAACTCAAGCACCACTCCAACAAGTGCAGAATCAACATGAGAGTGTGGGGGAATGGAGAAGAAGGAATGAGAGAATAGAGGAATATATGAGAATTTGACTATATGGTCCTTAAACCTGCAGCTAAAACTCCTTTATTAAGCTCAAATGATAGCTCTAAATGGCCCCTCCATCAACCAACTTGGAAAGGTATCCAAATCCATTGAAATTGTATTTAAACATACTAACAGACCTTAGACACTCAATAGTAGAATCATAAATTCATTTTGACATGTTACTCAAGTTTGCACAACTTTGGCCAATTTCTAGATTTAACCTAGTGAAACCGAAGTTGACCCAAATGCACCCAAATGACTTCAAATTTTGTATGGAAGAGATTGAGGGGTATTAGGAAATAATGATGCATAATATTAATTCTCATACACTTTCCAATCAATTCTTAAATTTTATTTTGGCCATAGGCAAATAAGGGCAAAAAATCTAGGAACCTGATGTTAAAAACTCCAAGGGTAGATGACAGTTTTGGCTCTCCAAATGTAGTACAACCCTTCCAACTTTGAGAAAAGTGTATGGGGATGAATATCAGACATCAGGGGATTTAATCAATCATGGGTATTAGTTATTCAAATTGGTTATAAAGTACAACATTTGTATGATAAATTTTAGTAAAATTGATTAGGGGGAAATGGCATTGGTAGCTCCATTTTTACTCATAAAAAGTACATGAAATAGTTTAGAACATGAAATTATAAATGGATACTATCTACAACATATAAATTGCTTCCTCAACAGAATTTAACATCAGATAAATTCCTTAATACATATTAGATATATAACTCCTTTGAAATGGAATCCAAACACATTAAAACTAGTCATTCAAACTCATGGGAATGTAAGCCTTTCCCACATGGATTTTTGATATTTTGACTTACAAAAAATATGGAAATAAGAGTACAGAGCCATGCATCATATATTTCTTACCCATCATCATCAAAATTGTATAAATGTCCTCATACAAATCTATTATGCAACTCTTTCAAACATGGAATCCAAATACATGAAAACTAGTCATTCAAGAGCGTGGGAATGCAAGCCTTTCATACATGTATTTATGATATTTTGAATTATATAGATTATGGACATGACATTAAAGATACATTCATCATATATCATATCTTGATAACCAATATACTCATCAAAATGCAAGCACCACTGCAACAAGTGCACCCTCAACACGAGAGTGTGGGGGAATGGAGAAGAAGGCATGAGAGAATAGGGGAATAGATGAAAATTCGATTGTATGGTAATTAAAACTGAAGCTAAAAATAATTTATTAATCTAAAATTAGAGGTCTGAATGGCCCCTTCATCAACCAACCTGGAAAGGAATCCAACTCCCTCGAAGTTTTGGTTCACAAGCATGGAGAGTGAACACTCACCGTGCAATGGACAAGCAAAATTTCTCCAAAATGAAAAAGGACAATTAAAAAATGATCAAATATATTCTAATTACTCATGAAATCATTTTATTAACTTCATGAGGTCTCCTAAGGTCTAATTTCCCTCCACGGGTTTCCTCCAACTCATCTTAGTGGTTTAGTAACTCTCATGACGCTTGTCTTCCTCTTCATGTTCCAACTCTTTCTCCACTTCGAATGGATGCCTATAAATCCAAATTTAGACCTCTTGGTGGCTATTTTTAGCCCTGTCATCTCATATTTGTCATATGTATGCAATCAGGTCTGAATTTGTGATACTTGTCATTAAATCTTTTATCATTTGTTGTCATAGAGTGCCTAGAATCTCCTTCCAAGTGGCACACATTGTCTTCTTGTCTATTCCTCTTCCATGGGATTTATAATCCTTTACCAATTCTAGTTTCTTGGCTCATTATATGCTATTTTACACCACATCACCCACCAATAACGTTACATTACCAACGTGTTCAAATTTGGATGAAGATCATGCCAACTGTGGGGGGAATCTAGTCATCCAAAGGCTCCACAAGATTCCAAGTGTCTTCATGAAAACATGCCACCTTATTTTATTATCATTTATCATTTATGTGACCCATTTAATTGTGAATATGTTTAACTAAAGTCCTTTTGGGTCGCATAGCCCGTTATTACAAAATTTATTTCTCCATCTCAGCCTACAGAACTAGAAGGTTGGTGGAACATTATTTGCAAGTACTCTTATTTGAATGGGGAAATGACACATTGGACATGATACTAAGAAATTGGTATATTTCGGTTGATTTGTGATGAGGAACAATTGAATGGAAAGAAATAGCTTCCAACATTACACACACGTTTGAATTTGCAGATGATAATCCATCAATTGATGATGATTTGCAAGTAATCAAGAAAAATATATTTGAAGATATCCGTGTGTCTGTCACATGCCCCAAATTGAAAAACCATTTTATGTTTTAAGAAACATTATGTTATATTTTTATTATAAATTTTGTAATTAATGACCAAGTGGGGTCAAGGATAATTGCATGTAATTGCTGGATATTTTATTAATTAATAAATGAAAGATGAGACAACAGCTTAAGGAGGTTGTTAAATGAGTGTTTTACTAGTCACTTGGTGGAATGGGATGGGTTGAGAGTAGATTGACACTTGGAAGCATCCTCAAACTACTTCTAACTGTTGCAGGAGGAAACTTCCCTATTTTTGTGGTCATGTTCCCCAAGAAAGTGCAACAAGAGTAGGTGGCTCATTAAGTGAAAACTGACCCAAAAGACCTAGGAATGCTAATAAAACTTCCCATTGAATTCAGATGAGGATTGTCATTATTAACTTGTGAAAATTCTGAGTGAATTTAGTGCACAATAAAATACGATGGAGGGGGCTAGCAGAAGTTTGTTTTGAGTGAAAAGTGCTAAAGTTCTGAACTAGTGCAACTATTTTAAGCTGAGTTCATACTGCTGCAATCAGAACATATTTACTGTTTAATACTCAGTAGAGTTGCAGACGATTACTAAACTAGATCTATCACCCAATACATCTACTAGGTGGACCAGTAGACAAGCTCGAGGGTCCTGAGATTTGGAGTTCAGCTATCTCCAGTAGTTGGTTGGGAGGAATAGGTTCCTTAAGTTGTTGTCTCCTCTTCTACATTTCCAGGTTCTACGTGTTCTTTCTAATTTCTATTTGCATATTTAGGATCAAGAAGGATTGAACTTAGAGAATAATATGTTATGCTTTTGTTCTTCTGTTATTAGAATTATTGAATGAAATCTTTTACTGTGAAAAGATAGTCAAATTTTGGATTAGATTTGGATTAGGATAAATTATTAGAGAATTTTCAATTTTATTGATGGAAAAAAATACCTAACTGTATTTTTCCACACCTTTATGAAGGTATTACTCTAGTATATTAGATTAGATTAGAGTTCTGATGGTTAAATCAAATGAAAAATCCAGGATTAGGTTGATTACTTTTTATAGATTCCTTGTAAAAATGTGTAGGAGTTCTGTAGTTAAAATGCACATGTTTAAAGATTTCAGTTATGATCTAAATCCAAGATGCACATGTTTAAAGATTTCAGTTATGATCTAAATCCAAGAAATATCTTTTAAAAACTAGTATACCATTTGTGTAATGGTGATCCTATATTTACACAATAAATAAGTCAATTGCTATAAGCCTAACTATTTAAATATTAAACTCTGTAAAGATTTAAAATTAACTAGAATCTTAAAAAAACCTAATTGGAGAAATTGTCGAATATGACTTCCATTCACCTCTCTTTTTCCAGAAGAAGGTTAATACAGTTTTACTCCTAATTACATAACACATAAATTCTACAATTATACAAACAAATTTATCTATCTTTATAAACATACGGTTTTAGATAAACCCTTCATAGGAACAATATTAAATCTATTTAACAATTATAAACTAAGAAAATTTAAGTAAAGACCCTTTAAAACATTCCAACCCGAGAACATGGTAAAACTCAGGTTATAATAATCAAACCTACTTTTAATTATTTTCTGAATAATTGTTTTTACGGATAGAGAAAAAATTTAAATACTTCTTTAAAATAAACATTTTGAAGGTTTCCCTTTGCTAATTAAAATAGAAAATCATAGATTTAATAAAGGAATTTATTTTAAATTAAAACTTAAAACAAGACATTTAGAATTAACCAGAACAGATAAATCTCACAACTTTCCATCATTTTTCTTTAAAACAGAGTATTTATATATTACCGATTATATAAGATGTAAAACAGTAAGCTTTTAAGCTTATTCAAATATAAACAACTTCTAAACCGTTAACTTAATTTATCAAAACCAATACAGTATCCATACAAGTTATGGCCTAATGGCCTGTTCCAAAACAGAAGTCATGGATTAAAAAGCCTATCCAAAATTACAAACTCTGTAAATCAAGCTACGACCGAGAAGCCTGTTGCACCTGCAACAATTTCCCAAAATTCTAAAAATTTTAGGACCCTCCTTTACTTTGAATAAGTTTGTTTTCTTCCGGTTTCAGCCTGGTGACTTTTGGTCTATGGATTTTTGGAATGTTTTACAGCTTTTTGAATTGATATGAATCGATCTGTTTTGCTCCTTTAATGCTTTAAAAATGATCCCTTCCATTATCAAGCTCATCGTTGTTTGTTTTTTTTTTTGCATACCTTCGAAGTCTTGCTGAATCAGGAGTTAAGTCATTTGTTTTTGCCCGCCGTTGCGGAGGTTGGCTGCTTTGTATTTCACCGTTGCGGGTGGTTTTTCATTCTCCACTGTTTCAGGTGGCCTTTTTGTTTCGCGTCGGAAGGGGATGAATACCTCCGTGGCCGACATTGTGGACGGGTTATGGTTTTGGACTCTGACGTTGCGGACCATTTGGAATTCTGAGTTTTCATTGTCCCGCCGATCCATGTGTATTGGAGCTCTTTACTTTCTGATCCCTCCGCCGTTGCGGGCGGGTCTGAATTTCACCTTTCCGATAAAGACTCTCTGGGTTGCCGATGTGAGTTTACGATCATTGCTTTATCGAGCTTCCTACTGTTGTGGACGAAGCTCAGCTTACGGACGCCCGACGCTGCGAAGGAGTCCGAGTGGTTGCCCCCCGATCTCGGTCTCCGCTGACGCCCGATCGTTGTTTGTTATTTATTCGTGCGCTGGGTTCGACGTTGCGGATGGGGTAAGGCTGGTGACTGTCTGCCGTTACGGATGGGCTAGATTTCTCGCCTCCAGATTCACTTTCGTCCCGCGGCCGATTCAGAGCACGCCGCACGTGCAAACCTTTTATATATACGGGGGGCGGGGGTTTGGATTTTTAATTGTTTTTTTGGGCCCGAGCTGTCGTTGTCCTCTCCGCGCTGTCAACCCTGTCAAATTTGTGGAGCTCCGTGCTTATACCCGCGTCCAGGTGCCGGTTGGAAGCTCAACTATTGTCGCCTCACCAGCTACGCATTACTGCCAGGTAGGATCGTTATCGCCTTACCTTTTGCTATTCAGGGTTTTCGACTGGGTATTGTTTGCTGTGGAAAGGGTATTACTAGGATCGTGTACACGTTTCTCGTTCTGCCTGCGTATATAGTTTCCCCGCGGCTAGGTTTACCGTAGTTTTTTTTCTCGCTCGCCCGGCGTTTAGCTCTCATATCTTGAGAATTTCCGGTTGGGATAGCTGTTTACGGTTAGAAGACGGGGGAGTCATTTTTCTTTATAGAGCCCGTATGTTTTATTTGTTCACCTTGGCCGTTTTAGTTCACCCTGCACGCAGCGGATGAAGGCCAGGTGCAGGCGGCCGCTATGCCACTTGCACCTGGTTTTTTCCTTTGCAATAATGATGTTCAGGGAGAAGTTTCGATGGGGGGTTTTTGCTGGTGATTTGTGATGATTTCCTTGCTGGTCAGTTTCCCTAATATATATACCCGTTTTCGAGCCCCAACCTCTGCCCGCGTCGTCCCGCGCATTTCTTCATTTTCGGCTGTCTAAAACCCTAGGGTTGTGCTGCTGTAGTGTTTACGAGTTGAAGGTTGCATGGATGGTGGTTCTGGTGAGAGTACCATGTACGAAAAATTGTTATTGATGCCCGCTGTATCTAGCTGCACCGATGTAACTATCTTTCCGCGAGCCGCATAGGCTATTGCCATTTTTTACCCTTGATAAAGCCATGTCATCGTAATGTTTGATGCATTTTCCCTTCGCTTTCATAATCCATACATTTGCATTTGCGATTTATTGTAATAGGAGAAGCGGCACTGCGAGATGATTGCTCACTGTATTGCGTAGGATTTAGTTTAGTTTTTAGACAGTTAGGGCATTGTTGGATTGGGCGTACATGCATGGGTTTCTATGCTTGCTTTCACTTTAAAAGGCACTCCGCATATGATGTGCATATTTTGCTTCAATATATTGCTATCTTGGGAAAATGGCATGTCACATAATAGCGTAGATTTAATGTTGTTTCAAGCATAGTTGATAAGCTTGATATTATGCAACAGTGGTAGATTGTTCAGAACTGAGTATGCTTCACATAAATCAAGTCATGAAATATTGCACCCTAGTTTCAAGGCATTATAGAGCTGTGCAATGCATGCATTTGTTGCACGGATGATTATCACATTAACATAGGATATCAGCACATTGCACGGTATTGCATGCTAGTTCAATTCTTCAGCTTGAAGGGCTTATGTCTTATTTTCATGACAGTCATAATACACTTAAGAAAGAATAAACTGCTGCACAATGTTTGCAAATTCAAGTTGCTTAATGTCATAATGTTATACATGGAAGGAAGAGCTTACAATGTCCAAAAGGCAGAAAAAGAAGGCCCCTATGGCCAAAGAACAATCAGCAATAAAGGTCGTCACACAGACAGAATATATATATGAGGACACCCAATGTGTCTCAGGTGTTGAGCCTGAGTATAAATGGGATGAGATATACAGATTGATTTCCCACAGGGAAGTCCCAGACATGGGTCTTGAAGAGGATCCCATTTATGCCAACATAGAGAAATCCGCCATTATGAAGGTGGCTACCAGACCAGAGTTGTTCCCATGCTTTGATGTTATGAGATGAATTCTGCCCCACACAAACAACAACACAATGATTATAGGAAATGTCGAAGGTTAGGGCTATGCTACATTTAGCCCAGGATATGTGGCGATGGCTTACCACCTGCCAGAGCCTCAAATCTTCATGTCAAATGATTGGTTGGATAACCTTAGGATGGATTTAGTGGAAACTCTGAAGAGAATACTCTTACCAGGAAAGCTCTATCGACACAGAGCAACCGAGGATTATGATACAGCGAGCTTAAGAGCTCCTTACAGATTTGTAGCTCTGATGCTAAACAGGATCTTTGGTAGGGCCAGTGGCAGACTCTTCAAATTTGAATGGGTCCCTATTATGTTCCATGTGGCGACCCAAGGAACAGTCTTCAACTGGGCCAGCCTAGTATCAAGTAGTCTCTCTTCTTGCGTAGCTGCAGCCTTGGGAGGAGGAGAAGCCCGAAAAAAATTTGAATTTTATATGAGTTCCATTTTGATAGACTGCATACTATGCAGCTAGCCTTTTCCCAGTCTCAAGTTTGCTTGGGATAGGGAAAGAATGCCCATATATGCAGCTTACAAACCTCTGTGGGCTCATCAGTACCACAGTTATTACAGAGAAGTATGTGAGCATTTCATTATGCCACTATACAATCTTATCTTCTGGAAGGAATGTGACTGCATGTCGGAAGATGCTATGTAGGTAATAGAGGAGTATGGGGATTATTTCTTGATAGACGATGGTATGTATCTTAGAATGTATGGAGGCTCAAAGACACCTTATCTGCTGCCAAAGTATGCAACGGATTATATAATCCATAAAGAGGCGGTCAGACAAGTGTTCATTGACGGAGTTGGTCATTTCCCTTTCCAGCATAAGAAGGCTGCATATCCCCCTGTACCTTTCAAATTAGGTAGCTGCAGATTCGCCGATGTGAAACAGGCTGCCGAATTCATAGAAGAACTAGGGAAGTTCCACTTTGGGGAGATGCCTTTCCGGCGCAATGACACTCTTGGTAAAGTGGCCGAGCACTGCAAGAAGCACAAAGTGTTCTTTGAATATACCCATCATTATGATAAGGATGAATCTGTTTTTCTGAGAGCTCCAAACATGACGGCACTCAGCAGAAGATTCAAACCAAAGAACCCCACCAAAGGTGAAAAAGGGGCAGAGCAGGCCAAAGCTGAACAAGCCAAAGTCGAAGAAGCAGGAAAAATGATAAGGGAGGAAGCCTAGAGGATGGAAAATGAGGCTGCAGAGTGGCTGCAGAAGGGAGAAGAAGAGAAAAGCAAAGCTGCTCAGGAAGCAGCTAAGCTAGCAAAAGACGCAGCCAGAGAAATAGAAGAGGCAGCCAGGCAAGCAACCGAAAAAACACAGAGAAAACTAAGTGAAGAGCTCCAAGGGCAGGAGGCTAAACAAATAGAGTTAACACAACAGTCAGCCTCTGAAACACCAACAGAGCAGAGGAAGGAAGAGGAAAACCCTAAGGTGCAAATCCTTCAAGTACCTACTGCCAGCACTCCTGTAACCCCTATAATTCAAATAGTTCCTTTCATCCAGAAGAAGGGGGAAGAAGTCCCGGACTTCAGCACTATCTATTACGATAGGGCCACCAAAAGAATCATGAGGCGGGCGGAAAAGAAGGTGGAGGCAAAAGATCTATCAGGAAAAATAGTCACAGATACAGTAGTCATGCTAGGGACAGACAAAGATCCCATGCTCACGATAAGAGCCCGGGCTGCACTAATTGATGCCTCCGCTGATAATATAAAGAAGTTGATGATTGAATTAGAATCAGAAAAGAAGACCATTGCTCAGCTAAAGGACACACTGAGGCAAGAAAGAGGAGAGGGTAGCAGACTTAAGAGGAAGTATGAACACATGCTAAGGGAAATGGAATCCACAAAGGGTGAAATCCATGCCCTCCAGGTAGAGGCGCAGACCAAGGAAACGACACAAGAGGCTCTAGAGAATGCACAACAGGAAGTTCAAGATCTGAAGAGTGAAAAGGAACAGTTGAGGGCAAAAGTGGAAGACCTAGAGGCACAGCAGTCCATTATCTATGAGTCCAATACTACATACACCCAAGAACTGAAAGAGCAACTGGCTTCTCTGACTGCTGAGCTGGAGACAGCAAAGGAATAGCAAGTCGATCTGCATTCGTTTAAAGAATATATCCTAGCGCAAAAGGCTAAAATGATGCAGCTGCAGACTGCTTTAGAAGAAGAAAGATGCAAATTTCTTCAGATGGACAGCAGGTTGGAGGAGATCATAGAAAATTCCTCCTATTTCGTAGACAGGTCCCAAGATGTTCTTGAGGTCTTGAATGCCAGAATGGCAAGACCAGAAGAGGATGCCGAGATCCCAGCAGAGCTATCAGTCAAAGATCATCAAACTCTCAGGAGAGATCGCAACCTGGTAGAGTTTTCCATCAGCACTGCTGAAGACTTTAAGAAGACTGTCAAGAGGACACAGGTAGCATGCTCGGAGTACTTTAAAAGGTTCCTCAATGCTTACAACCACTGCCAGACAGAGGCTAAGCTCAGATTTGAAGAGTTCCCAGATCATGAGGCCTTTGTGGAAGTATTGCAGAAAAGACATCAAGATGCGGAGGCTAGGACGCAGCAGATTCAATCCATTGATGCCATGGTACTGAAGAACGAAGTGGGCCACGTAGCCATTAGCATACAAATTCTAGAAGACCAGCTTCGATTGAGCCTAGCAAGGATTGAGGCCATCAGGAACCAGGTCGACAAGTTTGAGATTAACATCCAGTTCCTAGAGCCATGCGCTTTTGAAGGCCTCGCTGGTGAAGCAGCAGCGTGGAAAAAATTCTTTGAAAAGCAAGCAGGATCCTCCTCATAGAGGACCGGTCAAATTTTTATTAATGTAATATTTTTTGTAAAAGTTTTGAGAAATGAAGCATTGGGAAAGCAAAAGGTTGGGAAGCCCAAAGGTCACTTTGGGCAGCCCAACCATTTTTACTTTTTGTTTAAAAGTAGGAAACGTAGAGAAGAAAAGGGGCTTTTTTCCCCAGTAAGACTGGAAGGTTATTGTAAGAAGAACTACTTCCTTTTGCAATAAAAATAACAGTTTTCCTGTTGAAAGAAGATCGGTGGGATTTCAAATGTTTTGCCATGGATAATTGAAAGATGAACTACTTTGTTTTTCAGCATTGTATCTGTGAATCGTGAGATCGTTCTAACTTATGACCTATGTCTTGTTTAAATGATTTCTGATTTATTTTATGAAATAACCACCATGAGTAATGCATGCTTATTATGAAGCAATTGGTTAGCTAGTTGTGGAAATATCTTTCATTGTTCATGCCTGTAAAAGTAAATGTCAGCTATCTGTAATTGCTTTTATCATGTGTGTACATCCGCATTGCTCATATTTATTAAATATAATTTGGCTCCCCGGGGATAGGTAGATAGAGATAAATAGGTAGACAGATAGCTAGGTCAGTGCATAGATGCATGTGTGATTCAGACGCATGGCGAGCCTAAGACGGGAGGTAAGAACCTGCGCATCACATTGTGACCGCTCCCTGCATCTTTCACCACCCTGCATAATTAATTAGATACTTGCATTTCATTTTTAAGTTAAAATACAAATTTCGGTGGACCGGGCCGCAACCGGTAAAACCTTTGTTTGTGTTTGACCTACGGTAGCCGGACCGCAGAACCGGATGGATTCCCTATACCAAACAATCAACGGGCTAGTTGGGAACGTTGATTGGGTAGAATCCCTTACTGTTGCCGCCTGCGAATTTCCAGGCCCCAACAGTTTTGGCGCTAGAAGGAGGGCCACCAGTAAAGGCTGGCCATGGAACTTAATTTCCTGAAACCATCCTACCAGCAGATGTTTGAAGCTTTCAACCTAACCCAAGTATTCACAGTTTCCGGTGCCATCCTTGAATGATTGTTTTTCCCAGTGGCTTATTTATTTTCCTTTGCTCATGGCTGGTAATCAACCCAACCCTCTGCCGGTTTGGAGAGATAGGTCACCTCTGAACCTGACTCCTCCTTTGCATAACCTTCCTCAAGCCTTTGACAAGATCTTGCCCAAGTTTGACCCTGTGGAAAATATCGCTGTAGATGATCACCTTCAAAGCTTCTACCTAGCATTAGAAGGGCTAAGGGCTGGGGAGTATGAAGATGCGGTTTGTAGACTTTTTCCGCACACTCTGAAAGGAGCAGCAGCATCTTGGTACTTTGGTCTACCTACAAATTCCATTCCGAATTGGGACACCTTTGAGAGGTTTTTCAGAATTAGATACACAACTCAGAAGACACATGCCTCATTGATGAAAGGGCTTGGTTTGTTAAGAAAAGAGAGGAATGAAAAGGTACATAGTTTCACTCAGAGATTTTCACTGTATTTAAAAAATTTTCTGCTATGAACAGACCTTCAGATAAAGTCTTGATTGAGTATTATACCTCAGCCTTAGGACCTGAGCTGGCCATGTTTTCCAAGATGAAAGTCAAGCCTACACTGGTAGAGACTTATCAAGAGGCTGAGAGGGTAGAGGCTGAAAGTGAGAGTGTAGAAGACTATCCTGACTCACTTAAAGAGAAGACCACTGTAAGAAGAAGCTCACTGCTGTTTAAATCTAGAGAAGATCAACCACATGATTATCATGAGATGATGAAAGTGCTTCAGAAAATGTCCAACCAGATTGCATATCTAGAAAAGGAGAGGGACATTCAGAAAACCAATAAGCCACACTATCCAAAAGACCAATGGCAAGTCCCACCTCCTAATTTGGCATCAATAAACATAACAGAAATAGGAGGGGATAATTTCTGTACCTTTCATCAAAAACATCACTCTGAGAAGAAGTGTTCTCAATGGTTACATTCAATGACATTGGTGATGAATAAGTTGTTGGATCCAGAATTGACTAAGGACAGTGGTGAGGAAGAAAAGGAGAAACAGATCATAAGCAAACCAGAGGATGATACTATGTTCTCATGGAATGGAATTTCACTATTTAACATTGAAGATGACACTCCTAAATCTGAATGCACATCCATAACTAGAAGGGACAAAATTTTCACCAGCCAAGACAATGCAATGATTTCTAAGGTTAACAGTTTACAGGAGAATGTTAAGAAACTGGACGAAGGCAAAGCACATCAGAAAAATACCCTCAACCAGAGGACAGAACCAACCACTAAGACTGTCGATCCTGTAGAGGAAAAGGTAGGGATCAGTGGGGGGAACTCTGATGAAACTCAAGAGCTAGCAAAGGATATACCTATTCAAAACCAACTAGGAGAAGAAGACCAAGAACCAGGTTGGAAAGAAAACCTTGACACCCCTCCTTTTCTCTTGACTCTAGAGATGCTGAATTACAATGTGCATAATTGCTTAGTAGACTCTGGAGCAGGAGTAAATGTGATGCCCCTTGAGATTTGTAAAAGGATTAATGGATAGCTAGAGTCCACACCTCGTGAATTAACGCAATTAGATCGCACAGGAGTCAAGGTAGTGGGTGAAATGAAGAATGTCCTCATTCGTTTGGCTGCAAACAACAAAATATGTCAATTTATTGACATAATAGTGGCTGATATACCAAGGGGATATGGGCTCATTCTCAACCGAGATTGGACTGCCAGGCTGAAAGGATATTTTGCTTCAGATTGGTCTCATCTGTGGTTGCCTCTCAAGGGTACCCAAAGTCATATAAATTTTTTGAGAGAACCGTATATGAAGTATACTATCACTAATTTAGGAGAAGGCAATGAGTTTGCTGATTCTATCCTGGGAAACTATCTCACTGAGCTTAAGCTAGACCATCATACCTCAAAAGGGGCTAGTCCTATGACGGGCACTCAGCCTGAGCTTCTTCAACTCCCTCAGGCTGAATAAATGATTTCAGGATCTTAGATATGGGTTCCATTTCAATAACAACACAGTTGGACCATGGTTAGGTAATCCATGTCTAAATCCAGCTCATTCCTTTGTTTTTATTTATAATTTTTCAAGAATGGGCAAATTTTTTGTTTCTTTTGTACATAAATAAATGGCTTTATTGCTTATGTTCTTTTCTTATTTCAGTACTTTGAGGTTTCTTTCTTTTGACTACTTGCTTTGCTGCTGTTTTATTTATGAAACTTTGCTAGTTTTCCTTTTGTTTTGAATAAGAGGCAAACTTTTGGTCGCAATGGAAACATCAGGGTTCTGTATTAACCAAAATCTTGAGTAAAAGACTGTGCTTAAAAGTATAGAGTGTCTTCTAGTAACCGTATTCCTAACTGGCAGAGCATTCATTTGAAGTCTTACTTAATCCCTGTAAATAAATCAAGAGTGAAAAAGGTCTGAAGTACTATTTCGAGGCTCCATCCATTTCACATCTTAAATACCCAAGGAAGTGACAACAAAAGACCCATGGAAAGTAAGCAGAGTGGAACAGTTTATCATATATAAATGATCCCAGGACATAAATTAAGAAAAGGCTAAAATATATTAAGAGTCAAAGCTCATGAAAGAAACCAGACATATCAAAGCAAAACTCGAAAGGCATTAATCTCAAAGCGTAAAGTATCAAATGGCCACAAGATCCTCTCCGTCCGTGAATTGAAGTATGAAATATATCATTCACACAAAAGGACACTATGGGATAGAGGATCCTGAATTAAAATTCAGTAAGAAAGGCCTGCAGAAGACTCCTATCATAAGAACTAAAGTTCAGAAGGCACAAAAGTGCGAAATGACATGGGAATGAGGAACAAAAGGATAATGCTGTTACTCTCTGTCACAATCCTGTGGTGTCTAGGCTGTAACTACCAAAAGGCAGGTAAATAAACCTCATTCATTTGGACTCAAAAGAGTTATTCAGACCTAAAATACTGCTGATGTTACCTTCTCCCAAAAAGATGGGCTTCTTCTAAGTAATTTAATGCATAAGTGGCCTTGCATAGGAATACAGACATCTAGAAGATTTCGATTTTATTCAGACAGTCTTAAGCTGGGAGAGAGAGTTAATTCAGAGATATGGGGGTTCACCAGGTAGTCGCCAATTGTTGCACCTGCAACAATTTCCCAAAATTCTAAAAATTTTAGGACCCTCCTTTACTTTGAATAAGTTTGTTTTCATCCGGTTTTAGCCTGGTGACTTTTGGTCTATGGATTTTTGGAATGTTTTACAGCTTTTTGAATTGATATCAATCAATTTGTTTTTCTCCCTTAATGCTTTAAAAATGATCCCTTCCATTATCAAGCTCATCGTTGTTTTTTTTTTTTTTTGCATACCTTCAAAGTCTTGCTGAATCGGGAGTTAAGTCATTTGTTTTTGCCCGCCGTTGCGGAGGTTGGCTGCTTTGTATTTCACCGTTGCGGGTGGTTTTCGATTCTCCACTGTTTCAGGTGGCCTTTTTGTTCCGCGTCGAAAGGGGATGAATACCTCCGTGGCCGACCTTGCGGATGGGTTATGGTTTTGGACTCCGACGTTGCGGACCATTTGGACTTCTGAGTTTTCGTTGTCCCGCCGATCCATGTGTATCGGAGCTCTTTAATTTCTGTTCCCTCTGCCGTTGCGGACAGGTATGAATTTCTCCTTTTCTATAAAGACTCTCCAGGTTTCCGATGTGAGTTTACGATCATTGCTTTATTGGGCTTCCTACTGTTGCGGACGAAGCTCAGCTTACGGACGCCCGACACTACGAAGGAGTTCGAGTGGTTTCCCCCCGATCTCGGTCCCCGCCGACGCCCGATCATTGTTTGTTATTTATTCACGTGCTGGGTTCGACGTTGTGGATGGGGTAAGGCTGGTGACTATCCGCCATTGCGGATGGGCTGGAGTTCTCGCCGCCCGATTCACTTTCGTCCCGCGGCCGATTCAGAGCACGCCGCACGTGCGAACCTTTTATATATACGGGGGGCGGGGGTTTGGATTTTTTATTGTTTTTTTGGGCCCGAGCTATCATTGTCCTCTCCGCGCTGTCGACCCTGTGAACTTTGTGGAGCTCCGTTCTTGTACCCACGTCCAGGTGTCGGTTGGAAGCTCAACCGTTGTCGCCTCACCAGCTGCGCGTTACTGCCAGGTAGGATCGTTACCGCCTTACCTTTTGCTATTCAGGGTTTTCGACTGGGTATTGTTTGCTGTGGCAAGGGTATTACTAGGATCATGTACACGTTTCCCGTTCTACCTGCGTACATAGTTTCCCCGCGGCTAGGTTTACCATAGTTGTTTTTCTCGCTCGCCTGACGTTTAGCTCTCGTATCTTGAGAATTTCTGGTTGGGATAGCTGTTTACGGTTAGAAGACGGGGAAGTCGTTTTTATTTATAGAGCCCGCGCATTTTATTTGTTTACCTTGGCCGTTTTAGTTCGCCCTGCACGCAGCGGATGAAGGCCAGGTGCAGGCGGCCGCTATGCCGCTTGCACCTGGTTTTTTCCTTTGCAATAATGATGTTCAGGGAGAAGTTTCGATGGGGGTTTTTTGCTGGTGATTTGTGATGATTTCTCTGCTGGTCAGTTTCCCTAATATATATACCCGTTTTCGAGCCCCAACCTCTGCCCGCGCCGTCCCGCGCATTTCGTCGTTTTCGACTGTCTAAAACCCTAGGGCTGTGCTGCTGTAGTGTTTACGAGTTGAAGGTTGCATGGATGGTGGTTCTGGTGAGAGCGCCATGTACAAATTTTTTTTATTGATGCCCACTGTATCTAGCCGCACCGATGTAACTATCTTTCCGCGAGCCGCATAGGCTATTGCCATTTTTTACCCTTGATAAAGCCATGTCGTCGTAATGTTTGATGCATTTTCCCTTCGCTTTCATAATCCATACATTTGTATTTGCGATTTATTGTAATAGGAGAAGCGGCACTACGAGATGATTTCTCACTGTATTGCGCAGGATTTAGTTTAGTTTTTAGACAGTTAGGGCATTGTTGGATTGGGCGTACATGCATGGGTTTCTATGCTTGCTTTCACTTTAAAAGGCACTCCGCATATGATGTGCATATTTTGCTTCAATATATTTCTATCTTGGGAAAATGGCATGTCACATAATAACGTAGATTTAATGCTGTTTCAAGCATAGTTGATAAGCTTGATATTATGCAACAGTGGTAGATTGTTCAGAACTGAGTATGCTTCACATAAATCAAGTCATGAAATATTGCACCCTAGTCTCAAGGCATTATAGAGCTGTGCAATGCATGCATTTGTTGCATGGATGATTATCACATTAACATAGGATATCAGCACATTGCATGGTATTGCATGCTAGTTCAATTCTTCAGCCTGAAGGGCTTATGTATTATTTTCATGACAGTCATAATACACTTAAGAAAGAATAAACTGCTGCACAATGTTCGCAAATTCAAGTTGCTTAATGTCATAATGTTATACATGGCAGGAAGAGCTTACAATGTCCAAAAGGAAGAAAAAGAAGGCCCCTATGGCCGAAGAACAATCAGCAATAGAGGTCGTCACACAGACAGAATATATATATGAGGACACCCAATGTGTCTCAGGTGTTGAGCCTGAGTATAAATGGGATGAGATATACAGATTGATTTCCCGCAGGGAAGTCCCAGACACGGGTCTCGAAGAGGATCCCATTTATGCCAACATAGAAAAATCCGCCATTATGAAGGTGGCTACCAGACCAGAGCTGTTCCCATGCTCTGATGTTATGAGATGGATTCTGCCCCACACAAACAGCAACACAATGATTATAGGAAATGTCGAAGGTCAGGGCTATGCTGCATTTAGCCCAGGATATGTGGCGCTGGCTTACCACCTGCCAGAGCCTCAAATCTTCCTGTCAAATGATTGGTTGGATAACATCAGGATGGATTTAGTGGAAACTCTGAAGAGAATGCTCTTACCAGGAAATCTCTATCAACACAGAGCAACCGAGGATTATGATACAGCGAGCTTAAGAGCTCCTTACAGATTTGTAGCTCTGATGCTAAATAGGATCTTTGGTAGGGCCAGTGGCAGACTCTTCAAATTTGAATGGGTCCCTATTATGTTCCATGTGGCGACCCAAGGAACAGTCTTGAACTGGGCCAACCTAGTATCAAGTAGTCTCTCTTCTTGCGTAGCTACAGCCTTGGGAGGAGGAGAAGCCCGGAAAAAATCTGAATTTTATATGAGTTCCATTTTGATAGACTGCATACTATGCAGCCAGCCTTTTCCCGGTCTCAAGTGTGCCTAGGATAGGGAAAGAATGCCCATATATGCAGCTTACAAACCTCTGTGGGCTCATCAGTACCACAGTTATTACAGAGAAGTATGTGAGCATTTCATTATGCCACTATACAAGCTTATCTTCCGGAAGGAATGTGACTGCATGTCGGAAGATGCTATGCAGGTAATCAAGGAGTATGGGGATTATTTCTTGACAGACGATGGTATGTATCTTAGAATGTATGGAGGCTCAAAGACACCTTATCTGCTGCCAAAGTATGCAACGGATTATATAATCCATAAAGAGGCGGTCAGACAAGTGTTCATTGACGGAGTTGGTCATTTCCCGTTCCAGCATAAGAAGGCTGCATATCCCTCTCTACCTTTCAAATTAGGTAGCTGCAGATTCACCGATGTGAAACAGACTGCCGAATTCATAGAAGAACTAGGGAAGTTCCACTTTGGGGAGATGCCTTTCCGGCGCAATGACACTCTTGGTAAACTGGCCGAGCACTGCAAGAAGCACAAAGTGTTCTTTGAATATACCCATCATTATGATAAGGATGAATCTGTTTTTCTGAGAGCTCCAAACATGACGACACTCAGCAGAAGATTCAAACCAAAGAACCCCACCAAAGGTGGAAAAGGGGCAGAGCAGGCCAAAGCTGAACAAGCCAAAGTCGAAGAAGCAACCAAAAGGATAAGGGAGGAAGCTCAGAGGGTGGAAAATGAGGCTGTAGAGTGGCTATAGAAGGGAGAAGAAGAGAAAAGGAAAGCTGCCCAGGAAGCAGCTTAGCTAGCAAAAGAAGCAGCCAGAGAAACAGAAGAGGCAGCCAGGCAAGCAACCGAAGAAGCATAGAGAAAACTAAGTGAAGAGCTCCAAGGGCAGGAGGCTGAATAGATAGATTTAACACAACAGTCAGCCTCTAAAACACCAACAGAGTAGAGGCAGGAAGAGGAAAACCCTGAGGTGCAAATCCTTCAAGTACCTACTGCCAGCGCTCCTATAACCCCTATACTTCAAATAGTGCGTTTCATCCAGAAGAAGGGGGAAGAAGTCCCGGACTTCAGCACTGTCTATTACGACAGGGCCACCAAAAGAATCATGAGGAGGACGAAAAAGAAGGTGGAGGCAAAAGATCTATCAGGAAAAATAGTCACAGATACAACAGTCATGCTAGGGACAGACAAAGATCCCATGCTCACGATAAGAGCGGGGGCTGCACTAATTGATGCCTCTGCTGATAATATAAAGAAGGTGATGATTGAATTAGAATCAGAAAAGAAGACCACTGCTCAGCTAAAGGACACACTGAGGCAAGAAAGAGGAGAGGGTAGCAGACTTAAGAGGAAGTATTAACACATGCTAAGGGAAATGGAATCCACAAAGGGTGAAATCCATGCCCTCCAGGTAGAGGCGCAGGCCAAGGAAATGGCACAAGAGGCTCTAGAGAATGCACAACAGGAATTTCAAGATCTGAAGAGTGAAAAGGAACAGTTGAGGGAAAAAGTGGAAGACCTAGAGGCGCAACAGTCCATTATCTATGAGTCCAATACTACATACACCCAAGAACTGAAAGAGCAGCTGGCTTCTCTGACTGGTGAGCTGGAGACAGCAAAGGAACAGCAAGTCGATCTACAGCCATTTAAAGAATATATCCTAGCGCAAAAGGCTAAAATGCTTCAGCTGCAGACTGCTTTGGAAGAAGAAATATGCAAAGTTCTTTAGATGGACAGCAGGTTGGAGGAGATCATAGAAAATTCCTCCTATTTTGTAGACAGGTCCCAAGATGTTCTTGAGGTCTTGAATGCTAGAATGGCAAGACCAGAAGAGGATGCCGAGATCCCAGCAGAGCTATCAGTCAAATATCATCAAACTCTCAGGAGAGATCACAACCTGGTAGAGTTTGCCATCAGCACTGCTAAAGACTTTAAGAAGACTGTCAAGAGGACACAGGTAGCATGCTCGGAGTACTTTAAAAGGTTCCTCAATGCTTACAACCGCTGCCAGACAGAGGCTGAGCTTAGATTTGAAGAGTTCCTAGATCATGAGGCCTTTGTGGAAGTATTGCAGAAAAGACATCAAGATGCGGAGGCCAGGACACAGCAGATTCAATCCATTGATGCCATGGTACTGAAGAACGAAGTGGGCCACGCAGCCATTAGCATAAAAATTCTAGAAGACCAGCTTCGGTTGAGCCCAGCAAGGATTGAGGCCATCAGGAACCAGGTCGACAAGTTTGAGATTAGCATCCAGTTCCTAGAGCCATGCGCTTTTGAAGGCCTCGCTGGTGAAGCAGCAGCGTGGAAAAAATTCTTTGAAAAGCAAGCAGGATCCTCCTCATAGAGGACCGGTCAACTTTTTATTAATGTAATATTTTTTGTAAAATTTTTGAGAAATGAAGCGTTGGGAAAGCAAAAGGTTGGGAAGCCCAAACGTCACTTTGGGCAGCCCAACCATTTTGACTTTTTGTTTAAAAGTAGGAAACGTAGAGAAGAAAAGGGGATTTTTTCCCCAGTAAGACTGGAAGGTTATTGTAAGAAGAACTACTTCCTTTTGCAATAAAAATAACAGTTTGCCTGTTGAAAGAAGATCGGTGGGATTTCAAATGTTTTGCCATGGATAGTCGAAAGATGAACTACTTTGTTTTTCAGCATTGTATCCTTGGATCGTGAGATCGTTCTAACTTATGACCTATGTCTTGTTTAAATGATTTCTGATTTATTTTATGAAATAACCACCATGAATAATGCATGCTTATTATGAAGCAACTGGTTAGCTAGTTGTGGAAATATCTTTCATTGTTCATGCCTGTAAAAGTAAATGTCAGCTATCTGTAATTGCTTTTATCATGTGTGTACATCCGCATTGCTCATATTTATTAAATATAATTTGGCTCCCCGGGGATAGGTAGATAGAGATAAATATGTAGACAGATAGCTAGGTCAGTGCATAGATGCATGTGTGATTCAGACGCATGGCGAGCCTAAGACGAGAGGTAAGAACCCGCGCATCACATTGTGACCGCTCCCTGCATCTTTCACCACCCTGCATAATTATTTAGATACTTGCATTTCATTTTTAAGTTAAAATACAAATTCCGGTGGACCGGGCCGCAACCGGTAAAACCTTTGTTTGTGTTTGACCTACGGTAGCCAGACCGCAGAACCGGACGGATTCCCTATACCAAACAATCAACGGGCTAGTTGGGAACATTGATTGGGGAGAATCCCTTACTGTTGCCGCCTACTAATTTCCAGGCCCCAACAAAGCCTTATAAACATTTTACTAAGTCACGGCCAAACGACCTTCCAAAACACTCAAGACTACATTGTAGCCACGACCGAGCAGTAATTCAAAACCAATTGAACAGTATCAACCTTAAACCCCATACAACCATTGCAGGAGAAACCTCAGGAAAGACTAAGGATTAACAGGATGGACACGAAACATGGGATCCTTGCACAGAGTTTTTATGGTGTCTTCCAGCATAAAGCATCCAATACAAAATCCTACACAAGTAAAAACCCACTGACTATTAAACTCTTAAAAATAACAAAGATAATAACATGTGAACAGTATAGAAGAGTCATAATTTTTAAAAAGAAAATTTTTTACCTGAATATCTTGACCTTGGCCCCGAACTAGGTAACATGAATAGACCCTAACCATGAGAAAGGGTACGCCGAGCCACAAGGATAGCTACTATCAAGAAAAACCAAATGAGTAATGTGCAAGCCCAAAGCCAAAACCATGATGAACTAGAATAAAGCCAACACTATCAATCAAGCAGTAAAGGAAGATAAGCCTACACTCAACGAGAACATTCAAATAAATAGTTAAGGCCACACTACGATGAACCAAGAACCATGCTCACACTACCGTGTTCACCACTGTACCAGTGCACGAAGGGTAGCACTTGTAGAGGTAAGGTAATGATGAAGGGTAGCACTTGTAGAGGCAAGGTAACGTCGACAGAGGCCTCATACATAGAGTAAAGCAGTGGCCATCTAAACCTCACACAAGAAGAAATCGCAATGGCAAAGGATGCCTATGCATACAGAGTTAAAGGAATGACATCAAGGCCTTGTGGCCATGAGCATGCGGCTCTTACTCTCCATAGCAACAGTAAGAACAATAGGTAAGATGCAATTTTTTAGGGTTTAGGATAGTTTTATAGTGAACCTCCAAAGTCAACAAAACCTAACCAATAAGCAACGACCACGTGGAGTTTAATACGTTCGGAATGGTGGGTCAAACTCTATAGTTTTGGGAGAGTCTTGGAGCAACCTGCCAATAAAAATCATTTACATAAAACTTGGTAATAACCCTTTCAACAATAGAGTAATATCTTATATTATAATATGCATGTTATAATGGTAAAAGTAAATGATATTGAAGGTAATCTTGCTTAAACTAGGGTTTGTATTTATATTTTATAAACCATGTAAATGGGCAAGAACTTATGCAAAGAATTATTTAACCTTGTTAGCATAATAAACAACATCGTGTAATGAACTATAGAATTTGTAAGAAGACCTTGTAAGAAACCTATGACAATATATTGGTTAAAAACACTTACGTGTATAAGCTTGCAACAATACAAAGATTCATAGCTTAATTCCTAGTATAAGTAATCTAACTTAGATTTGACATAGGGTAATAATAATTTCAGCATCATATCTCCTTGAGAGATGAAGTGATGTGAAGGATAGGTTGAATATATTTTATAGGAGATAATCTTTCATTCCTTACACAAAATAGTAACACTATTGTTTATCAAAATAATGTTGATAATATTATATTTCTACTTGGTAAATACCTAAGCAGTTAGTAGTCTATTTCTGCACAAAATCATTAGTTCTAGGTATAAATGTCGAACAATATATATTACAACTATACCTAGAATTAGTTCTTCCTAGTTTACATAACATTTGATTATTGTTGAGACAATCACTTATTAACGACCATGGTATCCAGTAATAAGGTGTTAAAGGACCTGCTATACAAATTACCTTCCACTAGAATTACATACAGGACCTAAGCTGATATAGATAGATACAAGTTAGATGAACAAGTTATAGTTGAAGTGAAGTAGAAGAACAACTGGATTATGTTCAGTTTTCCAAACACTTATGTTTACCAGAAAAATTAATTAAAACGTAAGTATACAGATCAATGATACCTCATCAAAGTTGTAAAATAAACAAATTTACTAGCATTATATTTTATGCTAGTTGAGATAATAATATTGATACGGAAACTGGTTACAAAACGTCTTACCTGTAAAAGACTTGTAAAAGAAGCATCACTTCACTGCATTAGCTAAAAATATGAGTAAGCCTCAGACTCAACTGAAGTTCCTTCATATTTTCACAAACAGTAAAACAAACTTTAGCGCTTAGTAATTAAACAGATGTTTCAATTCATGTTGTTCCAAATCATAACCTACTAAATCAAATACTTAACAATGATTTATGAAAGCAAATAATTAAGTATACAGATCTAGAAATTAACAAAAGAATCAGTTCTAGTTTAAGCCTGATTATGTTAACCATTAACAGTTAAATGTTCCTCAGTAGTGACGATTGCAAACATTTAATGTCATAGGAAAAATTTTAAATTTTTACAAAATTTTGGGTTAGTACATGCAGTATCAGAGCACACATTCAGACACTAGGCCTAAATGCGACTCAACTTGCATAGAGAAACAGTAAATTAAATGCATGCATACTGATTATTATTTTCTTTTTGAAATGTTATTTCCCAAAAAAAATTCTGAGCTAAACTGTAGGCATGGAAAGACTCGAAGAATATGTAGATGAAGAGTCCTCGTTTAATGAACAAAGTAATTCTAAAAGAGAACCAGTTTAGGAGGATATACCTAATAATTCTTCGGAATTATTAAAAACTATTAAAGAATTAAGAACTGATATGGAAACAGTTAAAAAGGAAAATGGAATAATTCTGAGAGCTCAAGAGGAGATAAACCAGATACTGTTGGAAAATTTTTAGAGTGAAGAAAAGATAAACAGATAGAATCTGAAGATATGACCTACCAACATAAAAGTAAAAATTCTAAACAGTCTAAAATCGAAAGTAGTTCATCCTCTGAAATTTATGATGACTCACATAGGAAGAATTGTCAGTACACTAGTGATAGTAGTGAATATAATTATCATTCAAGAAAAAGAAAATTTAAGCCTTATGAAGAAATTTCAGGAGAATTTAAGAAGATAAAACCACCAACTTTCAATGGTGAAACTGAGAAAGGACAAGAAGCTGAATCATGGTCGTATGGGATGAAGAAGTATTTCTAAATCTATAATTACTATAATCAGCTAAAAGAAAGAATGGCCATTTACAATTTAACTTGAAAGGCAGATATTTGGTGGCAGGATTTACAATGAGTAAAAGGTATTAGGGAAAAGAACATTAACTGGAGTACCTTTAAGAAATACTTTAAAAATAATTTCTTGTCAGAATAGTACTACGGAGAGCAAGCTAAGGAATTTTATGAACTGAAGTTGGGAACAATGAACATGAAAGAATTAAACAATAAATTTTTAAGTCTGCTACGTTACATGCCTTACATTGTGGATGAGAAGCCTAAGGTACAATGGTTTCTAAGTTGTTTACCTTTTCACATAAAAGACAGAATTGAATACAATAATCCAAAAACCCTATAGGAGGCTATGCGAAAGGAAAATTTTTGCTATGAGCAGAACCGCAAAAAGGAAAGCATGTCAAACTGGAAGGCTAAGAGGTCTAATAATTTTGAACAAAAGAAGAAGGGTTTTGTACCTAACCGCAGTTTTAGGAATAATAACACACGTAATTTTCCTAATAAGAATTTCCAAGGAAATAAAGATAATTCACAGTTAAATCCTAATGGTCCTAGAAATAAAGAACCTGCTAATAATCGTAGCAATTACATTAAGAATAATGAACGTAAAGAACGAGTAAAGTGTTGGGAGTGTAATCGACCTCATTATGCATCATTCTACCCTAACTGAAAGAAGACTGTCAGCAACATACATATGGTGCAGGAGGAGATGATTGTTGGTGATTTAGAAAGGACAATGCCCAGGATCAATGCAGCACTGGAAAACAGGCAGGAGGATTATCAAACTTCCATGGTGGAAGTAGAAGGTAAGCTGAATCAAACACCTATTTCTATCATAATTGACCCAGGGGCTAGCCTCAGTTATATTTCTCCTGATTTAGTAGAAAAATGCAAGTTATCAGTAGAAAAGTTTGCAAATTCATGGTTAGTTCAGCTAGCTACTGGAGCAAAAAGAAAAGTGATTAGTTTTGTAAAAGATTGTATTGTAAGTATGGATCAGTTTGAAACCTCTGTGAAGCTCAATGTACTTCCTTTAGGCTCTTATGACATGTTAATTAGTATGGACTGGTTAGAACAACATAGAGTAGTTATGAACTATTTCGATAAAACTTTTACTTGCGTAAATAATGAAGGAGAAATAGTAACCGTAACAGGAATCCCTAGGAAAACAACTATCAGACAAATCTCTGCTTTGCAATTAAAGAGAGATGTTCGGAAGGGTTGTAAAGCCTTTTCTGTAACTGTAATTAATGAAGAACATACTAATAATGAAGATAAACTAAAACTGGAAGATATTCCAATCTTGAAGGGGTATTCGGATGCATTTCCGGAAGAAATTCCAGGAATGCCTTCGAAAAGGGAGTTAGATTTCACTATTGAGTTGGTACTTGGTGCAGTGCCCAACTTAAAATCCCCTTATCGGATGAATATATTGGAAATAAATGAATTAAAATCACAATTAAAAGAACTTATTGACAAGAAGTATATAAGACCCAGCGTGTCTCCTTGGGGAGCACCTATTATTTTCATTAAAAAGAAGGATGGTAGTCTATGCTTATGTATTGATTACCGTCAACTTAATAAAATGACCATTAAAAATAGATACTTGCTTCCCCACATAGATGATATGTTTGATCACCTACGTGGAGCAACTATAGTTTCAAAGATTGATTTACGATCTAGTTATCACCAGGTCCAGGTCAAAGATGAAGACATCTTTAAAACGACTTTTAGGACCAGATACGGTCACTATGAGTTTGTTGTTATGCTATTTGGGATTACTAATGCTCCGACTCTCTTCATGTACTTAATGAATAAGGTATTTCATAATTACCTTGATAAATTCATGGTGGTATTCATTGACGGCATTCTAATTTATTCTAAGTCTAAAGAATTACATGAGGAGCATTTAAAAATTGTTTTACAAGAATTGCGAGAACATCAGCTTTATGCTAAATTTAGTAGGTGTGATTTCTTTAAGGATAAAATACAGTACTTGGGCCATGTAGTAACAAAATAAGGGATCTCAGTTGATCCAGAAAAGATAAAAGCAATTGAAGAATGGCCAGTCCCAAAATACGTGAGTGACGTATGGTCATTCACGGGGATTACTAGCTACTATCAAAGATTCATTGAAGGATTCTCAAGAATTGCGAATCCATAACTTCTTTACAAAAGAAAGGGAAGAAATTCAAGTGGAATCAAAAGTGTGAAGAAAGTTTTTAAAAGTTAAAAACATTACTAACTACTGCACCAATATTAAGAATTGATGATCCTAATTAAGACTTTATAGTATGCACTGACGCATGCAATGACAGTCTAGGTGGAGTTTTAACACAAGAAGGACACACAATTTCATATGAGTCTAGGAAGCTTAAGATGCATGAGAAAAACTACGCAACCTACGATTTAGAGTTGGCTGCCGTCATACATGCTTTGAAGATGTGGCGCCTTCACTTAATCGGAAGAAAATTTATATTAATGACAGATAATAAAGGATTAAAATATTTGTTGGATCAACCTAACTTAAACGCAAGGAAAGCTAGGTGGCTAGATTTCCTTAGCGAGTACGATTTTCAAATCCAACATATTAAGGGAAAAGAAAATAAGTTTGTTGATGCTCTAAGTAGAAATGCAAAACTAAATTTTGTAGCAGCAATCAACACTTATAAAACAGATTTAGAAGAACAGCTAGAGGAAGGAGTGAGATTGGATGAAATTATCAGAAATTACCAGCAAAAGTAACAAAAAATTTAACTGAAATTTTAAGTACAGGGTATAGTCTAAACGAAAAAGGATTATTACTATATAGAAATTGAATAAGGATATAGTTTAAATGAAAAAGGATTATTCAAGTGACAAATTTATGAATCCTTTGAAAATAAAGAAATTGAATATTGGATCTCCAGAGAACTCGAAGTTTGCTAATATGTTATATTATTGGGACAATGAGACCATCGGGAAAATCACAGACTTACTACATGAATTCCAGGATTTGTTTACCACTAAATTTTCAGAAATCAATGGAATTATTGGAGACCTTGGAGAAATGAATATTCCCTTGAATCCTATTAATCAACGACCATGCCGACTCAATCTGAGATATAAAGAAAAATTCAAGAAAGAGTTAGACAGAATGTTGGAAGCGGACATTATGGAACATGTTGTAGAATCTGAATGGATTAGGAAAACTGGTGAAATCTATATGGTGGTGCAAGGTAAGAAAACTGGTGAAATCTGTATCTGGGTCGACTTGAGAAATTTGAATGATTCTTGTCTGCATGACCCATTTCCGACCTCGTTTATAGATGAAGTATTCGAAAGCATCGGAGGACAAGAAGCATATTCATTTACTAATGGGTTGTCTGGTTACCATCATATTAGGATTTGTTGTAGAGGAAAGTGTTCCTATGGCTGGGGGTTAAGAGGCCATTGACATGCTAGGGTTGAAAGATAGATGCATGTTGTTCTACAAGTAAATGTAAACTATATTCAGAGATTAGAATGGTTCATACCTTAGTCAAATGAAGGTTGATCTAAGTAGCCCTTCAATCATCTTCTTGTTCCTCTTTCTACAAGACACCTGCAAAAAAAATTATACCTTCCTCAAACCAATATGACTACATGTAAAGCAATGATAATCAAAGAAATATGAAACCCTAATATGATTAACATAAACATCTGATGATAAACAAATATTCATTATCCATTACACAGTGATTGGAAGAGTAAGAGCATCCCGTATTTATTAATCATGGAAGAAGTACGAATACACCTTCTCCTCAAGCTAGACACCTCATGAAACATTGATCTTGTTCTTCTGCTTCTCTTCCCAAAGGAAATTAACCTCTAAGATCTACAACACAAGGATGAATATCTGGGGAGAAGGTGGGGGGGGGGGGGTGATGAGAGTCCCAGTTCCTCCAGCATCACAATGCAAAAGTTCAATTCCCCTCTCATGGATCTCTCTCCCTCTATTTATACATTTATGAAGAGATAGGGTCGAATAGGGGTTAGTTACAACTTCCCATTTCAGATCCACAACCTCCCAAACCACCCCTAATTCAATATTTTTGATATTTTTTACCACTACCGAAGGTTACCGTGGGTGGCATGAAGGAAAATTCGTGAATACAAAAGGTATAACTGCGGGTAGCATGAAGGAAAAGTCACAATTAGATAAAAAAGCTCATTTTTAGGGTGCTTCTAGGAATTTCTATGCTTTGGAGTCTTCTGCAACGATGTTCTTGACCCAGATAGATTTCCAACAGTATAGAGAAGAGGTAAAATGGAGTTACAGAACTATGGATATGGATCCTTCAATCTACGCATTTTTTTAGTGACTTTCATGAAGTGTTGTCATGGAAGTGTTGACATGCGACGAAAACATGGGGAAGTGGTCACAGGAAGAGAGTGTGTCATTTTAGGATATAATATATTCCCCCTAATGTATGAGGTTAGAGGGGAAGACGATAGCCATAATACATTATAAAAATGAAACAATTGAGTATGGAGAGAGCAGAAAATCCAAGATCAAATGCTCGAACAGAGGTACCTGAAAAAGAGATAAATGTCAGACAAAATTGATCTCTAGGACATATGATTCCATATACAAATGGTCGCTATAAAGATATAGGAGGATCCAACATATGTATAACTGATGTAACTATCATAGTCACACAATATGCAAAAAGTCTCCATATTAAATCTAAATGAGTCATGGCCACAAATGAACAAGGTGGATGCTTGCTCAAAAATCAATCATAGCCTCAAGAATACAAGGTGGATCTATGTCTCAACAAATTTCATATGAAGTGTGACAAGTTCTTGCACAACTCGGGCAATCGCAAAACATGACAATGCTACTGTCGGCCCAAGGTCTTCAATCCAAGCTGTCCAAAGGTACGAATCCTAACCATGTGAATAAAGGAGCTGAGGTCAAGCATGGAGGAAACCATTTGATTACCGATTAGTAATGAGGGCTATTAAAAAATGCGAGGGAAACCACCATTAATTAAAATGGTCCCTAAGGTACCTAGTACATTCTAACAAGTGTGAATACAAGGTATTGAAGTCGAACACTTGGAGAATCCATTGAGTAGGAGACATTAAAGTATTACCACTACCCAATAGAGAGGGAAATCACCATTGATGACTATGATCCCTAAGGTACTCTTATAAACTCTAAATGTCATTCCTAGAGAAAGATGTATGTACATCTATAGGAAGAGATTCATTGGAAGGAAGGAATTAAAGAATCCTCCATCATCCAACATGAGGTAAGTCAAACATTCATTGGATCAAGAGATGGTACAAAGTTTTACGACAAGAATCGTCAAATACATGATGTAATGAAATGATACCAGGGAATGGACGACACAAAAGGTCAGGTCAACTACAGAATAGCCAAAAAAGGTTTATCCTTAAACAATGAGCATGATACAAAAGTGACTTAGGAAAATTTTGACACAAAGAAACCAACGATACAAATCTGCAATTCAGGAGACATTAATAGGTTCCCCATATAATTAAAAAAGAAACCAACTCGAGGAGTAAAAAATCTGAATCGGGATAAAGTAAAAAATGAGACCCAATTGTTGATAGACTCGAAATTGGTGCATTTTTCAAGGAGATAAGACTTGCTTCCATGATGTAAAAGAAATATAAATAAACCTCCGTTTTCTTCTTTCTTGTAAAGGTTTAACCAGTCCAATAAATAAAAATTGGTACCTTCTTCATTGTTGGCAAGATCGAAGAAGAGACAGAAGAATGCTTGATAAATCACTGATTCGTGGATTTTACGAGCTCGAATTAGTGAATGCTTGACGGTGTTTTTATATTTTTGAGAGTCTGAAAACTCCAAAGAATACTCTAGAGTTTTTTTTCGTAAATTTAGTCTCCTAAGTCCAAAAAAGTATAAAACAGTTCAAAGGAGAACTCTCTTAGCTCAGGAAAACTAAGGTGTACCTTTTTTGTACTTAGTCAGCAAGGTCCGAAAAAAGGGTAAATTTTCACCAGACCGACAATCCTTCAAAAGCAAGTAGAAATGATTTAGTTTTAATGAGTGTGAAGGGAATCAAGATCACTCGAAAAGTTCCATTTATTTACGAGGATGGGACTAACAATAGTAAACTCAATGTTTTGTTCTTAGGGTTTGGCAAGCATGACAAAGTCATAAAGTACGCTTGGAATCTTTTCATGTTTAGGTCCAGAGCATGAAAAAGAGAAAAATAAGCTTGACGAGGTTCCTTTTTTGTAAGTTTAGTCCTCCAGGCCTGAAAAAGAGATAAAACTATACCTGAAGATACTCTTCTATATTCCGAAGAAATTAGAATATTCATTTTTCATAAATAATCCACATGGTCCGAAAAAGTGATAGCCTAACACTGATGTGGATGATTGTTCAATTTACCTTAACGAGTCTGAACAAACAAGTTAACTCATAAATCTAGTCTATCTTAAGGAGTCAGACCAGGGCTTAAAGATAACTCCATATCTTTCCCATGAAGTTTTAATGAGTCCATAAAAGTCAACTTGCGACCTCCTTACTATTTTTAACGAGCTCGAAGGAGAGTAGAAAGAATTCTCTAAATGCGAGGATACGAGTGTCAAAGACATGTTAAACTAGTTCCAAGCATGAGGAACATACCTAAGCATAATTAAAGGAACATGAGCAAGATAAAGACACTCGGGGAACGTTTTCTCAAGGAAAAATGTGTCAAGTTGCAAAGGAAAAATGGTACAAGGATGAGCGATGATGAGAGCGGAGATGAAGGCTTATACAACAAGCTAAAAGCGTGGAAGCTGGCATCAGGCTCATAAGTGCAAGCAGGGTACATACAAATGCAGTTATAGCTTGAACAATGAGGAAAGGCCAGTAAATAGTTGTGGATCCAACTACAAATCCTGTCTCCATGAAACAACAACATTAGGATCATATTCAGAAGAAAATATCTGATGCAAGTCACTTTGGAAGAAACACGTGCAACTTTTATATCTTTCACATCAGGTGAAGTCAAGGTAGAATCAACCAAATAAGATTCTATAGTGCCAAGGCTCGAGCATTTATAATCAGTAAGATCAAACTTAGAAGAAAAAAAATTCAACAAGGGAGATAGAGTCTGCAGGAACAAAATCAATATCATAGGAGTTGATAAATCTATAATATAAATAAAACTGATCATGATCATTGACTTGTAGTTTAAAGGGATATTTCGAAGACTCAAAATACCAATATAAGAATATCGATCAATGGAAATATAAGGCTCATTAAGCAAATCAGGGTTAGACTAAGTCACAACTGAAACGACATCAAAAAGAAGGTCAGATTGTATCAAAGAATCTAGGAAGACTTCATCCGATGGAAGGAAACCATCCTAGATAGGACACATGTCTAAAATTTCAGTTGGATCAACAAGGTGGAGAACGAGCTCCACAATCTATATAGGGTGGATCACCTGGTCAATTTTCAGGACCGAGTCCCAAGAAGATAAACATGAACACAGAGGCTTCTCCTTAGTAGCAATTAACCACAAGAGATATGAGGCCACATAGCTCACCCATGGTGGGCTAGTGTCTATCGAGACACTGGGAATCAATAAAGGAAAGACTTGGTCTCTAGTTGGGTCATGATAGGGATCAAGAAAATCCAACTAATCGATAGTGATAATGTATTCGTTATGATTAAAGTACATCACACGAAAGAACATTGACACCACAACCTGCATGGAATAAACATAATCATGCCCGAGGAGCATATTGAAGTCCAAGGGGTCTTCTATCACCATGAAATTAACTAAGATGGTCTTCCCACCCAAAGTAACAGGCGTTTGAGAAAGAATTCCCATGACTGTACTAGTTCTTCTATGAAAATCCAGCAGTTGACTAGAAATCAACACAAGATTGCGATATCCCATGCCTTGCCAAGCACATGTAGAAAAAATGATAACTGGGGCTCCTTCATCAATAATACAATGAGAAATCGTGTATTGTCCAACATCGACCTTTATCTGGAAAGGTGCATCAGAAGGAAGGCGCATCTCAGCTAGGCTATCCCACTCGAAGGAAGTAATCTAAGAGCTTGGTGGGGGTTCATTTGAAGCGAGTTCAGTGCCCCCTTGTTTAGTAAGTTCTAAACAGACATTGAAGAAAATGTGACTAGCAGATAATTCTATCTCCTAAGGAAGAGTGGGATTGATCGAAGATGGAATCGATTAAACTGCTTCATCAAAGTCACTCTCCGAAGGGAGAGAGGTATTAACCAAATATGACATTGGTTCAATCACATAAGGATCATTCTCCGAAAGAAGAGTCGGGTAAACCAAATACTGGGAAGGTTCAACCACTAGATCAACTGAAGGTTAAGTAGGCTGTTGAGAATATTTAGTGTGTTTAAGAACAGGATGACCTTGAAACCAAAATTTTCATACCTCCACGATGGCAAGTTATTGATGAGTAAGGTGGTCTCCCTCATAAATCCTACGAGGGAACTTGAGCTTGACTTTTGAACAATCAGTATTTTAAATAGTGTTAGCATGACTCGCAGTGGCTTATTGTTTTCCCTTAGCATTGTTAAA
>LPNX010810592.1:87592-111447 GCA_001517045.1 Pseudotsuga menziesii | reverse complement strand
ATATATTGCAAGAGAAGAACTGTTGCTGAAGGCTATAATATGTCTGTCATAAGAAAATAATTGTTGTCGCAAAATGAACTTTGGTTGCAAATGAAAGTTGGGTAGTAGTTAATTTGAGGTCAGGAGATATTTTGGCGGTGTGCTTTTTGGTCACTTCCGCCATTAATGCACAATAACTACTATTGAACTGAGAGGCAAAGTGATGGTTTCATTGGTGATTTCCTTTAAATGATAGAAATATTGCTCCATGTGACATAAATCACCACCACCTTCTCCATTTATTGCAATATCGTGTGAATGAACGAATTAGTGAATGAGTAAACATATTTAATCTTTGCACCGAAGCTTTGTCATTTCATTGCAACTAATGAACTAAATTCTATGCTGAACTGTCTATCTGCAACTGTTTGAGCCAAATCTATTTTCATAGAGCATGGTCATTTCCTCCTCGAGCATAAGCACCGTTAAAGAATCATTCGTCAAGATTCCATCATATACATCCATCACGAAGGAAGATACAGAATTTGTTTCACAGCTAGAGCCGATGATTGATGTTGTTTTATGGTCGGATTATCCCGACACATCAAAACAAAAATGGTCTAGTCGTGGAACTAGTCGCAAACCATGAACAAAAACTCCTCCACCTAATGATGAAGCAACATGATTAACATCCATGTTGCCTGATTATGTCCCGTCGAGGCCAATGCAGGAACATAAAGTCATAATTGGAAACAATGCCAAGTATCAATCAGTATCGCTAGCGATACCCAAATCAGTTCGAGTGATGGTGAATATTATACCCAACTTACAGAAAATGGGATTCATCGACCATGACCTTTGGAAGTTCCCGAAACTTGCGATGAATAGATACATGACTATTGTAAGAGAAACTGAGGATGGCCCTATTCACATAGTCCCGATGGAGGGGCTGAAAGGATTGGATAAATCTAGACTGTTGTCACTGATGAACATGCCATATTTTGGTCGCACAACAGAAGTTACTGAATGTATGAAATAGTTGTTGGTATGTTTTCATGGAGGACATCTATGGCTCAAAAAGAAAATATCAGTGGACGTCAAGTTGATAACATGTACCACAGGACTTCCCCTTGCAGAATTCAACACAGTCACCCTTCTTCGCTGGGAAGGACCTGGATACAATTTTGACCAACAAAATGAAGGAGAAGTATGACATGATAAGAGATAAGAGAGGATTTTTCATTGCCTCTATAAATGACATTATCATTCGGTTCATTGCTAAGGTATTATCGAGTAATATTCTAAGAAATATGTGATCGAACTAATGCACCCCAGGAACAATTGTTGCGGTAGTGTAGTGTGCATCAGGTGTCCAGATGAACTGGTTAACCTATTTGTTGAATGAGATATTAGCAGATGCTGAAGATTAACAAGAAAATGGTACTTCCTTTAACTATTCATGCCTGTTAATTTTGATTTCATTTGTCACATGGGCAAAACAGTCGAAATACCAAGGGGTAGATGTACCTATTCCATGTCGAGGAGCTCGATACCAGAATCTCTGGTTCAATAAAGAGAACCCACAAAGGAAAAATATAATAATATTGAGATTTTCGTTCAGGGCCCATCACATATTTGTATAGCCATGACAAGAACCATAGAACTAGTCGTTAGCTATGCAGTTTCAGTTATATGCTGAGGAAATTGAAACCATTGTTTAGGATTTGCTTGAAGAATGGAGAGTATCTGTCACAGAGGACCAAATCTTTGCAGAACTTGAGCTGGGACAGGATGACCCATTGGACAAGAAGAATGGAAACCAAGGAGGAGATCCACCAACTTTAGATAGCTCTCCCATCGATAGCAAAAATGAATCTAGTGCGATTCCGACAGATGCAGAGTTGGGGGATAAAAGAAAAAAGTCTCAGACGAGTCCCAAGAAGAGGAAGGACGACATATCATCTGGAGTTATTGGCCTTACAAATGATGATTATAACCTCATATTAGAAAGAATGGAAGAATTAGCCAATGAAATTTGCAAGAATATGGACGAATAACACACTGAACTAGTAAGCAACATTACAGATTTACTATAGATGCTTTATATTGTAGTAAAAGAAGTTAGAATAGCGGTCAACCAAACACCATATTCGACTGTGTCGCAAGAGAAATTTGGACCATCTGAATAGCGACATGTTGAGACATGGTCAATGACCCCACAAACAAATATTCAAGTAATTGGTCAAGCAATTAACTTAGGAACATTGGAGCTCAATGTCATGATCACGGATCTTGGTCACGTAACTTTTGATTTCTTTGCAGTACCAATGTATCAACTGCATGTTATTCAACATGATACAGTAGAAGAGATGAAAAAAAGAGAACACCATATCTTTGGATAGCTTAAGACATCAAATAAGGCCATTTCATCGTTGAAGCATATAGTCAAGGAGATTGAATAGAAAGAAAAAACCTAGTAGGAGGACAGGAAACAATTGGACATCATTGTTACACTCACTTGTATCAACTTCACATATGAAGGAATTACAGTAGAGATGTTCTTTAAAGCAAAAGTATTTCGACTTGGAGAAGTAGTTGAGAACATATGCAAGTAGGTTGTGGAGCTGGAATCCAAAATGAAGCCCAATACACCTCTAGAGTAACTGGAAGAAAGATGAAAGGAAACAACTGAGGCTGCATAGAAGATTGAAGAATAAGAGGAACTTTGTGCCCGAGAATTCAAACAAGTTTCTTAGTCATGGGAATCCATGATCGATGATGCAAAGCTAGAATAGGTGACATAGAAGCTGCACACTATTGAAGTAGACTTTAACCAACTGAAGAATGATCTGAAGAAGCTTTCAATAGTGGAGAAAATGAGCAAGGTTATCGATCTAAAGAAATTACAGCAACAAGTAGCAGTAATGCGAACACAACAATAGAAAAGAACATATCGTGTTGCAGAGCTACAAGCAGAAGCAGAAAGATTTACAGATGATTATTCAACCTGTTCATGAGAAGGTGTGTCAATATTTGGGTTTGATGGGACTGACAACTTCAGAACATATCAGTTCCAAACTTATGGAACAAATGAAGAAAATACGGGAAGAAGTGCGACAAGAAACATAATAGGTTGTGAAAATATTTTAGGATTTTTAGAGAAAGATCACATTGAATGACATTTCAGACTAATGTGGCTTAGGATGAGCCACGGGTGAGTCTTGGGGACTTGTTGGACCTAGGAAAATCTAGACAAAATTTTTCTAAAAAATATGAGGATTCTAGTCGTAAGACATGCAAATACTATGACGGAAGAAGCGACAATAAAAGAGGAGAAAATCAAGTCAAAAATAGGAGTTTGACTTATTTTTGGTAAAGAGTTAGTTAGGCTGAAAGCTTGCTTTTAGGAATAAATCATTATTGTAATTTGGGCCGATAGTGCCTATTTTTAGATGTAACAAGATGTGTTAAATTAGAAATACATCCTATTGATTGACAATTAAGAGTCAATGACAATTAAAATAAAAAGTGTAAAATCATAAAAGAATCGATCCAAGTTGTGTGTGGATCATCGTATCGCTGATTCATAGACTAAGAAGACGATATACAGAAAAAGAGAGAGAGACCTAAACCAAGGAGCATGAGATGACAAAGAATACATGAATTGTAAAGAATATATGAAGAAGAGTCTACAGGATGTGTGTGCAGACCAAAGGTTCTAAACCATTTCTCATGCCAGATGAATAGCGCCTTTGTGGTTTTTCTTGGATGGGTTTCCATGTTAAACAATGTGTCTTTGTGTATTTGATTCCTGTGTTTATGTCGAATGCATATTTGTTGTGAATGAGCCGATCTAAACATGTCAAGCCAATCTGTTGTGAATGAACTTATCTTTAAATGTCACACATCTAATGATATCATCATAGAGAATAGTAGTTAATGTGTGTTATGCTTTATGTCAGATATTGTTATATATATATGTCAACGGATCCATAGCCCATCATCTTGAATGAATGTATGAGAATTGAAGTCGATTTCCCGGTTTCGATCGAGTGACCTGATAATACTATAAGAAGGAAATCCCTAGCATAACTGCAAAAACATGCTTCTAGCAGTTCCCAATAAGATATATTGGGTGAGACTTCATCTACGTCGTAGGTATTGCTGACAAAGTTCTAATTTGTTGGGCCTATATATTGAGCTTTGTTGATGAACAAGTGATCTGAACCTGACTCGATAGGAAATCGCACCAACATGGAGCAAACTGTTGATGGGTTAAATGGCCTCAAGGACAATTTTTCTTGTTGTCAATCCATGTTCGATAAATGTTTCGAAATAGTTAGAGCAACGGAGTCAAGTCCCTTGGTTGAAAAATTAATGGAGTGGGTCTCGCTCAGAATCTCAATGGAGAAGATTGAGCATGTTGGTCAATGAAGCAAACCATCGAGCTTAGCTACGGAAGGACGCATGACGACTTCTCCACCTGTCGAACCTGTTGAAGGAAACGTGGTTGCTTTGACATTGGTCGACCCTCTGGTTTATGCTAGGAAGATGCACCATTTGGAGTTAGAGGGCCTAGTCATGCCCGTTGGGCCCACTATATGTCAGTTAATTAAAACTTAACATGCAGAGTGCTAAACATAAATTATCAACCCGAGAAAGTCTTTTATTTCAAAGCTATCGTGCAAGATATATGCAAGCACAATTTCTACCTGCCACTATTGATGTATTGGTATGCAATCGAAACTATTTGTAAACTAGGTCACAACTTCTTGAAAGTAAATCAATACTCAAACCTATTCATAAATCCAAACTGTAAATCTAATCACACTTCAACAGAATCAATTCTTATGAAACAAGATCTAAATTCATAAACCTAGAAGCAATGTTAAGTTGGCCAACGATCTATCAATATGAATTAATAGGAAAACAACCTATGATAAATCTAATGAAAGCATGAACTAAATAATAAAAACAACTATGATCAATCTAATGCATGAAAGCATGAATTAACAAATAACAGATCTACAAAATAAAACACCTACAATCAACACTACCAGCATCTACTTAGGGAAGAGGGCCCTTCCTCCACTGAGCAGAGCTGGATCTCCACAATGAAAGTCTCTAAATCTAGAATTAAGAAATTGCCAGCATGTATTATCATAATGGAAGGATTACAATAGATCTGGATCAAATCCTACATCATAACATTGTGTTCTCTCCTATTCCTGAATCTTTCTTCTCAATGAGATTGATTACATATTTATACATAAAATTATCTCATGAAAATGAGGAACGAAACCCCCAAACTTGTGATCTGTAACAACTGAAACACGGCCATAACTGTTGGCAACTTTGGAACCGACCACAACAACAAATCTGGAAAATACCCTCTCAAAGAATCACATGCATATCGCAAACCGTGGCTTTGTTTGGAAATTTCCTTTTATCTCAAGTAAATGAGGATGTTATGCACAAAACCCATGTCTCGGATTTTTGAGATTCATTTCCATCTGCCCGCAAATCAAGATGCAAATCAATGTATTCTTATGTGACATGCATTTTTGGTTAAGGCTGTAACAGCTGGCTATGAGCATCCTGTACGTGACAAATCACTCCATAAACCATCATTAGTAAAATTATGCATAATAGTCTTCAATTCATCAAATATAAAGGAAAATATTCATTATTAATCACTTAAAACATCAATGGAAGTAGTATGTTATTTTACACGCAGTTACAACGAATGGATGGAAAATGGAATGATAAATGGGCGATAATGGTAATAAAATGGATGAAATATATCTTGATAAGTGATGGAAAAATGGACAATTCTAGGGCCCAACAATGCCAAGGAAGAAGGAGCCATTGTCGGTGAAGCTCCCAACATCTGACACCCTGAGGTCGTAATATAAGTATTGGTCTATCATTGAATAACGTGTGGACTCCTCCCATGGTGCACACCCTAGTTAGACGAGGTCCCTCTTCTCCAGATAATTACCATTTTTTTAATTAGTTTTGCTTCTCAATGGTAGATAGGTTGTTAGTAGGTAGATCTTATGGTGTATGGACATAATATTAGTACTCTATATTATTGAGTTGTTTTTGGGCCTATTTTCCCTCTATTTAGAGGGCCTTTTTTACCTTGAAGTGGACAAAAATGTGACTATTTTTGCTTGGTTGTGTTGGTGGTTCCACCTTCTCACGCCACCATGACATTTTTTGTAAATTATCTTTGTATTTTGACTCTATAATATAATATATTTTACTGTGCGATCTTACCCAAGAAAAAATGAACTAAATTTAAATTAAATTAAATTAAAACTTCATCTTGAATTAAAACTCAAAATTAAAATTAAAATGAACTAATGGTAAAAATTAAAATTATAAATAAAATGTAATTGATAAAATTAAATTAAATTAAATAATGCCTATAAGATTAAACCAAAATTAAACTAAAATAAAACCTAAAATATACCAATAATTCAAATAAATCATTAATTAAATTTGTAATTTGAAACCAGTTTTAAAAATAAATTATAAATTTTGAATATTGATTATTATGATCTCAAAGCCTATGGTTGGATCCTTTTTACGAAGTTGGTTGTTCTATACTAATTGGTGTTGAAAGAGTGAATATATTCTTAGGCATAGCTATTGATGAACCAAACATGGCTTGAAACCTTGACGTAATTTCATCATCTACTAGAGACTCTTCACATGATGGATTTTCAGTGTTAAAATGAAAAGTTAATCATTTTCCTTACCACATTAACTCCTGTAGTTAATCATTTTTAGACAAGGTTCTGCAAAAGCTATCCGAGCAACCAAAGTCATCCTCCCTTTTGTCTCTTCTTCGCAAATTTCAACAATGGTCCAGATTGCCATGACAATCCAGCACAAAGAGAAAAAGATCCAAGAATTCAAAGATTTGAAAGCAGCTATGAGAATAGAAGACCAATTGAAATTGTGATAGGTTCAACAAAAAATTTCACATCTTAGAGAACAATTTGAGACTCAGGTATGTTCTGAAAACCCAATTTCATTTTAGAAAAAAGCTAAGTATTTTATTCAGCTTCCCTATAAGGAAGAATATGAGGGTAAACCTTGTAAAAGTAGATCAATTCCCATGAATTCCCATTTTCAAAAATAATGTGAGGAAGAAATTAAAGGACTGTTATCAAAAGGACTTATTAGGCACTCTAAGAGTCTTTGGAATTGTTATGGGTTCTATGTAAATAAACTCTCTGAACAAATAAGAGGAGTTCCATGACTTGTTGTGAATTACAAGCCTCTGAATAAAGTTCTTGCAGATGACACATACTCAATCCCTCATAAGTCGAGTCTAGTAAATAGAATTGCAGGAGCTAAGATATTCTCAAAGTTTGATCTCAAGTCTAGATTTTGGCAAGTAGCCATTAAAGAGGAAGATAAGTTCAAAACAGCCTTTAGTGTTCCTGCAGGACATTATGAATGGAATGTCATGCCATTTGGGCTCAAGAATGCTCCTTCCAAATTCTAGACGGTGATGGATAATGTGCTCAAGCCATAATTTGATTAGCTGATTGTATATATAGATGATATTCTTGTGTTTTCAGATTCAATTGAGTAGCATTTTAAACATCTGACAACCTTGTTAAAAGTTGTCAAAGAAGCCGGTTTGGTCCTATCAAAAAAGAAGCTTGAATTATTCCAAACCAAGATCAAGTTTTTAGGGCATGTTATCTCCAATGGAACGTTGATCTTGCAACAACATGCAGTAAAATATCATGTCTTAATGATACATTCCATCCCTGCAAATATGAACTAAATTTAAATTAAATTAAATTAGTTTTCCCCATGATGATCATGTCTTAATGATACATTCCATCCCTGCAGTGGAAATTGATGACCCAAGACTCAAAGAAATATTTAGCTACTGCAGACCTCCTGGTATGCCCAAGTATGGTTTAGGATACATAGAACAAGCCAACACAATCATCTTTGACTGTCATTTCAATAATCCTCTACCAGCTGATATCCAAAATCCTTCTATCCTTGAGATGCATAAATTATTTACTCTCATAAAAGGATGCAAAAAATGGCAAGTAGATAAAGATTGGATGAAGAGAATGATAAATTGGGATTTCTTTTCTCATCCGGATGCAGTAGAATTCAATGCATCAGTCCCCGCAGAACAAAAGCAAAGCTTAGCAAAAGAATGGCAATCCTATATGAATAATCAAGATTGTTGGATTTCCTTCTATGAATGGAGAAAAAATATTTCTGAAAAACAACTAGTCCAAATGATGGACTTCGAAAAGGGAAAAGGAATAGAAAGTCCTAAACATAAGTGGAAAAACATTGATGGGCAACAATTAGAATCCACTTCTACCTTTCCCCCATTCAAAATTATTCTTCTTGAAGAAGAGAAACAATCTAAAGTTGTCCCTCTAGTTTTGGCTAAAGAAGAATCTCAAATGAGTAACACTGATAGAAGAAAACATGTTGTTTCAGAACAAATAAATTGGACAAATGTTGCTTTAAGAGGAATGGCTGCACATACATTTGTCACAAATGATTATGCTCGTAGGAGACATATTGAACAGTTGCAGGTCACCATGAATGAATTAGTCTCCTCAAATAATTCCCTTTCTCTAAATATTTCAGGAATTAGAAGTGAAGTCACAATAATGGCCTCCGAAGCCAAAAATTATAGTGCAAAACTGGAAGAGTTACAAGACTCTTATTTTGGAATGACCCATAAACTGTCTGAAATTGATAAGAAAATGGAAGATATCAAGTACCAAGTCAGACAAATCCAAACAGATCTTCCTTCAAAAGATCAACCTGATAGAGAAATCCCCCTCTCTAATATTTTTACTAGACCAGTTGAAGGAATTTCTAGTGTTTATCATTCAGAAAAGTCTGAAATCAAAGAAAATTTTCCCCTCCATTTTCCTAAAGAAAGCATTGAGGTAGATTATGCCCTTGTTACCCAGCTTGCACCAGAATGGGCTTTTCCTGTTAAAGAAATCCTGCCATGGAACATGTCTAGGCCCTCAGCTCTAGATTTGTATGGCAAAGGAAAGTTACCTGAAGTACCACATATTTCTGGAGAAAGCTACCTAGAGTGGAACATTGATAATATGTTTGTAGGACAAATCAGACAAGTGTTAGACATAATGTATGTATCATACAGAATTATGTGCATGAAAGGGAAAGGCGAGATAGAAGCATGCAAATGTATTATACAATGTATTTTCATGCTCTGAAGTAGAACAATCACCACGCTAGGCTGCTAAGCTCTGAAGAGATATGAGTTGAGAGCAATCGGGGCATTTGACAGAAAAGGGGACAGATCCTAGAGAGGACAGCAGAGGCTGTAACGAAGTATCAAGGCAGTGTGCAGGCATAGGAGATGCAAATGGAGGGAAGGAGATGATGGAAAAAGGAGGATCCTTCCTGGATATCTCTTCAGATCTATCCTATGTAATCATTGTGTAAATTGCTATCAGGTGTTCTTAATAAAATAAAGGTTTCTTTCTCTTGACTCTCTATTGTATGAGATTGATCCAAAGTTCATCTGAAGTTCTCTTAGGATCTGAATAGCACAAGAGGTCTGTAATCCCGAAAGGCAGGAGGACACTAATGGGAGTAGAAAAGTGTTGATCCCTTTGAAGGTTCATGTAAGAGTTTGTGTAAGAAACAGTTGGAGTCGAGAAATTGTCGAGCTTCGTCTTCGTCGAAGGAAGCCGCTGGCGAAGGGAGATCAAACCTTAAAAATTGATATTAGAGCCCAGTTCATCAAATTTACCTGGTATGATGGATAGATCTACGTATTTCAAAGATATTAAGCATGTTGAATCTCTAGCATCGACTAGTTCTTCTGCTTTGTTAGATATGTTTGAATCTAGTTCTACTAAAACTTTAAATTCTGTTGATCAAGAACTTGTGGAGAAAAATCCCCAAGCTTCCTGGAAACTACCTAGTGTTAACCCTAGTCAAGTCTATGCAGATTTAAACATGTTTCATCTTAAAGTTGTTAGTCATGTTAAAGTAAAAGAAGTTGTTTCTGAAGTACAAGAAAATTGTGATACTACTCAAACTGTTGCACTTCTAGACCCAAAAGAAATTCAAGTTGAAGCTAAACATCATGGCACTAAGTATCTTCATTTAAGTTGTATTAGAGTAGGCATTAGTGCTTTAACACATAAAGGCTTGAACAATTTTTTTCTATGTATAGTTCGAGATATTACACACAATAAATTCACAGATTCTTTGATAGGAGGTGTGGTCACTCCTCTATCAAATGGCCCTGCCTGGTTTGACTGATATCCAAATTTCTCAGTCTATTATTTTGATGAACACCTCACTGATATTCTCAAACTTCAAATCAAAACCACTGGTTTTGATATGCATGGTAAACATACCAATATCTCTACCCAGACCAGAGGATGTTTTCGCCATACTAATACCTTGTATCCTTATATTCTATATCCTCCTATCCAAGATTCTCAGGCTAGTACCCTGGTCCTTACTGATCCCATGAACCAAAAAATTGAACATTAGACTATTAAATGGGATCAATTATCATTTCCATATCATTGGATTTTTGATACTCCTCACATCCCTAAGCAGCGTGCAATCACTGCTGCAAATATCCAGGAAGGAACCTCCTTTGCCATCATCTCCTTCCCTCCATTTGCATCTCATATGCCTGCACACTGCCTTCATACTTTGTTATAGCCTCTGTTGTCCTCTATAGGATCTGTCTCCTTTTCTGTCAAATGCCCCGATTGCTCTCAACTCATATCTCTTCAGAGCTTAGCAGCCCAGCGTGGTGATTGTTCTACTTCAGAGAAAGAAAATACTATCCTATTTACACAACATGAAAACCATAATCCTCGCAACGATATTTCTCCACCTACTCGCTCCAAATAATCTTTCCCTCATCCCAAATGTGCTGATATTAGTTTTCCCCATGATGATCATGTCTTAATGATACATTCCATCCCTGCACTGGAAACTGATGACCCAAGACTCAAAGAAATCTTTAGCTACTGCATACCTCTTGGTATGCCCAAGTATGGTTTAGGATACATAGAACAAGCCAACACAGTCATCCCTGACTATTGTTTCAATAATCCTCTACCAGCTGATATCCAAAAGCCTTCTATCCCTAAAATGCATAAATTCTTTACTCTCATAAAAGGCTGCAAAAAATGGCAAGTAGATAAAGATTGGTTGAAGAGAATGATAAATTGGGATCTCTTTTCTCATCTGGATGTAGTAGAATTCAATGCATCAGTCCTCGGAGAACAAAAGCAAAGCTTAGCAAAAGAATGGAAATCCTATATGAATAATCAAGATTGTTGGATTTTCTTCTATGAATGGAGAAAAAACATTTCAGAAAAACAGCTAGTCCAAATGATCGACTCCGAAAAGGGAAAAGGAATAGAAAGTCCTAAACATAAGTGGAAAAGCATTGATGGGCAACGATTAGAATCCACTTCTGCCTTTCCCCCATTCAAAAGTATTCTTCTTGAAGAAGAAGTGAAACAATCTAAAGTTGTCCCTCTAGTTTTGGCAAAAGAAGAATCTCAAATGAGTAACACTGATAGAAGAATATAGGTTGTTTCAGAACAAATAAATTGGACAAATGTTGCTTTAAGAGGAATGGTTGCACATACATTTGTCACAAATCATTATGCTCATAGGAGACATATTGACCAGCTGCAGGTCACCATGAATGAATTAGTCTCCTCAAATAATTCCCTTTCTCTAAATATTTCGGGAATTAGAACTGAAGTCACAATAACGGCCTTTGAAGCCAAAAATCAGAGTGCAAAATTGGAAGAGTTACAAGACTCTTATTCTGGAATGACCCATAAACTGTCTGAACTTGATGAGAAAATGGAAAATATCAAGTACCAATTCAGACAAATCCAAGTAGATCTTCCTTCAAAAGATCAACCTGATAGAGAAATCCCCCTCTCTAATCTTTTTACTAGACCAATTGAAGGAATTTCTATTGTTTATCATTCAGAAAAGTCTGAAATCAAAGAAAAAAATTTCCTCCATTTTCCTAAAGAAAGCATTGAGGCAGATTATTCCCTTGTTACCCAGCTTGCACCAGAATGGGCTTTGCCTGTTAAATAAATCTTGCCATGGAACATGTCTAGGATCTCAGCTCCAGATTTGTATGGCAAAGGAAAGTTACCTGAAGTACAACAGTTTTATGAAGAAAGCTACCTAGAGTGGAACATTGATAATATGTTTGTAGGACAAATCAGAAAAGTGTTAGACAGAATGTATGTATCATACATAATTATGTGCATGAAAGGAAAAGGTGAGATAGAAGCATGCAAATGTCTTATACAATGTTTTACTAGTACTCTAGCCAAATGATGGGAAATAGAATAATCCCCTGCACTTGTGGAAAAAATGGAAAAGGATGTATTAAGAGATGATTGTGGAGATATAATTTTCCATGAAGACGAAAAGCCACAAAGTAATAGGATCGATGCTCTTACCACTATGATCCTAGAGCACTGGTGTGGAACAGAGCACAAAATATCTGATAAGCATTCTCTTATTTTAATGAACTCAAAATGTAAAAGTATGGCTAATTATGATGATTTCCATAGGGAATGGATGCAGCACATCTATGAGGTAGCAGATAACAAAAATATGCTCTGGAAACAAGTATACCGTGCTGCTCTCCCCAGTAAATATGTAGATTAATTTAAAGCCCAAGGCATTTTTCAAATGCCCTATGAAACCTACACTTGGGGAGAAATCTACTCTATTATTACTTTTTCTATGGTTGGCCTATGTACTAGCACTAAGGTAAATAAATCTATTCAAAAATCTCTAGATTTCCTGATAGCAAATCAATATGTGCTAAGTATGGATTATCAATAGAAGATTCGATTCGCAGGAAAAGAAAGGCCAAGAAAATATTGAAAAGAATCAGGAGTGTTTGAAGACCTCAAAAGAATTCTCAGTTTGGTAAACCTCCTAATAGGTTTCAAAAGAGAGTACATTACAAGAGGGTTCCTAATACCCATTACTATACTCCAAATGATATAAAGCTGAAAATATTTAAGGCTCAAGAAAAACAGAAGCTCACTTGTTGGCTCTGTGGGCAACCAGGACACCTCACAAATAGATGCCCATAAGGAGAGGCATCAAAGAAGACCAGGGGAAAAGATTCCCAAAATAAGGTTCACAGAAATATCGAAAGAGAAATGGATTCTAGAATCCTTATTCATTGCAACCAATGTGGCTCAGATATGCACATCAGTGATGCCTGCCCTACAAGCCCTTTTATTAAGCAAGAAGAAGTTCATATAGCTCAAGGAAATTTCAGTTCTAGTCCTGAAACTTTTGAATTTGAATATGACACTGATGACTTGTCTGAATTAGAACAAGAAGTTATATTTATTTCTTAGAACTGTCAATGTTCAAACCCAAATTAGTGTTCTTGCAGCTCTACAGAAGAATCAGAAACGGATGAAAGCATAGAAGAAACAGAGGAAGAACTCGACAGAAAAATGCCTAAACTAAAAGTTTGCATGGCATCAAGCAACACATGAGAAGATGCACAAATGCTTGCCCAAATCCAAGCATTACCTGAAGGAGAAATGAAGGCATCCCTCCTTGACTCTTTTTTGAAAACTATGATGAAAACGACACAAAAATATCATGATGAAACGTCTTTAGGTAAGAAGCCTGTATTTGTTGATGCTTCTTTTGAAAAGAATACCAAATCATTCATAAAGCGTAACAGGAATAAAACATTACAGCCTCTCACATTGAATGATTTAGGTAAAGAGTTAAATAATTTGAAAAGAGAAGTTTATGATCTGAAACACAAAGTTCAAGGTCTTGAAAGTCAATTTTTGGAAGAAAATGCATATAAAGTCGATCTGTGGGCTCGATATGAAATCCAGAAACTTAAAAGAGGTGCTCCTTCAGAACAAAGATCAGAAGAAGAGCACATAAATAGAAACATTAGTATATTTGATACTAATAGTCTTGAAGGCCTTAATTCTATGAAAGTTTTGGATATTGAGCATCAAAAACCCTTGGTACTAATACATTTAAAAATTCAAGATAGAATTTTCAAGATCAAAGCTATGATTGACTCTGGTGCGGATGTAAATATGTTGTATAAAGATCTTATTCCAGCCAAATATTGGAGGAAAACTTCTCATGTTATTGCTGGAGTAGGCAATACTCAAATCTCCTTGGGATATGAGATCCACAAAGCAACATTGTGCTTTGAGAAACATTGTATGGATATGAAGTTTTTCCTCTCAGATATTTCGGTTGCCTGTATTCTTGGCACTCCTTTCCTTGCAGCTGTCGAACCTTATGGCTCAACAAGAACTCCAGAAAGAAAAGATGCATTCTTCATCACTCTACCTAATATAAAAATCAGCCAAGGTTCTACAAAAGCTATCCGAGCAACCAAAGTCGTCCTCCCTTTTGTCTCTTCTCCACAAATTTCAACAATGGTCCAGATTGCCATGACAATCTAGCAGAAAGAGAAAATGATCTAAGAATTGAAATATTTGAAAGCAGCTATGAGAATAGAAGACCAATTGAAATTACCACAGGTTCAACAAAAAATTTCACATCTCAGAGAACAATTTGAGACTTAGGTATGTTTTGAAAACCCAACTGCATTTTGGAAAAAAGCTAAGTATTTTATTCAGCTTCCCTCTAAGGAAGGATATGAGGGAAAACCTTGTAAAAGCAGATAAATTCCCATGAATTCCCATTTTCAAAAATTATGTGAAGAAGAAATTAAAGGACTGTTGTCAAAAGGACTTATTAGGCACTCTAAGATTCCTTGGAATTGTTATGGGTTCTATGTAAATAAAAAATCTGAACAAATAAGAGGAGTTCCACGACTTGTAGTGAATTACAAGCCTCTGAATAAAGTTCTTGCAGATGACACATACCCAATCCCTCATAAGTTGAGTCTAGTAAACAGAATTGCAGGAGCTAAGATATTCTCAAAGTTTGATCTCAAGTATGGATTTTGGCAAGTAGCCATTAAAGAGGAAGGTAAGTTCAAAACAGCCTTTAGTGTTCCTGCAGGACATTATGAATGGAATGTCATGCCATTTGGGCTCAAGAATGTTGCTTCCAAATTCCAGAGGGTGATGGATAATGTGCTCAAGCCATACTTTGATTGGATGATTGTATATAGAGATGATATTCTTATGTTTTTAGACTTAATTGAGCATCATTTTAAACATTTGGAAACCTTTTTAAAAGTTGTCAAAGAAGCTGGTTTGGTCCTATCAAAAAAGAAGCTTGAATTATTCCAAACCAAGATCAAGTTTTTAGGGCATGTTATATCCAATGGAACGTTGATATTGCAACAACATGCAGTCGAATTTGCTGATAAATTTCCTGACAATATCCTTGACAAAACCTAGCTGCAAATATTTTTGGGTAGTCTTAACTATGTCAGTCATTTCTACAAAGAATGTGCTAAAGATTGAAAGATTTTGAATGAAATATTGAAGAAGGAACCAGTTCCCTGGACCCATGAGCACACCAGAGCCATGCAAAAAATCAAAGCAAGAGTAAAGACTCTACCTATTCTCTATGTCGTAGATGATGATCTGCCAAAAATTGTTGAAACTGATGCCATTAATGAAGGGTGGGGAGCAGTTCTTAATCAAGTAAGGATCAAAGAAAATAAAAAGAAGTCAGAAGAAATTTTACAATTTGCTTCAGTGGTTTGGCAAGATGCAGAGAAAAACTATGCTACATTAGACAAAGAAATCAAGGCTGCACTAAATGCTGTGCAAAAATTTGAAATTTTTCTGATTAACAAAAAGTTTGTTTTAAGAACAGATGCTGCTGCCATGAAAAAAGTCTTGAACAAAGAAGTTAAAAAGGATAGTGAGGCCAAGTTTGCAAGATGGAAAGCTTTGTTTTCAAACTTTGAATTTGATATTGAATATATTAAAGGTTCTGAAAATTGTTTGCCTGATTTTTTGAGTAGAGAAAATCTCTTACATACTACAAAAAAATAAATATCAAATGAACCTACCTCCTGTTTAATCATATTCAGTGAGTGGAAAAACAATCAGGAAGAAACCAGAGAAATTCCAGAAAGCATGAGCTGGACCGAATACAAACAACAATGGAGACCAACCTGGTAGCTACGAAGCACTCAAGTGATTGATAGGAACTTGCAGCCATGTTCTCTACTCCTAAGGCTTGTACCAGATATTCGACGAAGGCCCACTTCCACAAGTGCTATTCCAATTTTTATCTATGACAAAGCACTTAGAAAAGTTGCAGATGCATCACAAGCATTGATATATAATTTTCATGATGTCGAATCTATTTGGGAAATTTTTTTTGTCGCTCCCGCGATAGAAAATCAATACTACTGCATAAATCGTCCACGAAATCTTGAATGGTGGCCAACAGGACATGCAGATCAAATATTTCCTGGCACTCCTTACAATTATTTAGAATACAAACAGATGTGGTGGGACTTTTTATGCAAGGACAATTCTGACAGGACATATGTCTCCCTTCTCAAGTTTGGATCTGTTAGAACAACTCTATAGTTTGATATGCCTGATTGGTTCTTCAATTGGTGGAAAAAATTTGGCATCAACTGAAGCGCAGTGGACCCATATATCATTGAAATCGAATATGAAGGACATGGTGTTGGACTTAATAAAATAAGAGATCTGCAAGAATCCGAAGTCATGGATGAAAAAAAGTGTTTGGTTTCTTTTTGAGTAACCATCATCAATGGTTAGTACATATGAAGATTAAGGTGTAGAATTTACAAGGACAACCTATTATTATCCGTCAGATATACACCAAAATGTGGGACACATTGTATTATGATAACCAGTATTCTTCAATGTACTATGATTAGTGTCTTTCAGACCGACTATGGTGTCTGACAGTTTTCGTGGGATTTCGTAAAAATCTCCACTGTGTAACCTTTAGTCTTCTTAATAAGTTTTCCATGGGATTTTATTCTTTAAAATCTACACTTTGTTCATAAGCTTTCTGGATGAATCTTTGTAACTCGAAGGACTTCTTCGACTTTTGGTACGGTTTGACCCACATTACAGAGAATCTACGGAAAAGCTAGTACTAGCTTTATTCCTGTCAAGGACATACATGTATCAACACTCTGAAAAGTAGGATTCTACTTGTCCCTCAAATTTCCTATAAATAAGGGGCGAAGTAAGTCATTTGGATCATCGGAGTTTGGAGGTTAGAGCTCTGCAAGTAAGTTAGAAATTGAGTGTGGGAAATGAGCAAAAGGTAGCTTAGGTGCCTTTGAGTTCCCAGGTCTGAGTGTGGGAAATGATCAGAAGGTAGCTTCGGTGCCTTTGGGTTCCATAGTCTATCAAAGAATCTATATACTGGATCTCTTCAGATCTATCCTATGTAATCATTGTGTAAATTGCTATCAGGCGTTCTTAATAAATTAAAGTTTTCATTCTCTTGGCTCTCTGTTATCTGAGATTCATCCAAAGTTCATCTGAAGTTCTCTTAGGATGTGAATAGCACAAGAGGTCTATAATCCTAAAAGGAAGGAGGCCACTAATGGGAGTAGACAAGTGTTGATCTATTTGAAGGTTCATGTAGGAGTTTGTGTAAGAAATAGTTGGAGCCAAGAAATTGTCAAGCTTCGTCTTCATCGAAGGAAGCTACTGGCGAAGGGAGATCAAACCTTATAATCCTTGCAACAATATTTCTCCACCTACTCTGTCCAAAGAATCTTTCCCTCATCCCAAATGTGCTGATATTAGTTTTCCCCATGATGATCATGTCTTAATGATACATTCCATCCCTGTAATGGAAATTGATGACCCAAGACTCAAAGAAATCTTTAGCTACTGTAGACCTCTTGGTATGCCCAAGTATGGCTTAGGATACATAGAAAAATCCAACACAGTCATCCCTGACTGTCGTTTCAATAACCCTCTACCAACTGATATCCAAAATCCTTCTATCCCTGAAATGCATAAATTCTTTACTCTCATAAAAGGCTACAAAAAATGGCAAGTAGATAAAGATTGGATGAAGAGAGTGATCAATTGGGATCTCTTTTCTCATCCGGATGTAGTAGAATTCAATGCATCAGTCCCCGCAGAACAAAAGCAAAGCTTAGAAAAAGAATGGAAATCCTATATGAATCATCAAGATTGTTGGATTTCCTTCTATGAATGGAGAAAAATTATTTCTGAAAAATAGCTAGTCCAAATGATGGACTCCGAAAAGTGAAAAGGAATAGAAAGTCCTAAACATAAGTGGAAAAGCATTGATGGGAAACAATTAGAATCCACTTCTACCTTTCCCCCATTCAAAAGTATTCTTCTTGAAGAAGAAGAGAAACAATCTAAAGTTGTCCCTCTAGTTTTGGATAAAGAAGAATCTCAAATGAGTAACACTGATAGAAGAACACAGGTTGTTTCAGAACAAATAAATTGGAGAAATGTTGCTTTAAGAGGAATGGCTGCACATACATTTGTCACAAATGATTATGCTCGTAGGAGACATATTAACCAGCTGCAGGTCACCATGAATGAATTAGTCTCCTCAAATAATTCCCTTTCTCTAAATATTTCAGGAATCAGGACTGAAGTCACAATAACAGACTCTGAAGCCAAAAATTAGAGTGCAAAACTGGAAGGGTTACAAGACTCTTATTCTGGAATGACCCATAAACTATCTGAACTTGATGAGAAAATGAAATATATCATGTACCAAGTCAGACAAATCCAAGCAGATCTTCCTTCAAAAGATCAACCTGATAGAGAAATCCCCCTCTCTAATCTTTTTACTAGACCAGTTGAAGGAATTTCTAGTGTTTATCATTCAGAAAAGTCTGAAATCAAAGAAATATTTCCCCTCCATTTTCCTAAAGAAAACATTGAGGCAGATTATGCCCTTGTTACCCAGCTTGCACTAGAATGGGCTTTGCCTGTTAAAGAAATCCCGCCATGGAACATGTCTAGGCCCTCAGCTCCAGATTTGTATGGCAAATGAAAGTTACTTGAAGTACCACAGTTTTTTGAAGAAAGCTACCTAGAGTGGAACATTGATAATATGTCTGTAGGACAAATCAGACAAGTGTTAGATAGAATGTATGTATCATAAATAATTGTGTACATGAAAGGAAAGGCAAGATAGAAGCATGCAAATGTCTTATACAATGTATTTTCTTGCTCTGAAGTAGAACAATCACCACGCTAGGCTGCTAAGCTCTGAAGAGATATGATTTGAGAGCAATCGGGGCATTTGACAAAAAAGGGGACAGATCCTAGAGAGGACAGTAGAGGCTGTAACGAAGTATGGAGGCAGTGTGCAGGCATAGGAGATGCAGATGGAGGGAAGGAGATGATGGCAGAGGAGGATCCTTCCTGGATATCTCTTCAGATCTATCCTATGTAATCATTGTGTAAATTGCTATCAGGCATGCTTAATAAAATAAAATTTTCTTTCTCTTGGCTCTTTGTTGTCTGAGATTCATCCAAAGTTCATCTAAAGTTCTCTTAGGATCTGAATAGCACAAGAGGTCTGTAATCCTGAAAGGCAGGAGGCCACTAATGGGAGTAGAGAAGTGTTGATCCATTTGAATGTTCATGTAAGAGTTCGTGTAGGAGTTTGTGTAATAAACAGTTGGAGCTGAGAAATTGTCAAGCTTCGTCTTCGTCGAAGGAAGCCGCTAGCAAAGGGAGATCAAACCTAACGTGTAATAATTATACTTTTATCCATATAGATTTATAGATTAAATTTTTAAAGTGTATTTTTGTTTTCATAACAAAAACTTTACACTTTAATAAATTTAATCCCACTAGATACTAATACCACACTGTAGTTGTTGAACCTTTTGTAATGTGACCTAATCCAATAAATTTAAGTTATAGTTTTGAGTGCTTGGTGAAACTGAAATTCTATATCAAGCCTACAGCCTAACAAGGTAGTAAGTATTTTGGCTCAAAATGTTCAACTCCCTTATTAGGATCAAAGATTTACACATTTTGCATGCATGTCTTGACCCTAAACTTAAATTTATAAATGACATTTATTAACATTCCAAACCTACTTACCTAACAATAAATATTGTTTGTTTAGGGATTTGGAAAATATCCTGAAATAAAAAACAAGTTGTGAAAGAGAATGATTCTCAACAAACTATTGTAGCAATCTAGTGAGGCAGGCACGAGTGGGATAATCTTTGATTCCGGAGGAAACATAGTCACTTCTTACGCATGAGGAATATGTCATAAATCCAACAACGAAGCAGAATGGCTATCACTCTACCTTGTTTTGGAATTGGTAGGGAGGAATAAAACCACCAAATTATAGTTTTTGGAGATTCGAAGCAGGTTATTCATAAAATGAGAATGGGTTACAAGCACGATGCTGCATATTGCATAAGAATTTATGATCGCATTTGTCTCAACAACCCAGATCTTCAAGCCACTTATTATCACATCCTCAGAGGCAATAATTCTATTGCAGATAAGTTGGCCAATCAAGGAGTCAAAAATAAATTGGGTTTGGTCTCCATAAAGGGCCACCCCTCCTATCATAAGCATATTGTTCCCTAAAATTAATTCTATTTGGGGGTGTAAGGTTTGGTCCCGCAACCTTTCCCTTCGTCCACCCCACCAGCGCATGAAAAACAAGTGTTTTATGATTTGGCAGCATTGGCTTCGTGGTGGTTTTGACCACGTGAAGGTTTTAATGAACCGTCCTTATATATGGCTCTTCGAGGCGAAGATAGGATCGTTGACTCGCTTCGTGGAAATGTCAAGAAGGATGAATTCTTCTCCCTGGCCTCATGCATTTCCTTGTGAGACATGGGAGCTTAGACATTTTCGCTCTTCTGGTTTAACCTCTCGACGGTGACTCTATGCAAACACGACACTCGAAGGAACGGTACAGGCCTGCAAGCTTGTACGATGATAAGGTTATTTGCACTAGTCCCTCTTTTCGTCCTTTGCAGGATCTCCCTTCTGTTTGTTCTACCCCTTTGGTGCTAAATAGTGCTCACAATCCAATGGTGAACAACCAAGGAAATGCAGACACCAACGACATCAAGGAAACTCAGTCGAACATTAAAAATGGCTTACGATGGATTTACGAAATGGTTGGCACTGACGTCAAGAAGAATAGGAATGTAGCTGCAGATGTGGAAAACCAGATGGGTTGCCATGAGTCAAGAATAGATCACAATGCGCGTGACCTCCATGAATTGATGGGAACAATGGATATTATAAAATATGAAGTCCATAAACTGACAAGCATGAATAAGTGCAGCCACTTCCAGGAAACCTCAGGAAAAGGAGGTCATTGAATGGAAGAACTTCGGTTGTTCAGCCGGTTCGTGGGTTAGAAAGAAAGAAAAAACATGTTACTTTATCATGCTCTCTAGATGTTTTTTTGCAATTTGTTAAATAGCCTGTTCCTTGGACTATACCCTTCAATGGGTTTAAGTTATTTCAGAAATCAGACAAGAACCTTATATATTTTAGTTATTAGTGTAGTTATTTCAGTTTGTCTTCTTCAGAACAATATGGAACTATGACAACCTTTTTTATAAGGATGGTTGTGCTCATCTTATATATATATTCTCTAGTTTTTATTAAAAATAACAAGATATTGAAGCAACGATTTAGATTTTTCATAATTTTTTCTGTGAAAAATGAAGTACTATGGTACATATCCTCCATTTCTCAGTATCCTATTAGTTCTTTCATGCTTGCAATTTGGGATTTGTCCTAATAGCTAACAAGTAGAGGTGATGGAAAACCTATAATCGTGCTTACCCTCATGGAAGAATGTAATTTTAGACGACCTATGTGTATGTAGTGGCGTGAAATGCAATGGATGTGGGAGTACTTTCATTGAGCTTCATATGTCTAGTTTTGGGTTGATGGGAAATGCTTGGAAAATTGTATGTTAGCTTCAATCCTTTCAAGTGCTTGATGTCTGTAACAATTTCTTGTTGACCCTATATGATAATGATATCAAGGGATTCACTAGTTTGATTTCCCTTAACATTAGCCTTTGTTTAATGTCAGGATCCCTTTCTTTGCTTGCACTAATGTACACACCATAGTTCTTGGATGTTTCTCACAAGGAATTGAAAGGGTACTTTTGCAACATTCCTCAATTTGAGCTACAATCAATCAAATGGAAGTGTTCTTCTAGATTTTTTTGCTTTGAGTGGCTTCTAGACTTTGGACCTTACACAAAATTCACTCACAAGACAAATTTGTCAAAACTTTTTGCCAAAATTATGTAGCTTGCAAACATGTTGCACTTGGTTTGGACCTTACACAAAATTTGCTCACAAGACAAATTTGTCAAATCTTTTTTCCAAAATTGTTTAGCTTGCAAACATGCTAAGGCTTGTTTTGGACATTACACAAAATTCGATCACAAGACAAATTTGTCAAAACTTTTTTCCAAATTTGTGTAGCTAGCAAACATGCTACATTTGTCTTGAAGGAAAAATCATTCTTAGAGTTTGGAATGGGTCAATATTAACATATTTAAAACAAATGATAATTGATTAGATTTCCAAAAAATTGTACCTACCTTCAAGAACTTGAGCTTGACTAAAACAATTTCAGAGGCTCATTGACTAATCAACTGGTTGCAAGGGTTGAAGTCGTATAATAATCATTTTATTGGAAGCATTCTAGATATATTGTCAACTTTCACTCATTTCTCATACATTGATCTAAGTGACAGTCTTTTATTAAGGCCCATAACCTCAAAAAAACTAGAAGCTTATGTAGGCACAAAGCTTTTTTCTACATGAAAACCTCTTCAAAAGGAATGATTTCAATGAATGTTGAAGATTGCAACTCCTTGTTGGAGCTCTCCTTAGGTGGAAACAATCTAATTGAAATGGTTCCTTTGGAAATCGACTTAGGCATGAGGTTGCAAATTCAACTCAATCTTAGTTGCAATTTTAGAAAGGGAATTTTGAGTGTTCTTTCTAAATTGTACTATCATTATGGATGTTTTCACAATGAGTAATCATTGTGAGGTATTTCTAGAGTTTCACTGTTAATAGTTTAGAAATGCCTTGATGTTTCAAGTGGACACTCTCTTCATCATCCAAGGATCTACAAAAAATTAAGAATATTTATAGATTCCTTAATGATAACTGGAATGTCCACTCGAAATGTCAAAAAATTTCCAAACTATTAGTAGTACAACTTCATAAATTCTACATGCTGGAAATTTTGAATATTTCCAACAATAACATGCCATTAAAAGATCTCAGTTCTTTAATTAATATGATGGTCTTATATAGTTTAGCCTATCAAACAATAGATTAATAAATGTCATTCAAAATTTCAAAACATAGTTGCTCACCAATCTCCAGATTCAACAACTAATTTGGAAAAAAATCATATAATATTACAACTAATCTAAATATAACTACCTCCCAATAGTGAGAGAAGAGCTAATCCTTTGTATGGAAAAAAAAACATATAATATTACAACTAATCTGAATATAACTACCTCACAATAGTGAGAAAAGAGCTAATCCTTTGTATGGTAAAGGATAGTCCACAAGATGTGAGTGTAACATTAAAGTGATATATAAAATAGGATTATATGGTAAAGGATAGTCTATAAGGTGTGAGTGTAAAATTAGAGTGATGTATAAAAATTTTTATTTGATTTAAGTTAATTTTTTTATATTAAACTCAAAGTATATTATACTTTAATATATAAATAAATAAATTTAATTTGAAAATAGAAGTGATATATTAAAATATTTTAATTTTTTTAATGTTTAAAATTTATATGAAATCAAAGTCAATTTCTATACTAAATTCAAAGTTTTATATTGT
>LPNX010810592.1:75793-87183 GCA_001517045.1 Pseudotsuga menziesii | reverse complement strand
AAAAATTACTTAATTTAATATAAATCAAATTAAAAATTTACTTAATTTAATATAAACCAAATAAAATTTGAAAGATGATCACAATCTTATATTAATAAATATGAATAAAGTTCTAGCCGATAAAAAAATTTATACACATCGAATTAAAAAAATCATTTAAAAACATATTTAGTATATTTTAATTTGTTTTAATAAATATATAATTAAAAAATATTATATATATATCCACCACGGGTGTCACCTCCATGCTAACAGAAGTGGTTGACACATGCGCAATTGCATGCTGGATGCCATATGGATGCCACGTTGAAGTAGTCTCTACAACAATTGTTATGGAAAACTGATGACAATCTTAGATATAGTTTCCAGTCCCAGTTAGCAGTTAGGAGCCTAGACTTGATTCATTGATATTTTTATTTATTGTGTAGTTTAAAAATTCAACTATTTGGGTTGAAGTTTAAAAATTTAATTATTTGGGTTGGAATAGGTAGAGAGTTTTTTTTTTTTTTGGTTTTGTTTAAGCTAGATTTTGTAAAAATATGGTTGAAATGACGGAATAACTTACCCATTAGGAGAATAGACTCCATGGTTACAATTTTCATGAGTTTTTGAGTTGGTTAACCTAAAACTAACACATTCTAAACTTTGAAATTGAAATGATATTGCTTCATATAAGCCTATCCCTGCGACTGCCAAATGTTCTGGATTTCTTTCAGTCTTTTTAATATAAAAACCGTAGCTTAGAAAGCAACTCGAACTGATATTGCATCACAGAAGCCTATCCCTGCGACTGCCAAATGTTATGGATTTATTTCAGTATTTTTATTATAAAAATCGTAGATTAGAAAGCAACTCAAACCTAACCCAATAATTTCCAAATTTAGGGACAACAGATATTTGCCAAAGTGCCTGTAACCCACCTGCTTGTACAAATAATTTAATTCTATGAAAATAGTTTACAATACTATAACATAGATGTATAAAATTTAAAACAATTATTTGCTCTTTTAAAACTTAAATGAACTTATTACATGTACACTATTTAGATATATACATCTAATTTCATTATTATTACCACAAAATCTAGCTATAAATGGAGATTTTACTTGTTCCAATCCCATATGTTAAATATGAGCGTAACTTAAAGTAGTATAAGAGAGAAGTTAAAAATTTACATTGTATTTGACTATGCACCATTCTTTTATGTTACCTTTTGCATTATGAAAATGAACATATCATGTTGTTTATCTTCCTATGATAATATTACAGATACACATGTCAACTAAATTAGAAATGGCCAAACCAGAGACACGACATACAGTTTGCATTCAACATCTTGTGTTTAATTTCCACCTACATAGAAGACAATTTCAAATTCATGTTATCCATCCTAGAACACATAATCTTTCCAAGCCAGAATTGAAACAAGAACTTGCAAGAAAATTCAATGTCTCAAATACACAAACAATATTCATTTCAAGTTTCAAGACAAAAGGTCCATTCTCCAAAGGATTCGGCGTCATATACGATAGCCTAGATGACGCACTAGAACATGAACCAAAACATCGATTAGCTAAAAATGATCTGAAAGCTAATGTTGACAAGCCTATCCATGACAGTAAAAATAGAGCAAAAAATATTCGCAATATTAAAACCCCAAAAGAAAAATAGAAGTTCTATGTTGAAACTACTTCTAGCATGCGTTAGACATAGATTCTTATCAATAAATCTTGTTATCTACATTATAAATAGATTTACATTCCTACTTTTATACAAGTATATGTACTCTATGTACATGATTTTGTTATATTGAATATTCAATGTTTTCAACAAATAACCAATGTTACCTTACATCTAAATTTTTTATTTCTCAAGTAACGTCATAGATACTTTTCCATCAAATTACTTATCTACATTGTAAGTACATTTACATTCCAACTTGTATAGAAATATATCTATTCTTTATAAGCATTATAAACAGATTTACATTCATACTTGTATACATGTATATGTACTCTATGTACATGATTTTGTTATATTGAATATTCAATGTTTTCAACAAATAACCAATGTTACCTTACATCTCAAATTTTTATTTCTCAAGCAACGTCATAAATATTATTCCATCAAATTACTTATCTACATTGTAAGTACATTTACATTCCAACTTGTATAGAAATATATCTATTCTTTGACCTTATTTTAACATATTAAATGTTCAACGTCTTCAACAAATAACTAATGTTCAATGCAAGATATTACATTTACTTTAAGTTTAATTTTATTTGTTATCAAATGTTGTACAATGCCTATGCTCTTCACATTAGAATGCATACTCTAATACTCAAACATTTCATTTCTTATTATATGACATTCTTAATTAAAATATGAAAACACATTGAAAGAAATCTTTATTTGTCAAACAACTTTTCGATTCTCTTGGGATCGTTTTCTATAAACAACCAATTTCAAGTTATGGCACCAATGATAACATCAAATTGTATTACAAAGATCCATAATGGAGAGGTTGTTCAAAATCCTATTTTACAAATATTGGACTTCCACCTAACTTCAAAAGATCATCACTCTGTACAATTGTTTGATGCAGCAAGTGCAATACAAAGCTTGTTTGGGTCAACACTCAGCTCATTATTCATATTATCTCAAGTTGAAATTGGAACTTTGGTTGAAATCAACAAGTTCAACTGCGAATCTATCCAAAATACAAAGTATGATTTAAACCTATTATTGGTTGGCCCTACTTGTACACATATTTCCATTTTACATTATTTGGCCCTACTTGTACACATATTTCCATTTTACATTATCCACTTTTTTCATAATAAACTTAGTGCTAACTATAAATTTATGGTATTTGTGTCACAGGATTCTTATAGTCCATGAAGTACAAGTGAAGGATTTGACATCAACCATTATTGGTAATCCAATATCAAACAAAGATGTAAGTACTCCATCAAAGCACACACTGGAAATAACTCTTATTAAAGCATTGCACCCATACATGCGAGAATGGAAATTTAAAAGTTAGGGTACTCTAAAAAACCGAGCTTCATAACTTCAACAATTCTAGGAGACCGGGACATGTTTTTAGCTTTGATGTTATTGACATTGAAAATAGTGATATCCGCATCACATGCTTCAACATCCAAGCAATCAACTTCCATCCTTGCATAGATGCTGGAAAAATTTACATAATTTCAAAAGGATCCATTAATCCTGCAAAGAAAGAATTCAATCCCTTAAAAAGTGATTGGAAATAAGTCTAGGAAATACCTCAACCATTGAACTTTTCTTAGAGGATGAACCATCCATACCACAACATAATTTCACATTCACTCCTATTAATGAACTACCAACTTTAATCAACAATTATGTAGTAGATATCATTGGAGTAGCTACATCCATAAGTCCTTTACAAACTATCATGAGGAAAAAGGGAATCAATATGCATAAGAGAAATCTTCAACTAAGGGACATGTCATCTTACACTATAGACGTTACATTATGGGGTGTCATGTGTAAAAAACATAATCTAGAACACCATAACATAACAAATAGTTTTCCAATCATTGCTATTAAGGCTAGAAAAGTAACAGACTTCAATAAAATATCAATAACTACAACATTCTCATCCCAAATTTTCATCAATCCTGACATCAAAGAAACTGAAGATCTACGAACTTGGTTCGAAAGCCCACAAACAAGCATTCAATGCCACTCATTGTCTGCTCATGGTGCTGCAGGAGGACATCATTCCATAGAGAAGAAATTGTCTGCCATTAAAAATGAAGATATAGGTACAGGTTCAGAACCTGCATATATTTTAGTAAAAGCAACTATTGCTTCTATTGATACAGAAAATTGTTGGTATGCTGCATGTCAACTATCTTTTAAGGACCGACAATGCAAAAAAAAACTAACACCTATTGAAGATGGTATTTGGCATTGCGAGAGGTGCAACCAACAAGTGTATGAATGTGAATACAAGTACATTTTCTAGTTCAGCATTACAGACGATACAAATAAAGTTAAAGTAATTGCATTCTAGGATGTTGCAGAACAAATTATTGGCGTACTTGCTTTACAGCTCTATGAATATTGCTATCAAGGAAAGACTAAACAAACTACAAACATTTTTGGAAAATTATTCTTCAATACTTACCTATTCAAACTAGCAGTACATGAAGAAGAATTTGCCAATGAGAAACAAATAAAAAACATTGCAATTGCATGTGACAAAATGGATTCCATAAAAAATCTAGAATAACACATGCAAATCCCTGAAATAATGTTTGGATAATTAAGCATTGTCTTACTGTAACAATTCCAAAAAAAGAATTGTTCCTTGTTCACTATGTTTAATATAATAAAGTCTTTTTGCCATTCCCATTTTCTGTTATATCATGTTACAATATTCAATTTTTGCTTTGTTCAAATCATATGCAATACGAACTAAGATAATAAAAATTGCTAACAAACCATTCACATTTTTCCTTGTAGGTAACTTCAAATAGCATAACAAAATTCATGCCAAATAATTTTCATCCTCAGGATCTTGCCCACATACTTCAAACAATACCAACATACACCACATCTGAAAGAATCTTAGCCTCAAACTCATTACCTACTACATTTCAACAACACATTCCAATAGGTCTAGCAAACATACCATCTACAAAGTGTGAGCAACACACAATCCATGCCACAGAAATCAACAAGAGGAGAAGAGATAGATGGGATAAATCTAAGGTCCAACAAAATGAGAAATGCAGAAAAAAATATGTTGAACAGAAGGGAAAAGGACAAACAAAACGTAATCCTAAACATCAAGGCCACACACATGCTACCCAATCTTTCCGAACACAGATTGATGCCTTGTCTATCATCCACACATGCACTACTTGTATGGAATCATATCCTGGTATCTCTACTCATCCATCTCTTAATGGAACAATTTGTAATCGATGCCACAGAGAAACCAATGGCCATCGTTTTTCCAAATGGAATAATATGGACCCTGGCACCCAACCTATCATACTCTCCATACTTACTCAAGTTGAAGAAATGCTCATTGCTCGTATCAACCCAATTCTACAAGTCAGACACGCCCGAGGTGGTCAATGCAAGTATAGTGGTCACACAATCAATTTCCCCCAGCAAATTGTTCAAATTTCAAACTGCCTACCAAGAAAACTTTCAGAAATTGATATCTTGATAGTGAAGAGGCACGGAAAAAAAGGTAAATGTTATGATTGTTATGTTACAAAATCACATGTTGTCAACGCATTGCTATATAAAATACAAAATGATAAATACTGTAGTGATGTCAAACTTGACCATGCTTCAATTTCATCACTTCCAGAGGCATGCACTGATGTATCCTCCCAACTACATTTTGTATCTACAGAAATTGATATATATCTTCTTATCGATTCATCTATCACTGATATAGAAAACACATTTCTACGTAGCCATTACAAGTAACATCTACATTTTCCTTCAGATTACCCAATAAACATCGAGAGATGGAAAAAATAAAAGATTCCATTCATACTACGTCCACGACTCCGCCTACTACAATTGATTGGCCAGATATTGGGTCATCACCAATTAATGAGTACAAGACAGAGGGTCTATTCGATTTAGCATTTCCAACTCTTTTCCCAAACGGAGACGCACTACCTCACCAAGAACGTATCAAGAACATTTCACTTGATACCTACGCAGTTAATTTAACGAGATACCATGACAACCGATTTGGTAGTCATCCTCGATTCGGATATTATTTGTACAATTTGATTATGTGCCACAGGAGTCAAACAACATCTAATTTCTTTATCAAGCAAAGTCAAGAACATAACAAACAGACAACAATTGAGGAACTACATACACATCTACAACAAATTCCTACAGATAATCTCCCAGACCATGTCATGATGTTTGGAGCACACCTACGTAGCACAAGACCATTTTGGACACAACGTAGAAGTGAACTAACAAGTATGATCACTCAATTGCAATGTCCTACATTATTCTTCACACTCAGTGCAGCAGACACAAAATGGCCAGACTTACACACAGTCATGCAAGAAGATATCCCTTCAAACCCAGCATCTCACCAACAATGGCGTAATCGCAACATCATTGATAGGCCTCACACTGTAGCCGCATACATGCATACAATATTTTCAATCTCTATGAGGAGATGCTTCAAAAACAAATGCACACAACAGATTACTGGTACATGTATGCATTATATCATATTTCTTACTCTCTCTTCAAAACATGTACATATTGTTTACTTATGTACACTCACCATATACTTTTTATTTTACAGATATGAATGGAAACATCATGGATCTGCACATATACATGGATTCTTGTGGCTTGATGGTGCTCCGAACATGGAAACATTAGATTGGAAAGATGAGGATCAAGTCAATAAAGAAAAAAGTTTATTCGATAAATATGTTACATCTTGGAATCCTAGAGAAAATCATGAAACAAACATTCATATGTATCAATCCATTGAAGATGGCCCATGCTTGCTAGACACAAAAGCTATACTTTCATCCAATCCACTTCAGGACTATGAACAACTCTTAAATCGATTTCAAAGACATACAAATTGCAGTGAAAATTCATGTCTACTCAAAAAAGGAAATAAACTTGAATGTAGATATAAATGTCGTTGGAAGGTACAAAATGAGTCATCACTACACATTGATGAAAAGGGACAAAAGACATACCATCTAGCACAGAATGATGATCGGTTAAACATTCACAACAAAAATATACTTCAGACATGGCGAGCAAATGTGGATTTCCAACCAGTGCTCTCACGTTATGCTGTCTTGAAATACATAGAAAAATATGCTTCCAAAGCAGAAGGGAAATCAGAAACCTACCATCATATGCTCACTAGAATTGCAACTGCAACGTGTCCAGAGGATCCAACATCATATGCCTATCGATGTTTACTCTCAGAAGAAATAGCTGATCAAGACATCAGTGCTCAAGAAACTTGCCATATGTTGCAAAAATTACCACTTGTTACATGTAGTAGAACTTTCATCAAGCTAAATGTTGGTCGTCAAATATTTCGTCGTGTATTTACCGACTCAACCGATTGCTTATGTGGGTCCAGCTTCATAGATGCCTACTTACAACGGCCTCTTTCTCTGGAACATTTCTCCTTAATCAACCTTGCTCAGCAATGGTCATACAATAAACCATGCAAGAATGAAAAATGGAAAAAAAGAACTATCACTGCAATTGTCCATGTATGGCCATAGTTCCCTTCAATTCCATTTAAAGATTCTGACTCATATGTTGATTTTTGTTGGAGTGAATTGCTTTTATATAATCCCTTTTATTCATTCAATGAAAATATAGGACTAACAAAGACAACCATTATCCAAAATTGGGAAGCCATACACAATACCTATCATGCGTGGAATGTCAATCGCATTCCTCCACCCACTTCCGATGAAACAACATCTGAAGATGAAGACAACAATTTCTACCCCGAAAATGAAATCAATGAATGGAAAACACTATCAAGATAAATACCTAGAGGTGGCATTCATATAAATGATATTGACATGCTCGACCTTCGAGAATTTGATATCAACCATGCATGGAGTCATCCAGAAATATCGACAATGACAATAGAGTCTGCATCAAACTATATCGACTACAATCGAAGGAATGGACAAGTAATGCAAGATACAACTTACCAGTCTACTACAACAAACAAACTATCCCCCAGGCAACAGATGGCATTGGACATAATCTTGCAGCATTCAAAACAATAAGGAACTAAAGAACCATTATGGATGATCATTCAAGGAATTGCAGGAACAGGTAAATCCTACCTTATTAACACCATTAAGAAATCATTATATTCTCAAGCAGTCGCTGGTCACAACCCACTGTTGTTACTTGCACCAACTAGAGTTGCAGCATTTAACATACATGCTACCACTATACACACAAGGCTCCGAATTCCTATCAATAATATGCAACCTTTGCATGGGCAAGCACTATCAGTGTTGCAAGAAGACATGAAACATATTCAATACATTCTCATTGATGAGATGAGATTCATAGGGCCTAAATTGTTTGTGCAAATTGACAGTCGCTTACGTGAGTGCTTCCCAGAAAAAACAACAACAACCACTCATTCGACAATCGATCAATAATTCTTGTTGGTGATTTAGGCCAACTTCCACTTGTCATGGAAAAACCTTTATACACAAGAGCAACTTTGGGAAATCGTTTATGGATTGAATTTAGAATCATCAACATCCTAGAAATGGTATTTCGACAAGCAGGGATTGATGGCACTCAACAACGATTCCGTGAGCTCCTGACAAACATCCACAATGCTAGACCAACATTGGAAGATTGGAACCTCCTCCAATCTAGGACCAATACATTCTTATCAGCAAAGGAACGTTCATAATTTGATACAACAATCCATCTTTTTGCAACAAACATCCTTGCAAAAAATCACAATAAATACATGCTACAATCATTACCAATGGCAATCACAAGGTCTATCGCAGATTTCACCAAGCGTTCAGATGCAGAACATGAAGACAACCACCAACTCGACCAAGAAATACTATTATGTGTAGGCCAAAGAGTAATGCTAACTTGTAATATTTGGGTTCAATTAGGATTAGTAAATGGTGCTCTGGAAGAGGTCATCCAAATTGTGTACAAACCTGGAACTAACCCTCCTCAATTACCAGCATATGTGGTCGTGGAATTTGATAATTACATTGGGCTTCCATGGGACCAATCCAACCCAAAGCACATACCTATTCCACCTGTACAACGAAATAATAGAAAACAAATTCCCCTCGAGATGGCTTGGGCATTAACTATCCACAAATCCCAAGGGTTGACATTAACAAGATCAACCATCGACATTGGTAACACTGAACGTCAAGGCTTGACCTTCACAGCAATGTCTCGGACTACAACATTACAAGGAATGTGAATTGCACCAGCATTCTCCTTCGAAAGATATGCAAAGATGAATGACACTTCCTATGTCTCACTTCGGAAAGAAGAAGAAAAGCGCTTACACACTCTATCTCTTCATGGCTACCAAAAAAATTTCAACATACTTTTAATAGTTCATAGTTGATGTCCATATTTATATTATGGGAAAATTGTTTATGTTTTGATTATTATGTCACAAATTTCTCTATAACACAACTTTTTTCTCTTTCTACAACATATACAACTTCATCTCGGCGTTTCACTTCCCCCGTTTTGGGGGTATGCTAGTATTGTAATATAAATATGACCTTAACCCAAAATTTTTTTTTAACGAAAAACAACCCAAAGCTAAATGACGGTAGTGCATGCAAGCCTGGAATTTGATGTTATACAGAACGTTTTTTTCATTTTTACACGTATTTGACATGTAAGTTTTTGATAAACACATCAACATTGACAGGTAAAAAAATATTTGAAACGTCAATTTGAAGTTTATGAATTTAGATAACCCATCAAAATTTTTAATACCTATGTTAACTACTAAAACTTAGCTAACAATCATTGGCCATTGTGCTGGGTCATCTCCTGGGCTGCTCTTAATTTCCAGTTAATAAAAGAACACATAAATGCTAGACTTTTATATTTCCATGTATGTGTATTGTATTTATTTATATTTTGTGTTTCTCAATTTATTATTAGTCCTCGGCTCTGAGCCTTCAAATTTTTCCAAAGAGAATCTCTAAAAACCAGGCCGACATGGGGCAAAAAAGACCAGGAACTGCTCCGCTGCGCATGTTAACATAATGAAGCGGTTTATTTTATACGATGGGAAGTAGGAATTACATTGTCAGCCAAAAGTATGGCTGTTCTGATTGCTAAATTGGCGGAGGATGCCTGGCTTTTTTTTAAAAATGTGGTTCACCATTTGTTAGAGGGCTACTCCACGGAAAATTCCAATACCTGATATTCAAACTGAATCAAGGTATGGTCAGCTCATCATTCACAACATTTATTACAAAGGGCTCCACAAGAGTATCATGTCACTTACAAGAGTAGAACCTGGGTGGGGAGGGTAACATTCATTCCTCCCAACCACCCAAGCTACATCCATTTGACCGGAGGCTGCCTGGCTTGTTAACAAATGAAGACCCGACTCCTTTTTTAACTACATGGAAATTGGAAAGAATATCTGGGACTGGGAGAATGAGGAGCTTCTGCTAATTTAACAACATAATTTGCTGTAGTCTACATCAATGGATATAATGATAATGATGGATGAATATCCGTCACATGTCACAATGTTTGTAAAGATACTATTTTTTAGCAAAAGCTTCCCTATTCTCTTGGGAATTCAACATCTCACGTCTTTTGACTTTCTTGAAACTCAAGTTCTATTGTACACTATCATTAATGCCAATGTCTATCTAAACTCAAGCTGTGACCTTTGAAACCTATTGAGTGAGCTGCCAATGTCTATCTAAGGTTTAAATTACCTATCCTTACCTATACTAGCATGTATAACAATTTTAAAATGTTAGATGATTTGATTTATATGAATTATTATTGAATTTTTCAATTACAATAATTATGCTTACTAAATTAAAGGAAGATTTGATATATACTTAGCCCATAATTAACATCACGTCCAATTCATTTGTATATTTATTTTTCAAAGACAATTGATTGTATTACTACCATAAATCCAAATCCTAGGCTCTATCAAGCCTCCAAAGGGATCAAATCTCTAGAGGTGCAAACCTCTTATTAAGTATTGCACTCAAAGAGTTATTGATTTGATTCAATAACTCTCCCCCATGTATAACATCTCCCCCATACATGGTTTTAAACCCATGTGCAAGGCCCTCCTAAAACCATGGGTTGTTTAGGAGGCCTTGCACATGGTCTTAAAACCATTTGAAAGGCTCTCCTAAACCATGTACAATAAAAACATGGGTTGTTTAGGAAGTATTGCACATGGTTTTAAAACCATTTGCAAGGCCCTCCTAAACCACGTACAATAAAACCATGGGTTGTTTAGGACAAGGCCAACATTTTTTTGCGGATAATTCAATTTTTTATTTTTTATTATTTTGTTAGGTAGGAACATTACAACATCTCCCACATATTGTGTTGTTTTTCTCGCAGACATTTTTTTGCAGATAATTAAATTTTTAATTTTTTATTGTTTTGTTAGGTAGGAAAATTACAACATCTCCCCCATATTGGGTTGTTTTTGTGGCTGACATTTATTTTGGCGGATAATTAAAATTTTATTTTTTATTATTTTGTTAGTAACAAACGTTACAACATAATATGGACAAACATTACAAGATCTTCGCAATGACGCATCTCGG
>LPNX010810592.1:48054-75698 GCA_001517045.1 Pseudotsuga menziesii | reverse complement strand
ATAATTTATATCAAAATACCATTCTATTAAATATAATATATTATTGATCTAATTATATTTTAACTAATCCAATCATTATCATATCGTCATCATTTTTTTGTTGTTGCATATTCTAATCTTGCAAACACAATTTTGAACTTGGGGTGTCTTATGTTTCTATTCTAACCCTACATCTTAGTGTTTGTATTATGATTTTATTAGAAAGTAATATTGCATAATGTTTATAAAAATATTCATCAAATCTCTAGTGGCTATACATTGCTATATGAAAACCTTACTTATGTCCCCATGGACGTAACAAGCTCCGTAAATTTGTAAACAAACAGGTTAACAAAAATATTTAATAAAAGATTACTTTCGCTATTATCCTCTCAAATTCAATTGAATATATGTCAACCTTTGCTATTACCGAACCACCACTTTGAATTCATGCACATGCACATGCACATGCACTTTCTTTCCATTTTCAAAACCTTGCTCTTCAAATTTTTGTTGCTAATTAAGATGTGTTCCTCATACTTATGTGTCTTTGATAAGACTTGCATCATGAACTTGGTTAAGTTGTTTAGGTTTAGGTTCACATTTTCTTTGTAATATCCATCCTAGTTTCCACATGTAGCATGTCAATGACCATATCTATAGTGTATTTTATAAGCATATGTTGCTATTTGTTGCATCTATTTAAAGATAGACATTCTAGGAAAACACACGGGTTTGTTCATTGAAATTCCAAGAAACATGCTTGGTATGATGTCTCTTTATTTTTAAATTTGACTTGGATAGCTCTCAATTCATTTGTTGGAGTGTGGGCAATTTGAAACAACTTGTATTCTTATGTTTAGCACTTGATAACAATGTCTACATCTCAAAAACATATTGTACATATTTTTCTAGATATCAAATCATAGATTACTTTCTATCTATCAAAACATAGATTACTATCTATCAAATCATATAAATGGTTTAGATGCGATAAAAGAATTGATATAGGATGATGTAAGATATTTTATTACTAGCAATTGCCCCAAAAAGGTGCAATAATACGCCGATAGGTTGTTGTCAAAGGGTCAAATGGTTGAAAATGGGGAAACTAAAATTAAATTGGTGTTTTGAGGAAAAAAACCCCAAAAAATGCATGGACTAAATTTTTTCCATGGTGTAGATCTGACCTTCTACCTTGAGTACCATAACAAATGAGCTACTAATTTAGCAGGGAAGGCCAAGGAAGGGTCACTTTTAAAAATCCTTTCTAGGATATCACAAATAGGCTCACATAGACGAAGTTAGCAATGAACAGAACACATTTAACATTTTCATAGCACTTATATCACCCAAAAGAGATTGTGATTTGATGAAATGGTTATTCTTTATGACTTGTTAGTCATTAAGGAATTGTAACATGAAATCAACAAATTGATTCACTACTTTTGAATGTGTTTCATATTTTCCCAACAATTCATAAAGAAATTAGCTCATGCTTCTCAAGTTCTATAATGCATTGCCTCTTATTATCCCATTGAAGATGAAGCAAATTCTACTTGCTTGTGGTTAGTATATCAAGATGCGTTAAAAACAAATTCCATGCAGAATAATATTATCTTGATTTTCATGATTTCCATCCTCCAAATTTAGAAGATTCTCAACGAAACTAAGAATTACTAAAACCATTTCTTTTGAAACAATTTTAATAGACATGATCGACAGCAATTTCTCTTTATTGAGAAATGAAACAAGATTTAAATGGTTGTCCATTTCTATAAAACAAGTAAAATAATGAGTTAGGTGTTTCAGTGCTCTCACCTTCTTGGATGAATTTCTCATCCAATGGTTTTATTGTTGTAAAAGACATATTCCATGAATTTGTACCATAATCAATTGAAGCATACTTAATCAACATAATGGAAATAACCTTAAGAAACAACAATCTGAAGTCTTTCATTTCATAATGGCAATTTGAATGTGAACCCCATTCACAACCAAAATGGATGATGCCGATATATTCTCAAAAACATTGTAGCAAGTCCTTTTCAAAATTAAATAAGGAACCAAAATTATATTCTTTATGACTCTTTTTACATTTTAAATTAAATTCTTTTATATAGATTGCCATCGTACTTAATTACCATATGACATTTTAATATATAGATATAAACATTGTTTAATTTTGTGGATAGCATATTCAAAGATCAAACAAAATAGGCATATTAAAATTCTTATTAGATATTAAAAAAGAATTGTCGGTATTACAAATATTAATGGAGATTGCAAAAACAAATGCAATAGGCATATTTTAGAGTCTAAATCCATTTATGAATTTAAAATTTAATTTAAAAAAATGAAAAATTGTAAGTTAACTAAAATTATTTAACCAAATTCCATTGATGATAACCAAAAACATCCAAAGCATATAAAGTTTAACCAATTCCATGTGACTTTTAAAAATAAAATAAAATAAGGTAAATGATAAAATTCCATTTATAAAATCATCATATTCAAGTTTTTATGCAAATAAATGCAATAAGAGGAATGCTTATTTGCTTCACAAATGAAGGAAAAACACACAAAAATCCTTGAAGCAATAAGAAATGACAATGATATATCTTAGTTTTGTTACAACCACTATGTCTAAAAAACACGACCATTGGATCGCAATATTATACACACAAGATCAACAAAGTTTCTCCTTTTGCTGAAAATTATTTAATAATAGTTGAGTTATGTTTACCTTATATAAGTATTGATTTATTTGATTCTCCATTAAGGTAAGTGATTTAATATAGACCAATGGTAACCCTGCTCGGCTTTATCTTGTTAATGGACAAAGAAATGGAGACACCTCCGAAGCCTTTGGAGAAAACCTATTCTTTTCTTGAAACCTAAGAGAGTGACCGAGAGATAATTACAAATAACTTTTTAAATATTGGTACCTTAAAAGTGAAGAGGAGCTATGTATAACCCTATAAATACCCTAACCCCATTTATAACTTAAACTTGAAACTTAAAACAAAATATTATGAACTGAATCTCAAAACACAAAAATGGATATTTGTGGAAGATTGTTCAATCTGATGGGTTTCTAATTTGGGAGAAAATAATCTCAGTTAATTAGCTAAGTTTAATTTGGGAGAATACAATCTCAATTAATTAGCTAAATTGAATTCCAAGGAAAATAATAACTCATTAAAATTGGCATTTTATCAAGCCTAGTTTTTTGCTTTTCCTCTTGGAATTGACCATTTACTAATTTGTGATGTTTTTTTTTCTCTTAGAGTTGCAAGTTTAAAAAGTTATGTCAAATTACTACGAGGATATAATACATAGAGCTATGTAGAAGGTGTCACTACTAAAAAAATATTCCATGTGATCGCACTAAAACAATTTCTTAAAACAAAAGATGGCCTTTAAAAAGCTTAAGCAGAACGCATATCAAACCCAAGTTTGAAACAAAGGATGACCTTAAAAATGCTACACATGACCGCATAAAATTGCATTTAAAAACTTAGTTCAATAGTTTAAAAAATATTACAATCTTTGAAAGGTGATTCGTTTTCATTATCCCATGCCAACCTTTTCAAAAAGTGAGAACCAAGATACTAGGAGTTGTGTGCACTTTTAAAAACAACCTTAGAACATTGTATGGAGAATTCTTTAGGTTTCTTATGGAGAAGTGACATGTAGCGTTCACTTTCATAAATGGTGATTCGAACATGACTAAGAATCAAAATTGGGTGATCATGATGCCACCACAACACCCTATAATTGTAGAAAAATGTAGCTTTAAATGCTTGTTTCTGCATATTTTCTAGCATAAGCATACCAACACCTCTTTGTGGTCATCCTAGGTGAGATATTTAGTATGAATAGATTGGAATTAGTAGACTCTATATTTTCTTTTCAAAGAAATCATTAATGGATTTGATATATTTTTAGTGTTGTGAAATAGAGAAGAATGAATGCTGCAAATCGGCACTATTGGTGGACAAAACCAATAGAGAAAATCGGCACTATTGGTGGACAAAACCAATAGAGAAAATCCGACAGGTGGCGGAAGCAAGACAATAGTATCCCAAGCCATTAAACGTATACAAAACTGTGCATGTTGGAAGGGGTAATGGTCGGCTAGAAGACATACAACAATATGGGAGTATTTGTTGAAGTATATCATGCAGGTAAGAACCATCTTGAATTTATGGGTCAATCATAATGCCCTTTAAACATTTTTGAATTCCATTTATGAACTCTTTAAGAGTTCCCATTTATACCAACTAGAGGCTAGAGATCACCTAGATAGTTTAGAAAAATGCAATATCCATTTGTTAAAATTTCAAGCAATCACTTCTTTAAATTACAGGCTTTGATTTGGGTATTAAATATAATATTTAGAAATAACAGTTTTCTTTTGAAAATTTAGATTTAATCTACTACAGATTTAATAAATGCAATTTAGTATTGATATATTAAAATGAATTTATGGATCAATCATAATGCCCTTTAAACATTTTTGAATTACATTTATAGACTCTTTAAAAGTTCCCATTTATACCACCTAGAGGCTATAGATCACCTAGATAGTGTAGAAAAATGCAATATCCATTTATTAAAATTCTAAACAATCACTTCTTGAAATTACACTCTTTGATTTGGGTATTAATTATAATATTTAGATATAACATTTGATTTGGGTATTAATTATAATATTTAGATATAACAGTTTTCTTTTAAAAATTTAGATTTAATCTACTATAAATTTAATAAATGCAATTTAGTATTTATATATTAGAATTAATTTAGAACAATAAAAGTGTCAATTTTTTTATTGTAATTTCAAATTTAGAGATTCAAATGTATTGATAGATGCATAGGAGAATGTGTTAGTAATTCAACTCATTGGCTAAAAGTATTTTTTATTACACTAGATAAAATATATATGAATTAGTGAATTGCAGTCAGCATTTTACAAGTGCATTTTCTAGTCTTGGGATTAGGTTCTAAGTTTGAAATCCTCCATGGTATTGTTTTGGATTTGATTGACATAGCAAACATCCTGTAGGATTCACAAATTATGTTTCAAATTTTTATTTTGATACTCCACACTTATCTTCAAGTTTAAAATTGTTGATATTTTGAAAATGATAGAGAAATGAACCTATCAACTTTTCAAATTATTATTGGAGATATAATTTTCAATACTAAATTGCATTTATTAAATCTATTTTAGATTAAATCTAAATTTCAAAAAAAAACTTTGTCGTTTCTAAATATTATATTTAATACCCAAATCAAAGAATGTAATTTCAAGAAGTGATTGCTTGGAGTTTTAATAATAAATGTCTAAATATTATTAATTATACCCAAATCAAAAAATGTAATTTGATTGCTTGGAATTTTAATAATAAATGGATATTACATTTTTCTAGACTAAATGCTCTCTAGCCTCTAGGTAATATAAATGGGAACTCTTAAATAATCCATAAATGGAATTCAAAAATGTTTAGCTTCTAGGTAGTATAAATGGGAACTCTTAAATTATTTATAAATGGAATTCAAAAATGTTTAGCCTCTAGGTAGTATAAATGGGAACTCGTAAATAATCTATAAATGGAATTCAAAAATGTTTAAAAGGCATTATGATTGACCCATAAATTCATTCTAATATATCAATACTAAATTTAATAAATCATCTATTGCTCACATTCTAGATAGTTTAATAATATAACAAATTCAATCCAATACCAGCATTTCTGATCTCACATGATTTCAAAGTTCCTTTATAGGAACTCTGCAACTACCCTCAAAAATACTTCTGCAAACCACTCCTTAATTATGTTCGACCAAAGCCTGCAATATTAAAGTTTAAAAACCCCAAGCATGTTTTGATTTCAAAATTGCGTTAACGAGTTTTAAAACACCTTTGCATCTACCCTAAAAAATACCTCTGCAAACCACTTCTACTTAACTCTGTTCGACCATATCCTGCAATATTAAAGTTTAGAGACACCAAGGATGGAATTAAACGTGGAGGAATCTATGACTGTACATAATATCTAAACTTGAATTATTGCAAATTACAAATAGAATTGATCGGTGAAAAAGAGAATGCATCGGGACATTGTTTTTTTAGGTTAGGGAAATCGGTAACTTGTCGGGATTACCTGGCGAGGCCCAGGTTCAAAGCCACCGGCTACCAGATCGGGACATTGTTAATTGTAATTGCAAATGCAAGATATGACCCACTTGTCTCGTTCAACTCTTGATTGTTAAACTCTTATTAGAACCTCAAGACCAAGTTCCAACAAAGTAAGCATAATAGTTTCATATCAATTAAGTCATGCAATAGTTAAAAATGCACAGGAAGAAATGCACACTTACAATAAGCTGATGAATCATTAAATGCAAATGCCATGAAATGACAATTGTGAACAGTTAATCAATTGTAGTTCATGTACAACCGCAGGACAAGATTAAGCAGTCATGCTGAAAAATAAACTTGAAATGTAACAGTATCATGCTGACAAATAATAACCTGGATAGTCGCTGAAACTTCCACTGTTCCTTGCACCCAGGATGACCACTGGGCCACCTGCCTCCACCAACCAAACCTTAATTCCAAATTAAGCAGAGACATAATTGACCTGTGGGAGAAAACAACATTGCACAGAAATATACAAAGGAAAGTGCCCTTTGGCCAAACAAGATACCTGAAATACAATGTTGAAGTCCTGTGCAAAGAGGACATTTGGTAAAAATAATATCTCATCTGGAAATTGGGTGAATATTCTATCTCCATGATATCTCTGGTTAAGCTGGAAATATCCGTCAAATGCCTAAATCTGACACATTCAGATGTTACAAGCCGCTAGTATTTAAAACTGGAAAAAGAAGAGGTCAGATGACATGAATTTCTATTTTAGGGCACTATCATTAACAGCCATTACTATCCACAGTATAGATACCAGCCCCTGTGATCTTTCGATGCTTTCCTTGTACTATGCTTAAAAGAAAGTTCGTGAAAATGTGCTCATATCTAGGCATTTTTCCATACCCTATACACAAATAACAATTTATATCAGAAACTGCCAGTGGATAATGATATAAAGAAAACAGGTTTTCTAGCAGTAACTCAGATCAAGTCCAAAGGAAGAAAAATATATCTAGTGTAAGCAACAAACATTCAATTTTGGACAACAAAAGCAAGCATTTAAAATTGTAAAACACGTACCAGAGAAATAATTGATGTCAATTACATAGTAGTGATCTCTTGCTCCATGTTCACGAATGATGTCTAAATTAAAAAGTCAGAGTCCCTAGAGTACATTACAATGACAGCCAAGTGAGAAAAAACACATCCACCTATCTGTTTCAAAAGCAACATTGAAATATCACTGGATGGCCTAAAACAATCAACGGGACTATCACTACGCACTATATCCCAAGGGATCACTTCCAGCATTTCCAAAACCTAAATAACCTCCAGGCTATGAAATATAGAAGTAAACTTTCAAGTCATTTAACAATTAATCGTTGCAAAGATGCAAACTACTTACAAGCCTCATGCAGAGTTCAATAGCAACTTTATCAAACAACAATGGTGAAGGCAACTCTGCAAGCATTAAAATACATAATTAATAAAAATCATGAAAAACGTAAGAAATTATGTAACAGAAGTCAAATGTAATAAGAAAGAGTGCAATCCAGCAGGTAGCAAAATAAAACCTCACCCCCAACATGTGCATCTAAATCTGCATCATCAGTTGAAGCAGAAGCACTTGAGATTTTGCTTCCATACCATGATTGAGAAACTCTTTGGAGCACTAGAGGGAGATCAAGCTCTGACAGGCTGACCTGATCATATGCTAGTGATAATGCATGTGACTTCGTTGTACCATCCACTACCAATGGCTTGGAAACTACAAAGAATATAACAAAATGAAAATGTTGTAGCTATCACTAATCCTATGTGTGTCTCAGCCTCAAACTGTGAAGAAAATAGTACTTTATAGTTATTAATCATCAATTATTGCAGCATAAAACTAGACAACTTACCCAGTGGTAACTTTAGCCTTGCTTTAGCAACAACACTGGGAATCAAAGCAAGGTCCCAGTTATGAACAGCTGCTTTGGAACACCAACTGTACCTGATATATCAACCAAAGATTCTCAATAGATTATTTAGCCACCTTGAAACATGAGATTATTTAACCAAAAATCATAGATGAAACAAAATTTTGAGAATCTCTTTAGTAGTTCAAACACTAAATACATAAAGAAGGAACTACAGTAAACAACAAAGATAGTTACCTTACCTTGACAATGAAATAGGTCTAAATCAGCTACATCTTGAAGCTACATTGACTGGCGATTATATAAATGTTGTATGGAACTTGGGGGATCAAGAACAATGACTTCCGGATGGCGCTTCCTATATTCCTGCAGAAGCAACCAGACATCTTACATTTCAAGTCTTGTGTGCATATGTGGTTGCATTGTAATTAAAGATTACAAAATCACACTAGCATTAAAAGGAATAATCGAGGAAACATAATATTTGCTAGAAAGGGTGATACAAAATCATGCCTCAACACTACGATCTATATTAACATGATCAAAGTTACTTCATATACTTAAAAATAAATAAATAAAATATCTTGCAGACCATTTCGACACACACACACACACACACACACACACACACACACATATATATATATCAGAAGAACCACGAAGCTGTAAGTTCCACATTAATAAAAAGTTACAGCTGCTAAAGCCACCCCAATTTTCATTTAAAAACAAAGATAATTGTATATGCGCAGTTGGTCCAATGCCTACGACTTAAACCTCCATTGTAGATAAGTAAACAAAATGTCACATAGACAATTCCAGACAATGAGCAAGCAAGAAAGCTTTAAAAATCCTTTACTTGTCATATCATTACATGTGTTCTTTCATATTTTAAAACCGAAACATCTCTACTTGACTTCTCATGCAAAATAATGACATTTAAATGAACTGTGCTAGACACCTATAAGTTTCTTTTGAGTTAGTGGAATCCTTAACGGCAATGCTAAGTCTCACAATAAATACCTATTGACTGGAAAATGCCAAAAAAACATTTTAGGACTACAATGGTTTTACGTTCCTTGTAATGAACTTCTACTCTTCTCGATTGTTCAATATGGTGGTGCTTTTGGGTCTACCCATGGTTGTTCCCCCACCTAATAATGGCCTTGTGTTTCTCCTTCTGCTATTAGGATTGAACTTGGTGACATTGACAGGAGGGAGTGGGATAATGCTGGGGTCCCTTTTTCTAGTGGATGGACCTTCCTTTTTTAGCAAAGCTTCAGCCTAGAATATCTTTTCCATCTCATTGTTTTCCAATTGTATGAGAACCCACGTAGCTCCATAGGTTCATGCTCCTGAGAGGACTTGAGTTAGAATATAAGATTGTTGTTGAAAACCAGAAGCAAATCCCAAAAGAGCTCAAGGCTGCCAGAGTAAGAACCTTCCTCCAATTTTTCCCTTATCGTTCCCAAATCCATGTGTCTCCTGATCATGTTCCTATATTGTTGCTTATTCTGCACAATTACAAAGCCCGCCTTGACTATTGGTAACAACATATTCAAACCAACAAAAAAACCATGAAATGAATCAAATGCTGAATATAAAAGAGTGAGAGGAAGAGAGAAATCAAAGCAACCTGGCTCTCGCGTTTATGCTTGAAGACAGGTCCAAATTTGTGACAAGTGATGGACCTTAAGCATTCCATAAGAGACAACAATTTGCCAGTGACTTTGGGTTCTTTTCTGCTTCGTCTGCTCATTGAGGAAGTTTCAATCTCATATGTACCTTCCATTCTATCATCTGTTCCTTCCATTCTATCCTCCATATGGCTGTCTCTAGAAGACCTTGGGGTCTGATTCCAGGAATCCATGAATTCCTCACTTTCATTGTAGTGCCCCTGTCATTTCCCATGCCTATGCCTATGGCCTCTTTCGCTTGCCTCACGGCTGCTGCTGAAAGCCTTGGTGCATTGCATGGTTGAGATCGTAGTAGGGTTTGCAGAGCTCAGAAGATCGCTATCGATTGTAATCCCTTTCTGGCATTCATCTCTGGTACCTTTGAATTCTTTCTATTCGATATCAATGGATTTTGCATTGATTTCTTCGATTCTGAATTGATTGTGTTTCTGCCTCGACGTTTCAGAATCTATAGCAGTAGTCCCAAAATCTGCTAGATTCTTCTTGCCCTGTTTCCTTATTGCTCTTCTCCGCATTGATATCCATTGTATGCAATTTAGAGTTCTCTGTACAACCAATGGAGGCCCGATCTTGATCCCTATCACCGTCCTGATCCAGCTCAAATGCAGTGGCAAGCAAGAAAACTTTCAGAACACACCAAACACCAAACACCGAAATATTTACATCATCATTGATAGTTTCGCAACTCCACAGCTCTGTACTCGATCCAAGATGCTAATTTCTATAATGGGTTCTTGATGTGTGTTGTCCATTGGCATATTCAAAGCATGAGATCCAAAGCTTCTTGATCTGAAGGAAACTTAAGCATTGCAGGCTTTGCAGTGAATGCAAGGGAAGGAGACCTCCTTAACAATGAAACCATCTTAAAAAACCCTAAATGTGGCGATTTCTTATTGGCGAGGTGCATGGCAAGTTTTTATTAGACATATGAACGACGATGCTATCGTGTTCTAAAACTCCACTTCTGAGAGAAAAATGCCTAACGGCATAAAAATATTTATTATGATAGTGTGTCATGAGTTATTTCAGTTTTAATATATTTGATAAAACAAATGTAGGTTTCAACAACCTTTAGGGTTTCAACCATTCCTCACATTTACTTACAAATTGATAATTGTCACTACGAGCTTATATGGAGTTATATCTCTTATTACACAATTACATTAAATTGAACAAATAATTATTCTTTCTAACTTGGGTTGCATTATCTCAACCGAAGCCAAAATAATATAATATAGAAGATGCCATAATCATACTCATGTGTGGTTGTCACATTATCTAACAATATTTCCTTGACAACAAATTACCTGATCCCTTTCCCATTGTTTATTCATCACCTTTCTTGCAAGCCAAGAGAAGCTAAGCACCATCACAACTTCTCTAATGTAACTGGCTTTGTGAACATGGCTGCACAATTCTTTTGAATGTGGAATTTTTCAAGAACCACTCCACCTTCATCAATAACATGTCTTACAAAATGATATTTTACAAGAATATGTTTTGTCTTACTATGATAACTTGGATTTCTAGCCAAATGTATAGCAATTTGACTATCACAATTGTTTTTTACATTATTTTGAAACCTTCAAAACTCACCCAGAAAACCTTTCAAGGAGATTGCCTCTTTGCAAGCATGTGAAGTAGATATATACTTTGCCTCTGTGGTGGATAGAGCAACAGTGTTTTGATGCTTTGACATCCAACTAATAGCCGCACTTGAAAGAGTAAATACATATCCAAAGTGGACCTTCTTTTGTCCAAATCACCTGCAAAATATGAACCAACATAATCACATATCACATCACTCAAACCATCAAAGGTGATGCAATAACTGCTTGTGCTTCTAAGATATTGAATCACCCATTTTACTCTACCCAATGCTATTTTCCTAAATTTTCCATGTACCTACTAACAACTCCAACTGCATGTCAAATGTAAGATCTAGTACAGACCATTGAGCACATTAAAATGTCTAATGCAGTTGCATAATGTACACGAGACATAAACCCATTTTCTTCATCATTACTAGGACATAAACCTAAAGAAAGATTAAAATGGGAAGCCAAAGGGATATTTATTGGTTTTTGTTACACCCAAAAATTGTCCTAATGCTCCAATCCCTTGAAGTCCCTGGCCAAAACATATTTTGGGGCCTTATTGCTCAATCCTAGTCAGTCTGACGCACCTTGATTCCTAGCATAGGACGTCAAACCAGCCTGATGCCTCTTTTCCATTGAGATAAGGAATTGGTGGCACATGTCACATTACCACAAAGAGCGTCATCGCACTTAGCCTGCATGCAGGGAGCGTCAGCAGTCCAAAAAGGGAGAAAAAAGAGAATATTCGAGAAGCTTCTAGGTGAAATCTTTTGTGGAGGATGATCCTAACTACTTGTGAAACATGGCACTCGACCTCCTAACCCCTAGGTATAATTCCCTACCTTCCTCCCAAAATATCTCAACCCATTTGGGCTTCCTTTGGCCTATAAAAGTAACCTACATGGACCATGTGAAGGGGAGACCAAGATATCACCTTTATAATGTTGGATTCAAGTCTAGTATAGGAGGAAAAGAGAGAGTGGTTTTGAGTGAGATGTTGAATAGTTTGTAGTGTGTGTGTGTGTGTGTGAGTGAGTCAAATATCTTGTAAAAGCAAAGCTTCGACATCAAGGATTTGGTTGTCGCTTTCTTTTCTCATATTTAATACAAAATGTTTCCCTTTCCCATAAATGATTCATGTTGATATTAATTGTTTATTACTAGTTTCCTTGATCATTATTATAGATTATTAAATTATCTTATTGATCTCATCTTTTGTCTTATTTTTTGTGTTCTTTGCAGGCACATCGATTGCATAAGGATCTACGAAACAAGGACAACCTTCCAAACTCAAGGTAAGTAGAGCTTAACATTCAAGTAGCTCAGTCATCTAGGGAGAGAATAAAATGTGTCCGCACTGATTGAAATATTCTTGGTAACAAAATTGGTGACCATACTAGGGAAGATACAATCAGATCTAGAGTATGTCTAGTTAGATCTGTGAAATTTTTATGTCACTTTTGATTACAACCTTGTGAATTTTGTTTTCTTACTCATTTAGAGATTTAAGGTGAGTGATCCACCTTACTACCCTTTGCATTTTCCTTCTATGGTTTGTGTTTTAGCTTACCTTCATTCCAATTTGACCCACAATGGTTTATCTTGTAGGTTACTTAGACTTTTGGACATAGAGTTGGACCCCTGCTGACGCATGTCTCCATAGTACGTTGTTGACGCTTTTCCTCCTCAAGCAGAGTGCATCGCTGATGCGTCTTACTAGCAGACAAGGATCGGTGAGTGACTGTTGAATCCCTCGTGCAACCCTTCAGAGTGCGTCAAGGTAGGCCATCTTCAGCTCTAAGGTTCTTCCTTGAAATTTTTTTGTTTCTCTTTCGATATTTGTCAATCTGCATTCTAGATTATTGGCAGGTCTGATAGTGTTTTTATCCCAAACTTCCTTCTTGGATTTAGATCTCAAGAGTTTGTTAGTAGAAAGATTTTAAATTGAAAGTTTTGTGTGGACTTTAGTCTTGGGTTCATAATTTGTCTATTGATCTTCTGAAAAATGCTTTTAGATCTGTAAGAAAGGAAAGTGTTGTAGTTTCTTGCACTCTATTTTGTGTGATCTTTTAGCCTTTTCTTTTTCGAATTCATCACAAGAAAAAATTCTTTGTTTGCTTTGATTGCTTTTGGTTTGCTTGAGTGATTAAAATATTTCTTTTTTGCAATTGATTAAGAAATAATAGGTGTTTATACATTAGAAACTTTTCTTTCCTTTTCATCTCAGAGATCTCTTAAGATTAGTATTGGAAATTATTGTGTGTTTTGGAAATATTTCAGAATCTTGAAGGTCAATTGTTCAGAGTTGCATAATTTTCATATTTGAAAAAGAAAAAGTCTCTCTCTTACTCTAGGTAGGGTTCATCAAAGAGAAAAATTGCATTGCATCTAGATCTGTTAATCTTGCGAATTGATCCACATTCCACCAACATTTACTAACCATCATGATAAAATTGGACGGTATATTAGGTTAAAATATTTCGTAATTTGAGTGACACATTAGAAGACGTGGTTCGACATCTATAAACATAGGAGCTGTCATTTTTTTCATTCCAGGGATCACATGGTTATTCCACATACCAACCGATATATTGAACTAATTTTCACATACCTTTAAGGTATATCAAAAGGTTCTTCATGTACCTTTAAGTTATATTGAAAGGTTCTTCACGTACTCGATAGTATACCGGAAGGCCCCTTTCGAATGGTGGTGCAACAGACAACACTAACACGGATTTGAGCTCCCACGTACCTCCTGTATATCGAGAGACCCATCTAGGAAACCCATACCAATTGAGAAGATCATTTTGGTCGTCTTGTTGAAGCAATACACCTTGAACAACACTCGGGGAGATACTACGCATGTGTCACCCAGGTAGTCGGGTATTCAAGAAAGGGTACGGTCCCCATCCTCCTTGTTAGCTTTTACTGTTGGAACCTATGGTATATTGTGAATTGTGACAACTTGACAATCCTAGTGAGGAACTGACTTTCATCAACCCCTCCTATCACTTAAGTTTTCCTGTGGCCTTAGCTTGTGTATGATTGTTTGTGTGTTATATCTTCTTTTGATAAACCTTTAGAGTAGAATTTTCTAGCCAACATTCTGGATGAGTTACCTGTGAGACGATCTTGTAGATTGCAAGGTTTACCACCTAACTTTCCTCCTCTCATGGAAGAAAGAGAAACGAAAACCATGGACCAACGGGCTATGGTTGATTCGCATGTAGAAGGAGTTCTAGTTACTGAATCTAGGGAAGAAATTTATTCCTTTGAAAATCCATCCACTCCCATGGTAGTTCAACAACCTTCTACAGAAGATACAACCTTTCATTTTTCTATGGAGGGTCAATATGGTGCACAATACTGGGTTTATACCCATCCATTAGACGATGTCAGGGCATCATAATTTGGTCCAACTGCTTCATTTTGGGAGACCTCTTTAGCACATGTCATATCTGAGTATGGAACCACTATCTTACCTTATGTTACTTGCCCTTGAGGTGCCCTTGAGAAACTAGATTCATTGCGGAGGAGGAGATCCTTGGGATTATTCATCAGACCCTTACTTGTTTATGTAGAATCGGGGATAACCTAACACAAAGAAGCTTGTCTCCCTTCCTTGCTCGTTCAAGAAAGGCCAGTCTGGAATACCATGCTCCTTTACCATCTCATGTGGCTCTTAACTCATGGTCACTACTTCAAAATGTGGTCAATTTTTATCTAGGTCAACCCTCCATCCCTACCCCACGGGTTCAAAATATCCCATTTGTTTCTAATTCTCCTATACCTTCCATGACTGCGGGGGAAACCCCCAGCCCAGGTTGCTTTATCAACTAAGGGAAAAACTTTCAGCATGGGGAAAAATGTCGTTGTAGGGAAACCAGTAGTCAGTTTACCTTCCATGAATACCAACTTGGTTATCCCCTCTTCTGACATGGGACAACTCTCATGGGTTCAACTTATGTTTAGTTAACCTTCAAGGGGATATACCTATCTAGGAAATAAAACACCTATAGTAAATCAAAACTATCAACCTATAGCATAGAGAGTTATTTATCCTAGAATTCCTTACCTCAGAAGTATGAATACCCCATGGGGGAAACCTTACTGGTCAAATGTCCCCATATATGTAGGACCACCTGTTAATACTAATGGAGGATATGGAGGCCCACCTTCTATAGGTCCACCTTTTGTAGGTCCTCTACCTAGAGGCCCACCTTCTGGAGGTCCACCACTTGGAGGCTTGCCACCTGTAGGGACACCTCCACTTGGAGGATCCCCACCCGGAGGCCCACTATCTGGAAGACTGCCTCCCCCAGGAGGCTCACCACCTAGAGGACCCTCAAAAGGATCATTTGTGAATCAAGCACCCAATCAACTGGTCATGGGAACATCGTCAACACTCGTTTATCAATCAACTTACAATCCTACTGGTCCACAAATTCCTTATCAGTATTACCAGTACCCTCAACCTAACAAACAATTACCATTTCCAGCTACTTTAGATATTCCAGATCTGTCTATATTGATTAATGATCCCATCCATCACGATCCCTTGTGGTCGACTATCCCCATTAAGTTACCCTTTGATATACCCAAATTCGATGGTAAAATAGGTGAAGACCCCAAGAACCACATAATGACATATAATTTGTTGTTCTCATTCAATTCTCTGAGGGATGGTTCCATTTGTCAGAAATTGTTTCATAAAACTCTCACTAGAGTGGCCGCAAAGTGGTATATTTAGTTTCCTCAGCATTCCTTTTGGGATTTCAATACCTTAGCAATGGAATTTTTAACACATTTTTAGTTACCAATCTGATATGAAACATGTATGCATATTTTAACATCGCTTCGCCAAACCACTTCCACCCATATATCGGATCATATACATGAGTGGAGACGACGATGTAGGTTGATAAAATATCTCATTCCCGATTAGTTGCTCTCCGATTGGTTGACCAAATATTTTCTTCCCCACATTGCTAGGGATGTTTCCATGGGAGGTGTAGTTATCAAGCAATTTATTAGTTGTGTTCAATACCTTGACTTGGTATATTCCCAATCAGGCACTTTGTATAACTTGATCCCCCATGCTCCTCATCCTAATTCAGATACTTCAATACCTTTGATGGACCCACCTGCTGATGGCATTCTTGGGTCTGTCCAAACACAGTTGAAGAAAAACTCCTCGAAAAAAAACCAACCCACTACATCTGCTAATAATATTGTTTCGAATCCCAAGACTACTTCCCCTCCTGTTGTTTCAACTAGAGTTAATGTGATCCAATCCTCAAAATATTTGAGAAAAAATAAGAAAGGAAAGAATAAATCCAAGAAATATGAGAATCAAAAGGAAGGTAATAAAACACAAAATCCTGATGGAAAATCTAAGAATAAGAGAAATGAAAAGTTTCCCTACCTTATATGTGGAGGCGACCCTCCCTCCTCTAAATACCCTGACCCAGGTTTAGTCCCTTCTGCTTAGTGCAACAAAGACACAGATATTGACCCGATAGAGTAGAGCTCAGTCGACAACACCTGCGACACAGATGCGGTCTCACCTGAGATATCTTTCTATGGGTAACTATAAGAACCAAGTTTCCGTACATGGGTGGGAGATTTATGGTACCTCGGTTCCTTACCAAGGTGCTCAACTAAGCCCATGGGTGGAATGTTTATGCTTACTGTGAATATTTAGACTACAACCCAACTTCTCTTATACAACTAATATAACAACAACCTTTGTGCAACATAATAGTATTCAACTGATACAGTGTGACTGACAGACATCTATTCATTCATAAGAAAATCTATAAGCATCCATTCAATGCAATATTTATATAGGTAACTAAAAAACATTCAACATTCACTCATATACACAAAATCTAACGTGGAAACCCATCCGGGAAAAAACTACAAAGGTGATCTTCATATGGCATGAGAAATATACACACGTTTTGTCTGTGCACTAAGTTGCAGACTCTGTTCTAGGTTTTCCTTATCTATCTTTACAAATTGTTTCTTCCTCTCATGCTCTCTCCCTACTCAACTACACTAATGATCTGCACACAACCTGGATCGACTCAACTTCTCCTACACTTATGTGCACTCAGCTGTAGATTCTTCAACTAATATGCACATTGCAAACACTAACAGAAAAAAAAATACAGAGAAACTAACAGTATAATAGTACAGAGATAATATCAGAGAATCTAACCTGCATATAGCATAGGTTCCTACTTTTATAGACTCGTTACATACACTTTACCTATCGCTTTCTTAGTCGAATTCCTATACTTAGCAAACATGTTGTATTTCCTATTCTAGTAACACCTAATAGTAGGAACTAATGCCCCGACTTACAAATATGCCTTCATACGTGTGGCTTCCACCGGCTCTAGCCAAACTCATACCCATGATCTTTATGGCCTGTCACTTTCTAACTGTTATGCCTTGCCGTTATTTTCTAACCGCTATGCCACTTGCATGCCTTCTGGTACTGTTATTCCGTCACATATTCCCTTGTCACATTCCTTCCTTCTATCACACCTTCCTATTCTATCACGCATATTCCTTCTTCTTTCTTCTTGTTGCTGCTTTTGTCGCAAATCCTTTCTCCTCTTGTTTCCTGTCGTTGCTTCTATCACAACTCCTTTCTCTTCTTATTTAGCTCTTCTCCATACTTAGGAACAATTCTAAGTAAATTATGATTTCCTTTCCCTAGGCCCAGCATGCCCCCAACACTCACTTGTGGCTTGTCCTGAACCACTCGAAGCTATTCCTCCATTTCATTCCTTGTTTTCACTTTATTGTGAAAATATTTCATGATTTTTGCCACTCTCTCTGCTTCCAGCCGCACTTCTTCCTCAGTCTTCTGCAATTGTTACACAAGGTTGAGACTAACATGTTCCAAAATTACCTTCTCTATTAATGTTGCTCCTTCACACACATTCTGATATATCGGCTAAATGATTCATGTAAGTCTTTCTGCTTCAGCCTACACCTCTTCCACCTTTCCCGCATGTTGTTGTTCTGTGCACAACACTGTTACTTGCTGCTGCAATTTCCTGGGAAGATCCTAAAGGAAAAAACCCAACAGAACTTTCTCAATATAGTTTATGAGTATGCAATGACCAAAGAACAAGGTCTCATATATAGAGAGACCAAACCCCAAGCATAAGAGCCAAAACACCAAAGACATTGGTCCTCCTCCTTCTCTGTCTATTCTTCTTTCTCTCTCTTGTGCAATACAAGTGTGAATTAGTGTGTACAAATGAGGGAGGGAACCTCCCTATTCATACTAAACTTCCCAACTGACTTTTACCCTAACTAGGAGAGCTGACCTACCTAGGTAAAATTCACAATAATAATTATATTAATCTTTTCTGGGTGTTATTGACCCGACTTACAACTGAGGGTTTACCTCATGAAATTTACATGAACTTTTACATTAGTGACATCTCCCAAAGGGGAAATAATAATAATTTGAAGTACAAGTAGAATATTCTTTGAAGTTACATTATTTCAACATGGGTGACCCCTCAGATCCTAGGTAATTGATGTATTTTATTCTCCATGAGTATTTTTTCTATTATGATTTATATTATTCTCTCATCCAAACCGATGAGAACTTCTTATGCAGGTTACTTATGCTTTACTAATATTTGTTCACAACTCCTCTGCTAAAACAATCGTGTAAGTTGAGGACTAGGATTGTGGAATATTTCTTTATCTATTAATCAATTATTTATATCATGAGGAAATATCATTGTTATTACTAACTATTATGCACATATACTATCAATGGAATATTTATTGGACTATAATTATTTTTTTAAGCGACCTTCTTTCCCTCTGGGGTGATGTTAGATCAAGGACCAATATTTTGTATGAAATAATGTGATATCATTAAAGTGGATGCATATAGTTGCATCTCATTATAATTACATCTAGGTAGATATCACATGTTAGGAATTTTTATTTATTTTGTATCTCCTATTGGGGTTCTCTATTGGGTCCCAATCGTCTTGTGATTCCCAAATTCCTAGGGAGACAAAACCAAGGCCTGCATTGTCCCTCATAACACAAGTTGAGAATGTCCAATAGTTTACCCACCTTGAGGCAGTTAAGTGGGTTGGGAACTTAGGCATGTAGATTAGGATTGCTCAGTTGTAGTTAGCATACTTGCATGGTTATTTGATCTTTTTTTTATGATATTTTTGTATTGCCCAACTATCTCAAATCTGATTACTAGATAACTATTCATTGTTTAATCAACTAGTTATTTATTCAGTAGAGTAGATCTATATTTCAACATTTATATTTCTATACATCAGTTCTGGTCCATTCTATTTCAACTCTATTTACAGTAGAGTTTGTGGCTCAATGCCATAGTTAGCTACTACAACGTATTCACAATCCAATATAGATTAGCTGACTAATGCAGTTGTTAGGGTTATTAACAGTTAACATAGTTATACTATACTTTGGTGGCCAATGTAGTAGTTAAGGTAAACATATAATCTAATGCATATGTACTAGTCTCTGCTACCCATTGAAACAGTTAGGTTAATCACATAATCTAATACATATGTACTAGATTTTGTTTCTCAATGCAACAGTTAGGTTAAACATGCAACATAACAATTTATTTCAACTTTATAAAAATAACCCTATTATAACATAGATCAATTCTAGATATATTTACCTTCAACTCTTTATAGCATCACATGTTACTAGTAAATATTTCATTGTTTAGTTCTATTTCTTGGTTATTGTTTTCATCATTAATGTACATAATATTAGATCAAATTCACCAGATATGTCAAAAAATCACATTACTCTAAATATACAATCAACACATAACATTCAAGTAGATAGATCATGCATTTTTAGATTTCATAATCCATCCAAATTGACATAAATACACATGCATAAACCATCATATCATTGGCATAAACATAGATTCAAAATTCTTAACTTAAACAAAGATACAAGGAAAGGAGATAATTTCTTCCAAATGATTCTAATATATATACAAATACTATGGGGCTTTCCCTAATACACCCAATCGTAGATATGTAGGAAACTCTAGTCTTAGTTTCCCCACAGTTATCCCAGAGCTGAGTCCTGGTCTTTCTGGAGCTATAATTTAGGATTTATTACAGTTCATTTCATTTTAGATTAAAATATTTTTCTCTTATGTTTAGGGTCCTAACTCATCAAATTCACTCTACCAGCATCTATGGTTCAATCTAGGAAGTCCCACCAACACGCAACAAGCCAATACTCCATCATATATAGCCATTACCAATGCCAACTAGCACCCAACACCCTCACTCTATATAGACAATTATGTTGTTGTTAGTACCTAGGTAGTCCCCTACGAGCTGGTACACCACACCTCAGTGCTCACACACTTTATGGCCATAGATATTTTCAACCAAAAATAGAGTTAGTTTTGGTCATTTGCAAGAATATAGAGTATACTTCATCCTCCCCTTTAGTTTTTCATCTTTCTGTTCATGACAAAAAAAAAAAAATCGTTTTTCAAATTTCTCTTTCCTTTAGATTTATGTCTTCAAATGTGTATTGCTCTTCTTTCTTCCACCAAGAAAATTAACCCCTTGGTGTTCTTTTTCCCCTTCTTTTGTACAAGAGGTGTTTAATATTCTTAGTTAATTTTATAGGTGATGCCACCTAAGTAGGAGTTACAATTCTAGTAGTCTCTTCATTTCCTTCTTTTATTCTCTTTTTATTCTTTATTCTTTTTTTATTTATTCTCTTTTTTATTTATTCATATTTCAGTTTAATCCCTTTTTGTATTTAACTTTCTTAATTGTTTCCCTAAATAGACTAGGACCCCTCATTCATCGGTTAGTCCCCACAACACAATCATACATTTAAAATAGTTCAATAAACAAACCAAATACATAGCCCTACCAATCATAGAGTTCCACTGTTTACAATACTTAGCCACATACAGGGATTGGCATTCCAAAGTATTATTCCAGGCACCCCCTTGAAATAACACCATCCAAGTGTTACAAAAACTTTGTAGCTCACTTTTGGAATAGAGATGGATATGCCTCTCACATTTTATCCTCCATGTCCCAAGTGGCTTCCTCATGCTTAGTCATTGTACCTTTACATGGGTGATGAACCTATTCTAGAGGACAACTTCCTTCCAATCTAGGATTGCATTGGTTTCGACTAGAATTCCACTTCTAGTTCCACCTATATCACATGCCAATACATGACATTCTTAGCATCATGTACATATTTGTTTAATAATCATACATGAAACACATTATGTACTTTAACATTAGTTGGTAGAGCTAACTGATAGGCAATAGGTCCCACTCTAGATAATCTTTGAAAGGGTCCACAATATCATGGAGCAATTTTACATCATCTTCCTAGATTCAGGGAGATTATTTTTTATTTTACTTTAAGGTAGACATGATATCCTACTTCAAATTCTTGTGACCTTTTGTTCAATCATTGCATAAATTTTCTGGCAGTCATGTGCCAATTTAAGGTTTTGCCTAACCTTCTTAACAATTTGTTCCAATTCCTTTAACATGTTAGGGCCAAGCCGAATTCTATCCACTTGGTTATGCCATGTGTCAGGATTATGGAACTTCCTACCATACATAATTTTCAAAGGGATAATCTTTGTTCACATTTGGTATCCATTATTGTAGGAAAACTCTGCTAGGTGTAGATAGTTTTCCCACTTTCTAGGATTATCCATCATGTACATATGGATCATATGATCCTCTAGAATCTAGTTCATTCTACGAGTCTATATATTAGTCTTAGGGTTGTAGGTAATACTCATGTTCAATATAGTACCCAAACCACCAAATAAATCCTTTCAAAAGTTTGACGTGAACTTTGAATCTTTGTCTAAAATTATGTGTTTAGGAATCTTGTTCAGAGAGAAAATTCTCTTTTAAGAATATTTATGCAATATTGATCACTTCGAAAGTGTATTTGACTAGGATAAAGCGAGTATACTTGCTAATTTTTTCCATGAAAACCATATGTGAATCATGCTAAGTCCTGGATTTTGGAAATCAAATGATGAAATCCATAGAAATTGTTTCCCATTTCCATTTTGGAATGGGTAAAGGATATAACAGGCTAGCTAGATACTTATGTTTAGCCTTTACTTGTTCGCATTCCAAGCAATGGGTGATATATTTAGTGATCCTAGATTTCATTTGAGGCTAGGATTACTGTTTTTTCCATAGTGATCGTCTCTTCGTGCTATACGTGTATATAATATGGTCGTTTACGTAATTGATGCATACCTATTTCCTTCAGTTGCATGCATTGGGGATGTACAATCTAGAGTTGTACATGGATAATCTATCACTGGTGACATTGAAGTGTTACTTTTGTGGTTGTGTCTCTATTGTTTGCAGTCTAGACCAAATCTTATGATAATATTCATCTTGTTCATAGGTGACTCTTATATTAACTTTGAGATCAGTCTCCACCATACCAACACTTATTGAGTACAATATCAAACACTTTTACTACAAGCATCAACAACATCGTTTTCATTTCCTTTAATGTGCCTTATTTTAAAATAATATTTCTTAGAAAGTCCAACCATGTTTCTTGCTGGGGTTTTAGGTTCTACTCATCAAATAGGTACTTCAACACAATGATATATGTTTTCAACAAAAATCTCTTCCCAAGTAGATGATTTATTCACATTCTCAATACATGAATTATTATTTCCAGCTCTGGATCAGGGTTTCATATTTCCTTTCATGGTATTTAAGTTTTATTGACTCATAGAAAATCTCATGGTCATTTTGCACATGACTACTCCTCCTAATCGTTCATTGCATATGTTTATGAAAACGACAAAATATACATAGGGATTTACAAGTCTTAACATACAGGAATTAGTTAGAAGTTGCTTCAGCTCTTGAAACATGCCTCATAATTCTTTGACCAAATGAATTTGGATTCCTTTTCCTATAAGGAGATTATAGGATGAGCAATCTTGGGTAAGTCTTTAATAAATTTGTGGTAGTAACTAGACAGTCCCATAAATGACCGAATATCTACTATGTTTATTGGAGTAGGCCATTCTATAATGGCTCTAATTTTGTCTTGGTAAATGCAACCCATTGCTATGAAATTTTGTGTCCCAGGTATTGAATCTATTCATGGAATAATTTTAAAATTATTGAACTTTGCGTAAAGTTGGTTTTCTTAGAGGATTTTGAAAACCATCCTTAGATGTTCCTTGTTTTTCTCCTTCGTATTTGAGTAGATGAGGATTTTGTCTATGTATACAAGCACAAATTTAGACATAAATTATTGCAAATATTGTTCATGAGGAACATGAATGTAACAGGTGTATTGGTGAGATTGAAAGGAATCACCATTGTTGTAAAATATTATACACCTAATAACCTAAGGTCTAGGGTTACCAACATACTCAATTACTTGCAGACAATTGACTCTTAAAGCACAGAATAAGAAATAGGAAGATTAAAGGACTTACTTGTTAAACGAAGGTCGATCCTTGCTAATATTCTTCTTCTCTATTCGACTTCTAAAGTCTTCAGGATTGTTCCTCTTTTTCACCTGTCAAGAAACACTTTTCCAGATACAAGATGATTCATATATGTATAAGCAGGTTAGATAAATCACATATAGATGCAGAAGCATAAATAATTATCAAACCACAAGACATGAAACACATATGGAAGAAGTAATCTCTTTATAATCAATAATGGAAAGAGTTCAGATACAACCCAACGCCTGAGACAAGGACTCCTCTGCAACCAAAGGATTCTGAGTTCACTGCTCCAAAGACTTCTGTATAAACTCCACCAGCATAACTTTGCTCTCCAAGTGTAAGTAATTGAGACCCTCCCCAAGGCCTGTATTTATATGGGTGAAATAAGGCAGTTCTCAAAGGTTAGGGAGGTTACAGCAGTTAAGGAAATTAAGTTAAATAACTTAACTAATCTCCCATTAGCGCGAGTATTTTTATGTTTTAATGTTGAGACACATTCGCGGGTCTGTAGCAGAGCAACCCGCGAATGAATCACTACTATGTATAAGCACAACCCGCGAATACATGGATTCGCGACTTGCTGAACAGGAGACTCGCAAGTGATGCGCGAGTTGTATAAAATGATAGTCACGAATACATCTCAATATAGGCAAATGACAAAGTAATTAGGTGGATGGTGAAAGAATGTATTTCATGACAAGCCAATCTATAGTATTTTGGGCAAACCTCTATCCATAAGTGTCCTTTTGTGTGCCAACATGAGGGATGTCGGCACTCGGACGGAGAGGTTCCATTCAGGTGTATAACAGATTCCCCCTAATGTGTGAGGTCAGAGGGGAACGATGGCCGAAATACATTATAATATTCATCTTTAGAGAACTCAGAAATCCAATGGAGCAGAGAGAGTACCTGAAAAAAAGCATAATAATGTCATATACAAAGTTACATCTGAGGATGCTATGTTCAATTTACTGGAACATTAGCTCCTGTACAATATTTGATTACATCATATGATACGGGTATAAAACCACGTATATTACAAAGGGGGATCGAAGCCACAATATACAATAATGATGAGTCATCAAAGATCTGGGAGCTATGTATATAGATCGAACATATTCTTGTGCAACCTAGTCTATATGTGAGAGACTAAGGTCTTCATAAAATATCCCAAAGAACCAGTACAATCCAAGCCATGTGAATAAGGGTAAGCTGAAGTCGAACATGGAGAGGATTCAACAGTTTGTCAATCAATAGGTGATAATTGACAACTGAAGCAAAGGAGTTCACCAATGATGAAAGTGAATCCAGAGGTACTATCGTCAAAAATCTAGGTCTTCGTCATCAGGAAGTACTGAAACGGAACCATGCTGTGATAAGGAAGGCAACAGATCCTCCAACGGATCACAAGAGTGACTAGGAACTGGGCAAAAGAAGGGAGACACAAATAGATAGCAGATATAACAATGATGGAATCAGGTTATAGATCATACATTGGGTAAAGTCCTTGAACAGTGAGCACAACACAGAGATGACCCAAGGCAGCGTACAACGGATAGATAGAACAACTAGACTTATCTGTCATGTAGGAGACATGATCAGATTCCCCATGTATAATGGACAAGAGGAGGAGTAAGAAACTTAAAGTGATAGCTGAACACAAGTGTATACTGAAACATGGATATCGGAAAGCAAAGAGTGCTATGTTCAAGGATGACATGCTGCCATTACTGAAAATAAGAGAAAACTTCTTCCTTACCTTCCCTGTTAAATTTTAACGAGTCCAGGAAAGTAAACTCGGTTCCCTCTTCATTTTTTAACAAGCTTGAAGAGATGGGAAAATAATGCTTGATACACTGATCCGTGGATTTAATGAGCCCGAACTAGTACATGCTCAAACGGTGTTTTCACATTTAGAGAGTCTGAAAACTCCAAAGGGTGAGATTAGTCAATTGACATTTCAAACTATACAAAAAGACCCACTTTACGAAATTTTATTTCTATAAATAGCTTGAAAATTAAAACATTTCTCACCATTTGCACTTTTTGGACCAAAAAGGAAAGTTTACCTTCTATCTTTGATCGATTACTATGGACAATTGGACCGTCGGAATTCAGATCCGTTAGTTGCAGGTAACTCTACACCCTAAACCCTTCAATTTGATCCAAACAAATATCAAAATTAATGGTTAATTCATTATTTTACATCATCCCAAATTACATGAGGGCGCATTCGCGGGTTGCAAAGAGTAAAAGTCGCGAATACACGTTTTACTCGCGAGTTGTCGAACTAGGAAGTCACGAATGACTCATGGCCTGCCTAACTAGACAGTCGTGAGTGCTGCGCGATGGGTGAAAACTCAAAATTTATGCTCAATTTTTTATTTTGAAAGATGAAATACTGAACCAAATTGTGTGTATTTACCAGGAAAAATATGGTGCTGGAGTGGAGGGAAACAGAACATGAAATAATGGATCATGCGGCGCTCCAAAGCGCAGCCGTAATACAAGCATTGAGAACTTGCGGGCTGCTGAAGTTCTTTTGCACATCGCCCATGCGGTCAAATGTCTGCTTACTGGAATTCATGGTCAACTACTGGGATCATGACATGGGGATGTTTAATCTTCAAGGTGAGAATTTGGAGCTTACTGTAGAGGATATATATTTCATAACCGGGTTATCACAATGGGGGGAACCGATGAACTTGGAGGGCATTGGCAGAGGTGGAGACCCCTTGAGTGTCCAAAACTATGTTGATATGTTCTATACACCAGGTACGCAAAAGAGGGGCAGCAGTGTTATTATTGCAGACATCCAGGATTTCACACTCCAGGTACTAGCTAGCACTATTGTGAGACTTGTAGGGTCATCAGGGTTGCATATGGCCACTAGGAATCAAATGAGGGTGGCAGTTGATTGCTTTAGAGGTGCCCTCTATGATTGGTGCTCGGGAGTGCTCCCCATCATTAAGAGGAAACTTTCCGACTGTAGGAGAGGAAGACGCAAGAACTTTGCTTATGCCAGCATACTAGTAGCGTTCTTCTTTGAGAGGGTACCAGCTATGAGCCCTGCGATACCACTACAGGTCCGACATCCACGTCAGCCGAGGCGGAGCCGGTGGGGAGATATCTTCCTCCGTCAAGGAGGAGGAGACATAGTACATAGCGTTTACGATGATGACTTTTATGTATGGTGGGAACGACAGCTGCCGGCGTTGGAGTAGTTTCCATACGATGGGATGGATTTCCGAGGTGATCCCGACCTTGTCCTCCCTCCAGGAGGAATATGGGGCGAGATGGGTAAGTGATTTTTTAATTTTTGATCATTTTCAAATTTTTATGAATTTTCAAATGATAGAATATATACATATGTACAAGTCCTAATCCTAGTCATGCATTAAAATGCAGATATTGGACCAGTCCGCCCTGAAGGGCACCTACGGATGTTTGTGCGACCAGTTGTAGGAGGAGACCCAGGATTGGTTCGGGTACTAGAGGGGAAGCTGGCCAGGCTGACCCGACAAGTACCCACTATACGGATTGAGCACATACCTACATCCATGCAGGAGTTTGTAGTAGGGGTTCCACCGATATGGCTACGACTGTTCAGGCAAGTAGCTAGAGCAGTACTTGTCTACAGAGATGCGGTGGAGGCTACCGAAGCTGAGGAGGCTAAGGAAGCCAGGGTGCCTAGAGATCATGGGGACCAAGGTGGTCCTAGTGGCCATGGCAGGA